>CM044555.2:1690448-1795448 GCA_024416835.2 Perccottus glenii | reverse complement strand
CTGTGTGGCTTGCTTTGGGGTGAGATGGCCCAGGATTGGGGAAGCCGGTGTGGTCAGGTCCTCCAGTCCGGTCTCCAGCTCCTCCTCTTCCTCCTCCGGTTCAATTTTTTGAATAAAGAGGACTTTCGCCGGGTCCTGGATTGAGCGTTCCCTCCACTCCTTTAACAAGTTAAGGTGATACGTCTGTTTAGGCTTCTTCCTATCTGGGTGCAGCACCTCGTAGGTGACTGGTCCCATTCCCCCGGGGATCAGTTCCCTTCAGAGGTTCATTTTCATGCAATAAGTCTATTAGCGCTGGAAAGTCCCATCCAATAATAGCGTCCACTGGTAGATTCTCTACCACTCCAACAGTCAATAGGTAGGGTTGTTCCGCAATGTTTACAGTAACCTCCACTGTGGGGTAGGGATGCTTATCCCCATGTACACACACAATTTACACAGGTTTACTATAGTCCACACTGCCTACTGGCACAATGCTTTGCTTAACCAGTGAAACAAAACTACCAGTGTCCAACAATGCTGTAACCTTTTGTCCATTGACATAAATTGTTTTGAATCGCTGCACTCCACCCTCATGTCGGTCATAAACACCCGACTCTGCTCGAGGCGGATAACACGCACCATTAATTTTAGTTTTTCGAACAGGACAGACCGAGGCCTTGTGCCCTGGCTGCTGGCAATAAAAACATATCAGATCCTTACCCGGTCCTTGTTGGTTAGGGACGGTGTTGGTGGTGCCCCCTGGTTGTTCGCGGCTTGCCTCTCGCATGGCAGGTCGTGACGGAAGAAGTTGGGCTGGTACTCGATAAGAGGTGATGGCAGGCCGGACAGCAGGTCCTCCTTTGCGAGCGTTGAGGTACTGGAGAGCAAGCTTGACTGCCGTGTGACCATCAGCAGGTTCATGTTCCTTGACCCAGGTCCTCACCTCAGCAGGAAACACCGCAGGAGCTGCTCCAAGATGATAGCCTCGCCGATTTCTTCCTTGGTGTGCTCCTCTGGCCTCACCCAGCCACGAGGCGGTGGTAGGTCTCCGTGGGTTTTCGCCTGATGGAACTGATGAAAACCGGAACTGTTGGCGGTAGGTTTCAGGGGAGATATCAAATTTTGCCAACAGAGCTGCCTTCAAGTACATATAACAATGGGCTCTCTCCTCGTTCATAGCTGTGTAGGCCTCTAGCGCTTTGCCCGTTAGCAGGGGCACAAGCCGACAGGCCCACTTGCTCTCTGGCCACCGCCAGGTTTTTGCTATCCGCTCAAAGCGCAGTAAGTAACTCTCAATATCTTCCCCAATTTGGTACTGTGGAATTTTGGGCTCACTGTAATGTCTCCATTCTGGTCTGGGTCTGCTATCGGGGTCCGTCACACTGTTGAAGGACATCCTATTTGCCTCGGCCCCCATATGTCTCTTGTGGAACACAGTCCTTTGGCCTCCAGGGGTTGGCAGTCCTATTCTGGGGCTGCTGCCTGCCTCTGTGCTTGGTGTTGCTAGAGGGTCAGATACATGTGGTGCAGGTGGTGCGCAGGGTAAAGGGGATGCAGGTTGCGGGGATGGAGGTTGAGACCACTGTTGCTCTGTTCCTCCTCCCTTCTCTGCTGACCTGCGAGAAATTCCCTCATCGGGGCCAGCATTTCTCCTCCAGGCTGAAACACCGCTTCTGCGTCTTCCCCCTCCTCCTCTTCCGAGGCTGTCTCCCATGCCTTCTCTGTAGCTGGTTCCTCTTCCGGCTTTGCCAGATGTTGTGACCTCAGGCCCGTGCGCTTTGGAAGACGTACACTCTTTTTCCGACTAGCCATCCCACTTCTGGCACCATCTGTTACGGAGTTCTTTAAATATACAGGCGTAGTCAGAAATTGTGTGTCCAGGGTGTTTATTGTGCCAGTTCCAAAGTGCAACAAAAAGTCCAAAAAATCCAAAAATGTGACAATATTTACAGTGTGTAGTCCAATACCTCCAAAGATATACACAATAAGCAAGAATAGCTAAAGATTCCAAACTCAAAAATATAACTTAAGGTACCTTTAAATGGTCTCAGCAGGCCCCACATCAGCCATGTTACCGTCTGTGTAACTGGCACCGGCGGCGCCAAGGGGGGTCTTGGGGGGTCTCAAGACCCTGCCAAAAAACGCCTTGACCCCCCACTTGACCCCCCAGCCTCTTCCTGATTAAAAAAAAAAAAAAACTACGCAGAACTAGTGATGAGTCGTTCATGAACGATTCGTTCTTTTTGAACGAGTCTTTAATATGACTCGGGAACAACTAGTCATCTCAGAGAGCGAGTCGTTCATTTTTGTGTAGACCTGCGCATGCGCATTGCGCCACGTCTCATACAGGAAACAGAAAGGAGTCAGAGAGTTCGTTCGTTCGTTCACCAAGTCCCAGCCCCATAGAGAAAAAGTATGCAGTTACCGGAAACAGAAAGGAACTGTTCATCTCCCCCGAGTCTCTGAGTCGTTCATTCAAGTCCCCGTAGGCTGAACGCAAAAACAGAAGGATTCGTTCATTTCATGAGTCAGTCTTTGGGTCTGAGTCTCGTTCTTTTGTCACGCATTGGATACAGAATTAAGTTAATACATACACATATATTTTACATAACTGTATAAAAAACGCAAATTATTATTATTATTATTAAATTTTTATATATTTTTTTCGTTTAACAAACACAAGTTTACAGACTAGACTAGAGAAAAGAAAAATATTTTCAATTCAATACAATTAGGTTTTATATATATATATATATATATATATATTAAACTATTATAAACATATATATATATATATATATATATATATAATTTGTTTATAATAGTTTAAATAATAAAAAACAAAGTGGCACTAACATTTAACACTAAAAATAGACTGACAGAAACAAATGGAACTTTTTTAATTTTCAGATAATGTTTATTGCAGATATATTTTGATAACTTTATAATAATTCCTAAACATAATACAATACAGTCAATAATATGAGTGCAATGATGTTGCGAGAGACTGAAGCGGTCACGTGACAAAAGAACGAAACTCAGACCCAAAGACTGACTCATGAAATGAACGAGTCCTTCTGTTTCTGCGTTCAGCCTACGAGGACTTGAACGAACGACTCAGCTAGCATCCAGGGGTTTTAGCTACTCGTGGTTCAAACAGTACGAGTGGCTTGAATATTCTGTGTCAAAAAAGCGGCTTTTGTTTTGCCTGTCGTCATTTTTTTCACACTGTGCATGGATCTGGTGGTAACTCAGAAAAGTACTTCACCCAGGAAGGGTTAAAAAACTGGAGAAAAGGAAAAGAGAAACTGGCGCAACATAACGCCAGCGCTTCTCACAAAGTGGCAATGGAAGGGTGGTGTGAATTTAAGGAGAGAGAGAAAAACAGATCGAGGATTTTGACGCACCTCCATGACGATGGACATAAGAAAATTGTTAAAGAAATCAGGATCTCCATGCGAGCAGTTGTTGAGTCACTGCGCTTTACAGCTTGTCAAACCATTGGTCAGGGAGGCCACCGAGAGAATGAACAGTCCACCAACAGAGGTAATTTCCTTGAAATGTTACATCTGCTGGGGAAGTTTGATAGCACTGTATCCCAAAAATTATCTACTGGGCCAGGTAATGCAAAATATGTCCATCATGACATTCAGAACGAGTTAATTGATATAATGGCCTGCATTTTGAGAGAACAGGTTGGTAACGAAGTTAAACTGGGAGAGCACTTTACTTTGACACAAGGAATCTCAGCAGGTCGCAGGAATTAGAGAACCTGCTAGTTATGATAGTGCGGGTGTGGAACTGGATAATGTTGCAGCTTTTAGTTGTCTGGTTAGGCCGTATCAATCCAATGTCTACTTCCCAAATTTATTGGATAGGGTGAATTTATTTAGTCCTCAAACACATCTGAAAACTCACAGAGTCAGTGACCCAAAAGCATCATGTTCTCATGTTATTATAACTCAGAGGCATTCTTTTAAACCCGGAAAAACTATTAGAGCTCGACAGCTTGTTCCTGTTACTATCGCTCCACTGGACCAGCCCTCAAATGCAGGCTCTACGTCAAGACTAAAGATTGGTCTCCTGAATGTGCGGTCTCTATCCTCCAAAGCACTCTTAATTAATGATCTTATTACTTCTCATTGCTTAGATTTACTTTGTCTTTGTGAAACTTGGCTTAGGCCCAATGTTTTTCTGCCACTAAATGAAGCCTCTCCCCCTGATTATGCGTATGCACAGGTAGGTCGCACGTCGAAGCAGGGTGGTGGTGTTGCAGCCATTCATAAAGCTGCATTTTGCTTTACAGGTCCATCATCACAGCCAAAATTTAACTCATTTGAAGTGTTACTCATCAAACATATTCCTTCTCAAATTAATGGAAGGAAGCCATTTTATTTAGCTGTAGTCTATCGCCCTCCGGGTCCCTACTCTTCTTTCTTGGATGAGTTTGGAGTTTTCCTCTCGGACTTAATAACTTATATTTTGGTTTTGTCTTTCTCAGCTCCGGGTCGGGTCCCATTCACTTGGATCCACTGACCTCTCGTCTCTCAGTCCTAGATCCTGTATCCCTCGATGAGCTGACAAAGGTGGTTTCTTCATGTAAAGCAACTACGTGCCTTCTGGATATCCTGCCAGCAAAACAGCTTAAAGAACTCTGGCCCTATGTAGGGCAAATTATGTTAAACATTATAAACTTGTCCCTGTCTACTGGCATTTCCTTCCCTCTTCAAACAGGCTGTGGTCAAACCCCTACTCAAAAATCCTACTCTGGATCCTGGATGCCTAAATAATTACCGTCCTGTCTCCAATTTACCTTTTCTATCTAAAGTCCTCGAAAAAGTTGTGTTAAAACAATTTACTCTATATCTATCAGAAAATGACCTCCTCGAGCCGTTTCAGTCTGCATTTAGGGCCTCTTATTCCTCTGAAACAGCTTTAGTTAAAGTGACTAACGATCTCCTCCTTCAGATTGACGAGGACTCATCGGCTCTACTGTTATTGCTAGATCTCAGCGCTGCATTTGATACGATTGATCATGCAGTGCTAATCAACAGACTAAAGAATGTGTTTGGCATCTCTGGCTCTGCTCTTGCTTGGTTAGAATCCTATCTGTTTGATAGGTCTCATTTTGTCTCTTTTAATAAATCCTTCTCCTCCACGGCACCAGTGAAATTCGGTGTGCCACAAGGGTCTGTGCTTGGTCCCATACTTTTTTCACTATATGTTACACCATTGGGACAAATCATCAGAAGTTATGGAGTAAACTTCCACTGTTATGCCGATGATACACAGCTGTATCTACCAATAAAAGGGAATAATACTACTGACATCAAGCGTCTAGAGGCCTGCCTCGTTTCAATTAAAACATGGATGTCTCAAAACTTCCTCCATTTGAACTCGGATAAAACAGAGCTCTTGTTAATTGGTCCTGCCAGTCATCGGCACAAGTTCAACAATCTTACTGTCTCGATCAACAATTGTGTGTTGGAGCACGGCAACACTGTGAGGAACCTTGGTGTCATTTTTGACTCCACACTATCTCTGCAGCAGCACATTAGTGAGGTCACTAAACTAGGCTTTTTTCACTTGAGGAATATCTCAAAAATTCGCTCCTGCCTCTCTTTAGCTGATGCTGAAATTCTCATTCATGCATTTGTCACACCCAGGCTGGACTACTGCAATGTGTTATTCTCTGGACTGCCGAGGAAAAGTACTCACAGACTACAAATGGTCCAAAACACAGCCGCCAGACTTTTAACAAAGACCAGGAAGTTTGATCACATTACTCCGGTCCTCGCTTCATTACATTGGCTTCCTATTCATGTTAGAGCAGATTTCAAAGTTCTCCTGTTAACATATAAAATCCTTTGTGGACGCGCGCCCTCTGACCTATCTGACCTCATCACCCGGTATACTCCAGCTCGTACCCTTCGCTCTCAGGACGCTGGCCTCCTTCAACTTCCTCGAGTAAAGAAGAAGTCTGCTACAGAGCCTTTTCTTATAGAGCCCCATTTTTATGGAATGGGCTCTCGGCGGAAGTGTGGCGAGCTGACTCTGTTGAAGTTTTCAAAAGCAAACTCAAAACATACTTATTTCACCAAACGTATGGCGACTAATGGATCATAGGTACACGTTTACACTGGTTGTAGCTGTAGATATACGTTTACACTGGTTGTAGCTGTAGGTACATGTTTACACTGGTTATAGCTGTAGGTACACGTTTACACTGGTTGTAGGTACACGTTTACACTGGTTGTAGCTGTAGATACACGTTTACACTGGTTGTAACTGTAGGTACACGTTTACACTGGTTGTAGGTACACGTTTACACTGGTTGTAGCTGTAGGTACACGTTTACACTGGTTGTAGCTGTAGATACACGTTTACACTGGTCGTAGCTGTAGGTACACGTTTACACTGGTTGTAGCTGTAGTTACACGTTTACACTGGTTGTAGCTGTAGGTACACGTTTACACTGGTTGTAGCTGTAGGTACACACTAAATCCGCTCATATTATCACATCTACCTATTACAGTTTGTTTTTTTTTTCTCTCTTTTCTCCCTCCTCCTAGGATGGACACAAACCTCTTACCTGCTGGGTGATGTTTGCCCCCCCGCGCCTGTGCTCCAGTGTGAGGGCCCCCACCCATCTGTCATCTACCTTGATGTTGGCTGCGGCCCATCCACTATTGCACACTCAGAGTGGACACTGGACACTGCCAATATAAATGTTTTTATTTGTGAAAATGTTGTGTATTTCTATGTATTTTTCAACTGTCCTGGACACATTCCTGCACGGCCTGTCCGTCCTGGGAGTGGATCCCTCCTTCTGTGGTTCTCCCTGAGGTTTCTCTTTTTTTCCCGGCTGGGTTTTTTTGGAGTTTTTCCTCTGACCCTGATGGAGGGTCTAAGGACAGGGGATGTTGTCTAGTGCAGTCTGTTAAGCCCTTTGAGGCGACTGTTGTTGTGATATTGGGCTATACAAAAATAAATGTCTTGTCTTGTCTTGACTTTAATGGTGGATGAAACAAAAGATGTGAGCAAAAAAGAGCAGATATCTATTGTTCTGCGCTACATACACAATGATGACATTTATGAAGAGTTTCTTGATTTTGTTCCAGCTGATGGTTTGGATGCAGAGTCTTTACTTGTGACAGTGAAAGGGGCATTGGCTAAATTCAACATAGACAAAAATGCATGCGTTGGACAATGTTACGACGGGGCATCTGTAATGTCTGGCTGCAACAACGGTGTTCAGGAAAAATTTCGCAGAGAAGTCCCACATGCAGTGTACATCCATTGCCATGCACACAGATTAAACTTGGTTTTAGTTGACTGTGTCCATAATGTAAAACCAGTTGCTGACTGCTTTGCCACAGTTCAGCTACTTTACAACTTTTTCTGGTTCAGTAACTCACAAAGTGTTCATGGAGAAACAAACAGAACTTGAGCCCACTAAAAGAGTTGTGGAATTAAAACGTCTGTCAGATACCAGATGGGCATGTCAGGACTATAGTCTTTGGGCAATAAAGCAAACCCTCCCTAGCATCTTAGCCACACTTGAGGAAGTCAGCAATCAAACAAATAGCCATAGAGCTATTGAGGCTAGATCACTAAATGGCTTGATTGATGGACAGTTTGTTTTGCAAATCTACATGCTGGAGAAAATATTTGGGCTCACAAAAACTTTATCTGACCAACTACAGGCCACAGATTTAGATTTGGCATCCGCCATTGATCTGGTCTTTGCACTGGTTGACACACTGGTGAAACTTGGACCCATTTGTGGCAGGGCGCAAATGACATGTGTGAGAGAGTGGGCATTGACATGCAGCACCAACAGGCAAAAAGAAAAATAATACAGCCCTCCCACCTGCAGCAGTTTCATGTCAGCAGTAGCCACACAAGGAAAAAGATACTGCAAACACCAGAAGACTACAAAATCCACTGTTTTTTCCCAGTACTTGACCGTTTAATCAGTGAATTGAATAGGCGCTTCTCTGCTGACAGTTGCCATGTTATGAAAGGAGTTGCAGCTATTAATCCCAAACACAAGACCTTCCTGCACCAAGATGCCCTTCAACCCATGGCTAGGCACTATGGCATATTGGAAGACAACCTTTCAGCAGAACTACATCAACTGAAACTGAAACTCATTGACAGAAAAAAACAAAATGGGGTCTCTCTCAACAGCACCCATGACTTGCTGATTCTATTGAGGCCATACAAGGAGGCTTTCATTGATTTATACAAACTTGTGTGCATCTCCATGACACTGCCTGTATCAACATTTTTGATACAGAAACATATTTTTTTGTTTCTTGTCCCTCTTTTATCCTCCATTGCCCCTCCCACTGGGCTTTAGTAATTTGTAAATACAAAATAAAGAAAGAATATATAGTTTTTGTTTTTTTTATACAGCGCCTTTCCAGAAGAAGACACTGATTGCCCTCTGACATCAACCTATCCACAGTGTATCCACTCTATACACATAATAAATATCACAAACACAATAAGACACAAGGAAAACGTACATAGAAAGGTACTTAATCTCTTTTGTCATGTGATGAGCGCAACCGCACGAACACAATACATTTAACGCACCTGGAAGTTATGGCCCGGTTTGACCACGCTGCCCCCCCACACAGGAAGAGAGGAAGAGAAAAAGGTAAGCGAGTCTCTGTGTGTTCTGTGTGTTTGTGTGTATGGTTGGAACGATGAACAAACACTTCTAAGTGTGCACCCTTAGTCGAGTTACAACGGCAGGGAGGAGGAAAAGGAAAAGGCGTTAATTGCAACGTTACTTAATACATAAATGAACCGAATATATATATATATATATATATATATATATATATATATATATATATATATATTTAATCTAAGCCCAATGCAATTTGGATTTAAATAATATTCTACAAAGAATGCAGTAGAATATTTAGCTTTGTTGCTTTGTAGAAAACATTAAATCTAATATTGATGCTGGTGATGTTTATTGACTTAAACAAGGCATAAATAAAGAATTAAAAAAAATTTGAAATCATCAAACTCTGCTAAAAACGTTGACTCAGTCAAAGAAACTTGACTTGTCAAGAAAATCCCTAAACTGGCTGGAGTTATAGTGAAATGTATTTTATCATATTTTAGGTATAAAAATGTAACCTAAAATCAGCTTTAAAAATTGTTTTGGGCTAAATTGCATTGTTTCAAATCCCAAAGCATTGAAACAATGGCTGCTCCTCCAGCTCCATTTCCACCAGAATTAGTTTCCACTAAATGCAATGAGTTTGCATTGTTTTTCAACGACAAGGTTCAAGGCATTAAACATGCTACAGTCCAAAGGGCATAAAACAACACTGCAGCCACCTAGGAGACACTTGGCTGGGTTAACACATTTTACTCCCATTAATGACAGAACAATTGAAAAAACTGTCTCCAGCCTGAGTTCATCCACCTGCTGCCTCGATGTTTTACCCACTAGATTTCTAAAATCAGTTCTAAGCAGTTTGTTACCACAACTCACTGATATAGTCAATAATTCCTTACAGTCTGGAACATTTCCAAGGGCCTTAAAAACTGCTGTCATTAAGCCTCTCCTAAAGAAGAGCAGTCTTGATGCTACAGTGCTCAACAACTATCGGCCCATATCAAACCTGCCATTTTTAGGGAAAGTCATCGAAAAAGTTGTATATCAACAACTTAATGACTTTCTATTAACAACTGCTTTGATCCTTTTCAGTCAGGATTCAGGCCCCATCACAGACTGAGACTGCACTTATCAAAGTCACAAATGACATCCGTATGAACACTGACGCAGGCAAAGTCTCTGTCTTAGTTCTGTTGGACTTGAGTGCTGCGTTTGATACAGTGGACCATGAAATCCTGACACAAAGATTAGAGGAATGGATAGGTATCACTGGAACTGCCCTTAAATGGTTTCAGTCCTATCTTGAAGACAGGAAGTACTTTGTTTCGGTTGGTAACTGTGTATCAGACCAAATGGCCCTGAATATATCCACCAGAATATATCTCTGACATGCTAGTTACTTATGAACCTCCTCGGACTCTGAGAACATCTGGGACAGGCCTTCTGCTCGTGCCCAGAGTTAGAACTAAACAGGGTGAAGCAGCGTTTAAGTTTCATGCAGCAAAAACCTGGAACAGCCTCAACTTTAACAATGTTCAAGAGGAGGTTAAAAACCTTCCTCTTTAGCTCCGCCTACACTACAACTTAAAGTGTTTGTTTTTTCTTTTATCTGCACTCTTCTTTTTAAAATGTTTTTAATTTTTTCTTATGTTTCTTAATATAAATCTTGTAAATTGTATTTTATTCCTGTAAAGCACTTTGAGTTACAGTGTATGAATTGTGCTATAGAAATAAAAATGCCTTGAAGACCAAAGATGTAATCATTTATAAAAAAAAGAGTTTAGTTTTTATGAAGTTGAAGTATAAAGTATTTATACTGTATATATTGTGTATTGTGCTGGAATGTAGTGTTTCTGTGTGAATGTGTTTTTTTCTTGCATTTCCAGGGACTGGAGGTAGAAATTAGCTAAATATGCTTTAATCTTTACATGTAAATGTCCATTAATATGTATCGACCCTCTAAAAAAATAAATATAAGGATAAACATGAAGCATTGCATTTTAAACCCCTTTCCTTTTCAGTTTTTAATATTCAGAATTCAATAGGTGGTTTTCTGCATATTTAAAAGTGTTGAAATGTTTTAAGACCATTTATATTCTAACTTACACAGGACTGTCGTTGTTATGATAGTGTTGTATTGTTGTAAGTTCAGGCGTCATGGATTATTCTTGTTGTGTGTGAGCTTAGAACGCTTGTGAGGGAGTCAAGAACAAACTGAAACAAACAGGTCAAGAAACTTCAAACTCCAGTTGAAATATGGAGCAGCAGGCCTTTTATTTATTGTCAGATGATATCTGGGCAGGTGATAGGTCCCTGGGAGGGGTGCACAGAGGGCCATAAGAACAAGTCCCCAGATCCTCAGGCCAAGAGTGATACAGGTGTTATTCCCTGAACACAGAGCCCTTTTCTTTCTTTGTAGTTTATATCCATTAAGAACTCAAGTAAATCCAAAATAAACTGTGACAGCTTAACAATATGGCACGTTTTTTGGCTGCCGCTGATCTGCTCTTTAAACTTTCTTTTCAAGAAATATGTTTGTAGATATGTTTGTGGATACTGCATTTGAGGTCTATGAGTAGGCTGTCTATTTAACTCTTTTATCCTGTTGACACATACAGACCATCATCTGTTTGTGTTCATGAGTTACGACTAACTCACCTGCTGTGCGTACTCATTACATTATTACAAACATTCCTCTGGTTCGTGCTGTATTTTATCTACCATCCTTCAGCTGCACTGTTGCAGTACACTACCCCTGAGTTTAATATTCATAATCCACCAACGCCTGCTCTGCTCCAGCAACCGGTGTGACGGATCAACTGGAGTCAGGTTATCTGGCGGCACTGTGCAGCTGCAACAACAACAAAACCCAGTGTAGGTGTCTAGAGAGATGCCTGTTTAAAACACATACTCACTGAGTCACATGAGTAATGTTCGTGATAATGGTAAAGATTTTGTCCCAAGGACGTGGATTCCATTCATTTATTTTCTACCGCTTAGTCCCGTTAGGGGTCACAGGTGACTGGAGCCTATCCCAGCAACTTTGGGCCTGAGGCGGGGTACAGCCTGGACAGTGGACAGTTAGTCGCAGGGCTAACATTTAGAGACAGACAGTGACAGACGACCATTCACTCTCACATTCATTCACTAGGGACACTTTAGAGTTACATTTAACCTGTACATGCATGTGTTTGGGCGGTGGGAGGAACTGGAGTACCAGGAGAGAACCCACAGTAACACGAGGAGGACATGCAGACTCCTCACAGAAGGCTGTGAGGGGGGGGACTAACCACTCTGACGTGGATTCCACCAACAATATAATTGATCAAAGGTTAAGTATTGTTGAAAGCGTACACAGTAAAGTAAGTCTGAGATTAGACAGAGTCGTCTGTCACAGACAGTGTCAGGTGAACTCTCAGGTGAACTTGTGATGCATCGACAGCTGCAGCTGACTTGAGTTTACAATCGTGAAGTTTTACTACAATGACTTTATCTTAACGGTTGCATGTGGTGTAATGTAGGTAGGTAATAATAGTCATTAAACAAGCCATTTCGTCTTTACGTTCTTTGTTTGTCGCAGAATAGCTTAGCCGTAGCCTTAACAGTTACAACGACAACTATGTTGTATTTTAGCCTAAACCTAATAAAAGTATGTTTTTTACCTTCTCATTTCAGATCATGTCCAGTCTACACTACAATTAGAACTTCTTGGAACCTTCAGCTTTACTTGCATCTCCCACAACCTGTTTGTAAAAGTATCAACCTGCTGCATTTAACAGATGCTCTCATTGTGAGTAAATAAGAAGGAACACACTGTGACATTATAATAAATTCAACCTTTCCAGATGTTTGAACTGTCTCTAAGATTGGACTACCTTCGAGTCACAAGAGCCCCTACCCCACTCTACCTTTAACAAATATGACAGGTGCTTAACATTCACACAGGGCATAAATCAAAGGTAGACACAACTGCAACATGTAAACCAATACTGTATCTTAATAGCATTCATTCATACTTTCATGTGTTCAGGTCTTTCTGTACTTTTTATATATTTATTTTACATATTTTGGTGATTTCTGGTCTGAAGTACAATAAAAAGTAAAATGTTAAACACAATGTCATGTTATTTAACAATTATCTCCTTTCAGCTGTTGTCAAAAAAAGCACATTTAAACACTATTAAGTCTTAAAAACTGTTCTGTAGAATGTTTAGAATAAATGTCATGTGAGACATCAGTAAGAAAGTAAAGTAAAGCACTCTTAACATTTATTTGGACAATGCATATATATGATCTAAAATACATTTCTAAATGTCTGGAAAATTAAGTACGTCTGAAAAGGAAAATTAGATTGGTAAATGGTGTGCATTTATATAGCACTTTTTTGCACCCTTCTCAGACACCCAAAGCACTTAATATCGTGCTTCCACCCCACCCCCCACCCACCTTCACACCTGGGGCAGACAGAGATGGTGGTGGGTCACAAAAGAGGGAAAGATTAAATTGAATGAAATTAGCTTCATCCACAAGACCCCAGTGTGATGGTCACTTGGTGCTACTGCAGGACTTGTTCTGGATTTCTAAATCTCTACTGTCCTGACAGAGTCCTGACAGTGTCCTGACAGAGTCCTGACAGTGTCCTGACAGAGTTCTGACAGTGTCCTGACAGAGTCCTGACAGAGTCCTGACAGAGTCCTGACAGAGTCCTGACAGAGTCCTGACAGAGTCCTGACAGAGTCCTGACAGTGTCCTGACAGTGTCCTGACAGTGTCCTGACAGAGTCCTGACAGTGTCCTGCCAGTGTCCTGACAGAGTCCTGACAGTGTCCTGACAGTGTCCTGACAGTGTCCTGACAGAGTCCTGCCAGTGTCCTGACAGTGTCCTGACAGTGTCCTGACAGTGTCCTGACAGAGTCCTGCCAGTGTCCTGACAGAGTCCTGACAGAGTCCTGACAGAGTCCTGACAGTGTCCTGACAGAGTCCTGACAGTGTCCTGACAGTGTCCTGACAGAGTCCTGACAGTGTCCTGACAGAGTCCTGACAGTGTCCTGACAGAGTCCTGACAGTGTCCTGACAGTGTCCTGACAGAGTCCTGACAGAGTCCTGACAGTGTCCTGACAGTGTCCTGACAGTGTCCTGACAGAGTCCTGACAGTGTCCTGACAGTGTCCTGACAGAGTCCTGACAGAGTCCTGCCAGTGTCCTGACAGAGTCCTGACAGAGTCCTGACAGAGTCCTGCCAGTGTCCTGACAGAGTCCTGACAGAGTCCTGACAGAGTCCTGACAGTGTCCTGACAGAGTCCTGACAGAGTCCTGACAGAGTCCTGACAGTGTCCTGACAGAGTCCTGAGAGTGTCCTGACAGAGTCCTGAGAGTGTCCTGACAGTGTCCTGACAGAGTCCTGACAGAGTCCTGACAGAGTCCTGACAGTGTCCTGACAGAGTCCTGACAGTGTCCTGACAGAGTCCTGACAGTGTCCCGCCAGTGTCCCGCCAGTGTCCTGACAGTGTCCTGACAGAGTCCTGACAGAGTCCTGACAGAGTCCTGACAGAGTCCTGACAGTGTCCTGACAGAGTCCTGACAGTGTCCCGCCAGTGTCCCGCCAGTGTCCCGACAGAGTCCCGACAGAGTCCCGACAGAGTCCCGACAGAGTCCCGACAGAGTCCCGACAGAGTCCCGACAGAGTCCTGACAGAGTCCCGACAGTGTCCCGACAGAGTCCCGACAGTGTCGACAGAGTCCGACAGAGTCGACAGAGTCCCGACAGAGTCGACAGAGTCCTGACAGAGTCCCGACAGTGTCCTGACAGAGTCCCGACAGTGTACTGACAGAGTCCCGACAGAGTCCCGACAGAGTCCCGACAGAGTCCCGACAGAGTCCCGACAGAGTCCCGACAGAGTCCCGACAGAGTCCTGACAGTGTCCCGACAGTGTCCTGACAGAGTCCTGACAGTGTACTGACAGAGTCCCGACAGAGTCCCGACAGAGTCCCGACAGAGTCCCGACAGAGTCCCGACAGTGTCCTGAAGGTTTGGAAGCAACCTTTTTATAAGACGTCCTGCGATCGATTCACGTTCACAACCTTAATATTCTGCTGTTGGACACACACAGACTGATCTGGGATTTTTTTTATTGGTGTTATACAGTCTACACTGTTAAACCAAATAAATACATGTAATATATGGAGTTCTGTTCATTTCTCTTCAATAAACCTTTTGAAAGGTTTTTATATACTTCATATTGACATTGTCATAAATATTATGGTCATGTTTGTTTCCGAGACACGACAGTATGTGGATAAATGTATTTTATTTATTTTATTGAGGTTCATAGTAAAGAACAAACTCATAAAGTCTAAGGTCTGTGGAAGTTCTTACATCCAACACAGACCTCACAAGTGAACAATACCGAAGGCTCTAATGTCAAAGGTCAAGCACACAACAGAAGCAAACGTTCAAATTTCATTATTAGGGGTTTTCAAAACTGTGAAGAAGAATGTTTTATTGTTTCAGAGGGAGACAGAAGCTACTGTTGGAGCTATTTTACACTTTGTTTATTTTATGTTTATTTACATTGTCGTTTATTGGTCACGCGGTGCTATGTTAATTTGCATAAATATGTCAAGGTGGGAGGAGCCAGGAGGCTGCGAGGGCATATGGTTTTTTACCTCGCACACAGACACACAGGGTGAGAGGAGCAGGAAATGTTTGTGAGCTTGCTTATATGTATAAATAAATCTCATCAAAACTTATCTTTGGCAATGGACATTAGTTTGATTTTGGTACCTCTAAGCGTGCGTAAAGCCTAAGCCTTGACGTAGCCTCAGTGGTCATTTGAGAAGTTTGGTTTTATTTTTATTTAAGTGCAAGGACAAATAGCCACTACATTAAGTAAAAAACCCGCCCCTGGACGTATATCGTTGGTATACCTGGAAACTGGACTCGTTGTTTGCTGGATGACTGCAGTAGATTACTCACCTGGATGCTCGAGATTATGCTGGGCCTAGAAGTGCGGAGGCGCAGGCTTGAAACAGAGCAAGCATCAAGTGGTCCGACCCATCCGACAGTGTAAAGATTCCCTGGACACCGTGCTGGAGAACGGTGACGCTACTGGAGCGCTGGAGCTGCATTTACGTGGAGGATTGATGTTTGTTGCACCAGATTCGCACCAGCGGGCCCAAAGCCTTCACAGGTGAAGCGCAACAGCAATCACGGCGCACATTCAACACAGTGCAAAAGGCAACCACCGCTGCAAACAAAATTCCGCAAGGTACGTGCTTTATTCAACCTTGGCAAATAACTGTGTGTGCACCTGGCAAACATCAATAAGAAAGTAAAAATGTCTGACGTTGCATCTAACGCTACAAGTGACACGGCGCTTTTGATAAAGAGGCGCACAAGTTTTACTGCTAAAGGAATGATGTTTTTCATGCAAACGTGTCAGGAAAAGAGATCTACAAAATGCAGACAAGCTAAATTATGCATGAATCAAATGGATAAATTGATGCATTCTGCAGACAATATTGACGCTGTCAAGTCTCTTTTAGATCAAATGATAACATGTGTTAATGAGGAAAAACAACATCATTTGTCATTTGTGTCATTGAATATACCTCAGGACGAAAAGGAAAACCAAGATAAATATTTTGAACAAAAGGAAAATCTGTTTTCAAATTTTATCGATGATGTTAAAGGGTGGTTATCAAATGCAGGCCATTCATACGAACTTCCAATCAAACCACCTGATAATCAAACTGATATTAGGCCTGAGGACAGTGTATCCAATAAAGGTTCTGCAGTGCGCTCAAAAGCTGGCTCTAAACTGTCAAGAACTTCATCCAGTGCATCCGCAAAAATATTAGCGCAAGCAGAAAGAGCAGCATTACAGGAGCGCATGGCTGCTCTAAAACAAAGGCACATTTTGGAGGCGCAGGAGGAACAAGTAAGACTTGAACAAGAGAAATTACGGAAGAAACGAGAACGTTTAAGGAAAGAAAAGGAACAACTTGATCTGGAGGCAGAATTAAAGGTGACAAATGCAAAATTGAAGGTTCTGGAAATAAATTCAAAGTGTGGCTCTAAAGTGTCAAAATGTGCATCTACAACATCAGATGGCATGAACTCTTACTTGGAAAGGTCAGAAATTCTAGGAAAATATGAACTAAATCCAAATGCTGAACGTTTTGTGCCCACCAATGAAAACTCTGAACCTTCCTCCAGTTGCATATTAAATTCTGTCTCTGTTGGTGTTAAACCCAAACAGGTTTTAATACAACCACCCATACCTAATGTCATTCCTGTTTCTCAAGGACAAAGAACACAGCCACTGTTTTTGCAAAATGCTCATGACAATAATCAAACCACCAACTCTCCGGACATTTTGAACATCATGCAGCGTCAAAATGAAATTACTGCCCTGTTGGTCCAACAAAACACAGCCTCTGCTCTGCCTATGAGAAATATACCTGTATTTGATGGTGATCCTCTGTATTTCAAATCCTTTCTCAGAGCCTTTGAAAATTGTATTGAGGATAAAACTCAAAATTTCAGTGATTGTTTGTACTTCCTAGAACAGTACACTAGGGGGCAACCAAGAGACATTATAAGAAGCATCTGCCCTCTAAACCTGGTTACCAAAGAGCAAAAACACTTTTGATTGAACATTTTGGCAATGAACACAAAATCTCTTCTGCTTATTTGGACAAAATCAACAAGTGGCCCTCAATAAAACCTGAGGATGTTAACGCTCTTCAGTCATTTGCTTTGTTCATTCGAGGTTGCGCCAACATAGTACATCATATAAATTACATGAAGGAGTTGGACATGCCAGCTAACCTCAGGACAATCCTTATGAAACTCAGATACAAACTGAGGGAAAAGTGGAGAAATGTGGCATGTGATAAACTGGAACAAACTGGAAGCAGAGCAGTGTTTGTTGATTTTGTAAATTTTATTGAAAAACAAGTCAAAATTGTCTCGGACCCGCTGTTTGGAAATATTAATGATGTTTCCCCAGCCAGCCACACAAGGCTATCTATTCAAGTTAAACAGAAAAGGAAAAGTAGTACCTTTGCTACCAGCATCAAGGCAATAAAGGATGGACATAAAGAAAAGGAAAACTTAACAGCTCACAGTAACCAGCTCAAATGTCTGTTCTGCCATTTCACCAATCACACTCTGGAAAACTGCTTTCAGTTTAAACGAAAGACAGACAAGATTCACTTTCTAAAGGAGAAAGGTGCTTGAAATATGGACACACAAGCAAAGACTGTAGGAGTCGTTTGGATTGTGAAGTGTGTCACAGGAAACACCCATCTGTCCTGCATGTGGAGAAGGAGGATACTTCAAGGATAACCTCCAAAGAAACTGTGAGCATTGTACCCGACCAGCAGCAGACGTGTGGTCATATTGGGGCTGGTGAAGAGGATACTGCTGTTTTCTCCATTGTGGCTGTGCTGGTGAAAAGTCAGAAAAGTAATAAGGTTGTGCACACCTACGCTTTCTTGGACCCTGGGAGCTCCGGTACCTTCTGCACTGCAAGTCTGGCTGAAAGGCTGGGAGTATCAGGTAAACCCTGTAACATACTATTAAGGACAATGGGACAGACTAAAACCATTAATACAAATGTGATAAGTGGTTTAGAGGTGTCTGGTTTTGACACCGAGGATTTTATTGAGTTGCCATCTGTTCTGACACAAACAGAAATGCCTGTATCCAAAGTCAATGTGCCATGTCAGGAGGATGTTGCCAAGTGGGCGTATTTGAGTAGCATTAGGCTACATGAAGTAGATGCAGATGTGGACTTACTCATTGGAACGGACTCTCCCAAAGTTTTGGAGCCATGGGAACTAATAAACAGTCAATGTGGTGGACCGTATGCAGTGAGGACCAGAGTTGGCTGGGTCATAAATGGGCCTCTTTGTGTTGGAGATTCTGGAGGTGCTGGTGTCAAATTAGGATGCACTATTGTAACTGCTAATCATATATCTGGGGAGCACTTGGAAAATATGTTGATGCAGCAGTACAATCATGGCTTTGCTGAAAGAACATACGATGAACAACTTGAGATGTCAAGAGAAGACATTATATTCATGAAAATTGTGAAGGATACAACAGTGCTTAATAATGAACATTATTACATTGACTTACCTTTCAGAGTTGAAGATCCTGTTTTGCCAAATAATCGCTGCATTGCATTACAAAGACTCCAAAGCCTGAAGAGGAGATTTAACAAAGATGTTTCATTCAAAGCTCAATACATTGATTTCCTCAACAACATGTTGGAGCAAGGATACGCAGAAAAGGTTCCCACAAATGAGGCCACGCCAAAACAAGGACAGGTGTGGTACATTCCCCACCATGGTGTACATCACCCAACCAAAGGGAAATTGCGTGTTGTGTTTGACTGCGGCTGTACTTACAAAGGTACATCATTAAACAGCCAGCTCCTGCAGGGCCCAGACTTCACTAACACGCTGGTGTCCTCCTGCGGTTTAGAGAAGAGCCCATCGCTGTTATGGCTGATATCAACGCCATGTTCCATCAGGTCCGGGTCCCACACAAGCATGTCAACTTTTTGCGCTTTTTATGGTGGCCCAATGGAGACGCTACAACGGAGCCAGAGGAATACAGGATGTGCATGCATTTGTTTGGAGCTGTATCCTCTCCAAGCTGCTCAAACTATGCACTGAGAAGAACTGCTGAGGATAATGCACTGCAATACTCACCCAACGTACTCAACACAGTCAAAACAAATGTCTATGTGGATGTCTCAAGTCCACTGTGACAGAGGAAGATGCAGTGAAGCTCATACATGGACTAACATCTCTCTGTAAAAAAGGCGGCTTCCATCTCCAAAAGTGGGTCACAAATAGCAAAAATGTGTTTGCACGTATTTATGTTTTAAATTTAAAATTAAATTTAAATATTTATTATTATGTTTTAAACCTATTTGTAAATATGTTTATTTTTTACTAATGTTAAGCTCCTTGGTTCAATCTGTGGTTGTTGGAAGGCGCTATATAAATAAATATTGATTGATTGATTGATTAACTGGAACCAACAGAAGGGCTCACATTTCCCCGGTTTTATCCTCATTACATTGGCTTCCAGTCAAATTCAGAATCGATTTTAAAATTTTAGTCTTGACTTTTAGAGCTCTGTATGGACAGGCCCCCCAGTACATCAATGACCTGCTGACCCCTTACTCCTCCTCCCGCGCTCTTTGGTCTTCTGGTCAAAACCTTCTAACGGTCCCCAAAACCCGTTTTAAAACTCGGGGAGACCGGTCTTTCCAAGCAGTCGCCCCCAGACTCTGGAATGCTCTGCCCCTGTCACTGCGAGTGGACGCTTCTGTTGATTCTTTTAAAAAGCAGCTGAAGACACTTTTATTTAAACAAGCTTTTAGTTGATTGGGCTTTTTATGTTTTTATGTTTAATATTTTGTGGTTTTAATTTTTATTCTCATAGCTTTATTGTTCTTTTATTGCACTTTGTAAAGCACTTTGTGATTTATATCTGTGAAAGGTGCTATATAAATAAAATTTACTTACTTACTTAACTTTGTATCTGGTGCACTGCCCGTATCGGACTCAAAGTCACGACAAAGGGCTGAACAGGACACTGAACTACAGAGTGTCATTCAGAACATGAATGAGGGATGGCCAGTTGGTTCATGTCCTCACTTCTACCATGTCCGAGGAGAACTCAGCTTTGTGGATGGACTGTTACTAAAGAAAGGAAGAATAGTTATCCCACTTGTAACACTTGTTGACACTTGTAAATAAATGTGAAACATGCCAAAAGCACAGAAGTAAACAGAGAAAAGAGCTAATGGTGATACCTGAACAGCCCACATCACCCTGGCATAAAGTAGGCATGGACTTGTTTCACTTCAAAGGCAAAGACTATCTGGTAGTCATGGACTATTTCTCTAACTTTCCTGAAATGGCACTACTCACAAATATGTCATCAGCGTGCGTGATCACTCACACAAAGTCTATATTTGCTAGTCATGGCATCCCACACATTGTTGTGAGTGACAACGGCCCATGTTTCAAGAGCGGGGGGGAATGGCAACAGTTTGCAGAGCAGTACGAGTTCTGCCATATCACCTCAAGTCCACATTATGCACAGTCAAATGAGCAAGCTGAGAAAGGTGTCCACATCCTTAAGCAACTACTCAAGAAAGCAGCAGACAGTAGCTCTGATCCTTACCTGGCACTTCTCAGTTACCGTGCCTCTCCACTTGAGTGCGGAATGTTACCTGCAGAGTTACTGATGAACAGAAAACTGTGCACTACGCTTCCCAGCTACACAAGTATTGGTACACAAAAGAAACATGTCAATCAGGAGAACAAAAACAAACAGAAAAAGAAACAAAAGATGTTTTATGACGCATCAGCCAAGCCACTCTCTCCTCTGGAGCACAACGACCCAGTCAGGATCAAGGATGCCGATGGCTGGAACACGAAAGGAACTGTGTTACAGGAAGTAGATCCACGATCATTCACAGTGAGAACCGAGGATGGACAGGTGCTCAGGCGAAATCGCCGCAGTCTTCTAAAGACTCCACCAACAGCCAGTGAACAAGTACCAAGAAGGTCTGGATGAGAAATAAAAATACCTGACAAATTAAACTTATAAAGAAGAAATATATATTTGTATTGAGGTATTTTATGTGAACATGGTTGGCTCCAAACATGTTGTTAAATGTTTATCACCAGTTGTTTGGTAAGCTATTATAAAAAAAAAAATGTTTTATTTAGCAGGAAACTGTTTATTACTGAACATTGTTCATCTTCAAAGAAAGGGGGATGTTATGATCAGTAGCTATTATGGCGTTGGCCACAAGGGTGCACTGTTGGCACAATGGTTAGTGTATGATGGTGATAGACGAAGACAGACCACTTGTACAACGTGAGGGCTGTATGAACAATGACATTAAAAGTTCATCTATTTTAAAGAAGCTTCTTTCTTCACAAGAACACGAAGACAACACTCGTCTTTAATAAGTTCAAATCAAGGAAACTCCAAGGCTCTTTTCTCACTCATTACTAAAATTACAAAGCCTCCTGACTCACTTCTTCCTCACCTTTACTCCTCAGATTTTTGTAATACACTTGCCTCATTTTTTATATGAAAAATCACCACCTTCACCAGCAACTCACCCCCCCTTCTGCCCCCTACTCACCTACTTCTATCCCATCTACCTTCATCCATTCATTTTCCACATTCTCCCTTCCCTCTGTTAACCAAATTTCAACTCAAATTCAAAAATCTAAATCCTCCTCCTGATAGTTGGACCCACTCCCAACTGTCCTCGTCAAAGCCACATTACCTTCTCTGTCCCATCTCATCACTAACATTATTCACACCTCCCTCTGGATCTGTTCCCTCCTCTCTCAAAACTGCTGCTGTCACTCCGATACTCAAAAAACCTGGTTCAGATCATAAAAACCTTAATAACATTCGCCATTGCTGCTCAAATTCACACCCACTTATCTTCCAATAACCTTTATGAAAAATTACAATCTGGCTTCCGACCCCTCCACAGCACCTCTCACTGAAACTGCCCTCCTTAAAATAACTAATGACCTTCTCTGCTGACTCCGGCTCATCCTCCTTCTGCTCGATCTAACTTTGATACCATCTCACACTCCATCCTTCTGCACAGACTCTCCTCTGTCGGCATCACAGACAAAGCCCTCACTTGGTTCCACTCCTACCTCTCAGAACGCACTCAGTTCATCCTGCTCAAATTCTTCACCTCCATCCTGTCCCCGTCACCACAGGTGTACCTCAGGGCTCGGTACTAGGGCCCCTACTGTTCATCATCTACTTTCTCCCCCTTGGTAACATCTTCCGAAAACATCACATTGACTTCCACTGCTACGCTGATGACACTCAGCTCTACTTCTCAAACAAACCTCTCACCCTCCTCCCGAATCAACTGCCTCTGAAATTAAATCCTGGTTCACCACAAACTTTCTCAAACTTTGGTCTCCCTCAAAAGACCCTTCATAAACTTCAACTGGTCCAGAACTCAGCCGCCCGCATCATCACCCCCTCCACCAATCACATCAGACCCGTCCTGCCACAGCTCCACTGGCTCCATCACATACTGCATCAACTCTAAAATAATGCTCCTCACATTTAAAGCCATACACAACCTCGCACCTCCATATCTCTCTGAGCTCCTCCACATCTCCACCCCCGCCCGCTCCCTCCTCCTCCTCCTCTCTACGGCTCTCAGTCCCTCCTGCTCGTCTTGTCACCATGAGGAGTAGAGCCTTCAGCCGCTCTGCTCCCCAGCTTTGGAACTCTGACCTCTGACCTCCACAACAGACACACATGCCACATTTCATATTCAAACTCAAAACACATCTGTTCAGACTGGCCTCCTCACTCCCTTCAGAACTGACTGTCCTGTCATCAATATATGTAACTGTTCTTGTTTTTATTGATGTTTTTAAATGTTGCTTTTAATTGTTTTTTAATTATGTGCCATTGTGTTAATGTTGTAAGGCGACCTTGAGTGTCCAGAAAAGCGCGTTATAAATAAAATGTATTATTATTATAATTTTGAATGTAATCTTTTTCAATAGAAATTGAAGTTTTGGCCAAAATGGCAGACACTGAG
The DNA here is from genome assembly GCA_024416835.2 of Perccottus glenii. NCBI lineage: Eukaryota > Metazoa > Chordata > Actinopteri > Gobiiformes > Odontobutidae > Perccottus > Perccottus glenii. The sequence goes on along the minus strand of CM044555.2, from coordinate 1,772,183 downwards.
ACTAAATAGCAGTTTAAAAATTTTTATTCAAAACCAAATGAAAACAGGAGCTGGAGATGTAGAGCCAGAAGGTGGTGGACGATGGAGCTGAGATGGAGACGAGAGCCTGGACGGAGTTCTTTGAAGAAACAAAGATGGGTATTCAGAAGAGTTTCCATCAAAAACCTTCAAGAAGATTGAGCATTGTAGTGTACCACAGAAGGTAACAGACGATCTGGCAACAAGTGGAGGACTGGAGGGTTCTTGTGCTGTGGCAGGTGAGTAGTGTCTGAGGAGCAGCAGGTGTGTTGGAGTAACACCAGGGTCTTGAACAAGCTTAAAGAGTTGTTTTGAGCCCATAGTGTTGATCTAACACTGGTGATTTGGCCAGCCTCTGAGAACATATGCAAACAATGTGTAAATAATGTCCTCAACACTTGGGCAGCAGAGGCTTATTTGACTGCTGTTTAGGCTTAGATTTGCTTTAAACCTGTGAGAGGACACTTAACCGCGGTCACTGCTGCTGTAGGTGACTTTATTCTTCACACGTCTGGAGTGTTCCTTAAACAAACATGGATATTAAAGTGCTTTCAGTCGACCTGCTCTGTGGTAAGAGTCTCTGTAGTTATAGTAAACACTAGTCTACTGCAAAACTAACCTAAAACTAACTTACATCCTTTCACAGTCTTCCAAACGATTATCCTCGTCCCACTTGTACTTTGTCGAATCGATGAGTACTACTACTACTACTACTACTACAGAGATAAATACACTGACCTGGCCACAGTCGAAAGTGCAGACGACCTGAACAGGATGGCTTCACCTGTGGGTGCAGTCGCCTGGATCGGACTGTTCGATGACCCTGCGTCCTGGACAGTGATGACCACAGACTCTAACTCATGGAGATGGTCTGCCACTGGGACAGTCAGCGCTAGTCGATACATGAACTGGGATCCATATGACCCGAATTTTTACGGTGCAATAGAAGTTTGTGGCTTTGTTCGTCAGAGCAACTGGTACGAATACGACTGTGCATCTGAAACATATTCCGTTTGTTACACAGGTAAGACGGATTCACAGTAACAGCTCTCAGGTTAAATAAACAGTGTAGGTCAATTAAATTTGTCCTACAGCGCCGTGCAACAAAAACAAATCAACTTTACATTTTGGTTGCTATTGCGAAATCAACTTTTTAACAAACCTTTGTTAACAAGCTGAAGACTTCATTTACCATTTCACTTTTAGGGAGCTTTCCAAAACTAAATGTTCAGGTGAAACCAGGACCTGGTTCAGACCAAACAGCTGCTCTGGTCTCGGTCCAGACCAAACTGAACCAAACTGAACCAAACTGAACCAAAGTCCGGTTCATTTGTGAAAGAGAGTTTGGAGATAGTTCAGACTTTAGACAAAATGCAGGTTAAAACTCTGCTGTGAAGCATTTCCTAAAACATGTCTGTATTAATTCTATATTATTAATAACATGTCTCTTTAGAGAGTTTAGAGAAAAGCAGAACTGTCAAAACGTGTCAAATCTGTAGGTCACATGGAAAGTGAATTGTGAATCTAAGGTTGTTTCTATTTTCAGTTCAATCAGGTGTAAAGACGTTTGTTCTTGTGAACACTACAACGACCTGGGCTCACTCCTTGGCCTACTGCAGACAACACTATTATGACCTGGCGATGATCGAGAACTCAGCTGAAAACCAAGCTGTTGTAGCTTTAAAATGCCCATACGCTACATGGATCGGCCTGTACCGTGAGCTGGTCCGACAACAACAACAGCAGCTTCAAAAACTGGAAATCTGGGGAACCTAATAACTACTTAAACACTGAGCACTGTGTCGCCCAGGATTCAAACAATCGTTGGATGGATCTGTCCTGCAGCAATGAGCTGCCATTCTTCTGCCACAAAGGTAACCACTTCAGTCACAAAGAACTCTTTTATTCAAACAATAAGAAAAAAGTGTTTAGAGATTAAAGACCGTGAAAACATGAAGGACTTTGATAAATAGAACCAGATTTGAGTTTTTCCAGTAAAACACAAAAACACTTTTCTTAATCAACAACTGAGACGAACCAATGAGAAAAACTGGAATTATCTGCAACAAAACTCAGAAAATGTCATGTCCCTTTAAAGTGAGACCCTTCATAAATCTGTGTCCAAGACCTCATTTTAAACCAGTTTTTAAACTAATCTTATTTTCTGTCCAGTGAAAAAGACCTCCTCAAAGATCCAGTTAAAACTCCAGAGTGGTGCTGACCTCAGCGATCCTGCCGTCATGGAGCAGATTTTAAAACAGGTGAGTCTCCGGCAGGTACTTTAAACTGACCTCTGTCTGATCTGACACACTTTCCTCCTTCAGCTGAAAGAACGGCTCGAGAAACACAACAATGGGACGGATTTGAAGCTGAAATGGAGCCTGCCACCGACCAAAGAGAAGAAACCTGAGGAAAAACAGGAAGTGTGTCCTGCTTTTTAAAAGAATAACTCTATGGCCTTAAACTTTCCTTAGACTCAAGGAACCTTCACTTATCCTCTTGTCCTCTTTTTGTCCTGAGGACAAACTGTCCTGAATGTCTCCTCTTATTGTCCTGAGGACAAACTGTCCTGAATGTCTCCTCTTATTGTCCTGAGGACAAACTGTCCTGAATGTCTCCTCTTATTGTCCTGAGGACAAACTGTCCTGAATGTCTCCTCTTATTGTCCTGAGGACAAACTGTCCTGAATGTCTCCTCTTATTGTCCTGAGGACAAACTGTCCTGAATGTCTCCTCTTATTGTCAGGTCCTTCATATTAATCCAAACATAACTAGACATAACTTCTGCCTCTGGAGCTTGTTCTGGGGAGTGTGTGTGAAAGATACGCCTCCTACAGCTTCCACTGCAGTCATATAAAATCTCATGTAATGTTTACTTTTCCAAACAAACCTCAGCCTGTTCCACTCGTGACATGTTTGTACTTTGCTTCATTCTTGCAAGAATTAAACCTGATCATTCCTTTTTAAATTTAACGCTGTCTCCGTGTCTCTCTGGAAAATATAAGGATAAAGAATTACGAGCATAAGTGTCCTGCCAACGACGCCGTTGAGGAGGAAGATGAAAGAAAGTCTCTTCATTTACATTTACATTACATTACATTACATTTACATTACATTTACATTACATTACATTTACATTACATTTACATTACATTACATTTACATTACATTTACAAGTGAGGAAAACAATGGAAGCAATTTTAACAACACAAGGTAAGGATAGATACACATATTATACACGGGGGTCCCAGGTTCGAATCTCCCTCAGGGCACTATGAACTATCCAGTGGAAATGATGAGAAGCCGAATCAGACGACGACCGCCCAAACAAGGTCTGCGTCAGGTGTTGGGGAACCAGAGCAACTGGAACAAGAACAAGATGGAGATGGCCATTGAACAGCAACTAGAAGCATTAGACAAGAATGGGACAACATTCCTTTTCCTGGACTTAAGCAGCTTGTCTCCTCAGTCCCAGACCTTTGCAGACTGTTGTAAAAAGAAGAGAGGATGCCACACAGAGGTAAACATGGCCTTTTTTGAAAAGGTGTTAATGCCATAAAACTTCAACATCAACTTATTTTTACCTTAAAATGATACATTTTCTCAGTTTAAACATTTGTCATCTTTGTTTTATTCTGAATAAAAAAATGTTGAAATTGGGTTTGTATATAAAAAAATATAAAAATATAAATATATATAAAAGCACAGAATCTGGAACAAAGAAGCACCGAGGTTCTAATTTCTGTGCTGTCTGCTTTTGAAAGCAACGGGAGGACGTAGGAAGATGGAAATGGTTCTTCAGAGCTCTACTGAGTGGCTTAGGGTCTAGGATCTGCAGATTGGTTTTGTTCCACAGGTAAATAATACCCTTCTTTTCAGGCTCTTTAGTTCTTCTTTAAGAGGTGACGTCATAACAACTGGAACCCTGCAGTTTCACCGGTGATGCACTTTTGTCAATTTCAATGTTGTACTCGCCTTCGAGGCAGACTTCCCTAAAAAAAACATCTTTAAACTCTGACTTTATCTTCTCAATAGTTATGAGTTCCCTGCAGCTGTCTGTTATTTTTCCTGGACATTGATCCGTCACAATACTGTCGATAGCTCGTATGTTCTCATTCTTTAATTAGCTTCATTTACTAGCCTTCTGCCCAGTAACAGGACTCATTCGGTCACTGCTTGAAATTCCAGTCTGTACAGTTTATTATTTCTCAACTTCCTGAGGTTACCTTAAATCTTTGAAGGAAATGCTTTTGTTGTACATAACTAGTACTTTCTCAGTTCTTTCTAGTGGTGTATCTGGGTTTAACAGCTGAAAGTTAACCAGTTTTTTGTCCAACAACATCTGCTTAGAGCTGCTTACTCTTGTGAGATTCTTTTATCTGGTTAATTGTTTGACAAGATTATCGTCTTGATGTCCTCATATGAGTCACTGTCCTCTGAGACTGTGTGCACTGGTCTGCCTTCCCTATTTTGCTCGACGTTAGACTTGGACATTTCTTTTTGTTTCTCTCGTGTATGTGGCCACAAAAATTATACCAAATCTTTTCACTCTTATCTTTCTTTGGAGCCTTTCTCAGAGTGTGATTTCCTCCACAGTTTGTCCCTGTAGTGTTTTGCTGTTCTCTTTTTTTTCCTCTCTTAACAGTTTTTCTCTTGTTGTAGAGCTGTTTGTGCCACACATGATGCTGTCCCTTATCAAAGAATCCCTGAAAGTTACATGTACCACTGGCTAATACCAATGACGTCTGCCCATTGCTCCCCTATTCACCGATAATGGTCTTAACACAGGGCAATATGACTCCTGCGTCAGAGGATGTTCCTGATGGTCAGAGAGGGTAGCATCTGAAATAAACTCCGTTGTAACAAGCACTTGTTCATGTTAATCAAAGTCGCCCATCCCTTTTTTATGCATAATTCTAAAGTTAAGCTAAAGGCAAAACCAAAGAAATTTGTCCCATAACGATAACTTAGCTCCGTGGCCATCTTTTGTACCCGGCTGTAAACATTGATTTTTAAAGTCGCCATTTCTTTTTATATTTTAACAGTCACAAACTCACTCTCATTGACCTCCCCTTTAACAGTCACGACTCACTCTCTTTGACCGCCCCTTTAACAGTCACAAACTCACTCTCATCGACCTCCCCTTTAACAGTCGCGACTCACTCTCATCGACCGCCCCTTTAACAGTCACGACTCACTCTCATCGACCTCCCCTTTAACAGTCACGACTCACTCTCATCGACCGCCCCTTTAAAAGTCACGACTCACTCTCATCGACCGCCCCTTTAACAGTCACGACTCACTCTCTTTGAGTCGCGACTGTTAAAATCATAAACCAGGTCTAAACCAGGACTAAACCAGGACTAAACCAGGACTAAACCAGGTCTAAACCAGGACTAAACCAGGACTAAACCAGGTCTAAACCAGGACTAAACCAGGTCTAAACCAGGACTAAACCAGGACTAAACCAGGTCTAAACCAGGTCTAAACCAGGACTAAACCAGGACTAAACCTGGACTAAACCTGGACTAAACCAGGACTAAACCAGGACTAAACCAGGTCTAAACCAGGTCTAAACCAGGACTAAACCAGGTCTAAACCAGGACTAAACCAGGACTAAACCAGGTCTAAACCAGGACTAAACCAGGACTAAACCAGGACTAAACCAGGACTAAACCAGGTCTAAACCAGGTCTAAACCAGGACTAAACCAGGTCTAAACCAGGTCTAAACCAGATCTAAACCAGGTCTAAACCAGGTCTAAACCAGGACTAAACCAGGTCTAAACCAGGACTAAACCAGGTCTAAACCAGGTCTAAACCAGATCTAAACCAGGTCTAAACCAGGTCTAAACCAGGTCTAAACCAGGTCTAAACCAGGACTAAACCAGGTCTAAACCAGGACTAAACCAGGACTAAACCAGGTCTAAACCAGGTCTAAACCAGGACTAAACCAGGACTAAACCTGGACTAAACCTGGACTAAACCAGGACTAAACCAGGACTAAACCAGGTCTAAACCAGGACTAAACCAGGTCTAAACCAGGTCTAAACCAGGACTAAACCAGGACTAAACCAGGACTAAACCAGGACTAAACCAGGACTAAACCAGGTCTAAACCAGGTCTAAACCAGGACTAAACCAGGTCTAAACCAGGTCTAAACCAGATCTAAACCAGGTCTAAACCAGGTCTAAACCAGGACTAAACCAGGTCTAAACCAGGTCTAAACCAGATCTAAACCAGGACTAAACCAGGTCTAAACCAGGACTAAATCAAGTCTAAACTCAACACTTAAACACTTCCAGTTGTGGGTATAATCATTATAACCTGTTCAAACCATTTAAAACGTGTAAAATGAGTTATCGCCAATTCAAATCCAATTAAATCCAGATCTAATCCAAGTTTGAACAAGAAGTGCATTCATTTTTCCTGTATGTGTTCCAGTCTGTCGCAGCAGAATAAACTCAGCAGAGAGCACAGTTTGTTGTTAATTAAAGCAGATTTTTGGGTCAGAGTTAACAAGGAAAAACGTTTCCCAGTGAAAAGTCCCTGAAGGCGTCCCGTTTGTTCTCAGATGATGGCCCCATCCCAAAGGAGTCTCCAGTCTCTGGACTTTAATGGAAACTGGCACCGCTGTGAAAGACTGAAGGTTTAAAAAAAACAGGTGTCTTTAGAGAAAACTGGATCTGGATGAGCTCAGGTCCCAGAACAGACTTTAGACATAGAACTAGTCTCTTTTAATCTGTAAAAAAAACACTCATACCGAGACAAAGATGAATTGGAACAGGTTTTAGTTGGATTTGAACAAGTTTCCTTCCATGTTTTTGGTGATTTCCTGACAGCCTCATAAAGAAGGTAAAAGAAGGACATTACTAAACTGAAAACAGATCAAAGAAACTCAGAGCTTTTTTTCTGACATATTTTCTCCAGTTTATTACAAACATATGGCTGTATTCCGTCTGTTTCCTCAGCGATGGTTGTATTTACAGAAGTGTTATCAGCTCAGACAGAAACACACAGAGCTCACTCTGGACCAGTGCCTCTGACGCTCATTAGTTTAATGGAACTAAGCCCAGTCACCAACAAATAAACAAGAACTGAGCCACAGTCGGGTTTGAACAGGTTTTAGTTGGATTTGAACAGGTTTTAGTTGGATTTGAACAGGTTTTAGTCGGATTTGAACAGGTTTTAGTCGGATCTGTACAGGTTTTAGTCGGATTTGAACAGGTTTTAGTCGGATCTGTACAGGTTTTAGTTGGCTCTGTACAGGTTTTAGTCGGATTTGAACAGGTTTTAGTTGGATTTGAACAGGTTTTAGTCGGATTTGAACAGGTTTTAGTCGGATTTGAACATGTTTTAGTCGGATTTGAACAGGTTTTAGTTGGATTTGAACAGGTTTCAGTTGGATTTGAGCAGGTTTTAGTCGGATTTGAACATGTTTTAGTTGGATTTAAACAGGTTTTAGTTGGATTTGAACAGGTTTTAGTCGGATTTGAACAGGTTTTAGTCGGATTTGAACAGGTTTTAGTCGGATTTGAACAGGTTTTAGTTGGATTTGAACAGGTTTTAGTTGGATTTGAACAGGTTTTAGTTGGGTTTGAACAGGTTTTAGTTGGGTTTGAACAGGTTTTAGTTGGGTTTGAACAGGTTTTAGTTGGATCTGTAGAGGTTTTAGTTGGATTTGAACAGGTTTTAGTCGGATTTGAACAGGTTTTAGTTACATTTACATTTACATTTATTCATTTAGCAGACGCTTTTATCCAAAGCGACTTACCTTACATTACCAGTGTTACAGTCACTGGAGGCAAGGTGGGTGAAGTGTCTTGCCCAAGGACACAAAGACAGTATGAACTGTGGGGAGAGTGGGAATCGAACCGCCTACCTTCCGGTTGAAAGACGACCGCTCTACCCACTGAGCTACTGCCGGGGCGGCAGTAGCTCAGTAGTTGGGTTTGAACAGGTTGAACAGGTTTTAGTTGAATTTGAACAGTTCAAACAGGTTTTAGTCGGATTTGAACAGGTTTTAGTCGGATTTGAACAGGTTTTAGTCGGATTTGAACAGGTTTTAGTCGGATTTGAACAGGTTTTAGTTGGATTTGAACAGGTTTTAGTTGGATTTGAACAGGTTTTAGTTGGGTTTGAACAGGTTTTAGTTGGGTTTGAACAGGTTTTAGTTGGATCTGTAGAGGTTTTAGTCGGATTTGAACAGGTTTTAGTCGGATTTGAACAGGTTTTAGTCGGATTTGAACAGGTTTTAGTTGGATTTGAACAGGTTTTAGTTGGATTTGAACAGGTTTTAGTTGGATTTGAACAGGTTTTAGCTGGATTTGAACAGGTTTTAGTTGGATTTGAACAGGTTTTAGCTGGATTTGAACAGGTTTTAGCTGGATTTGAACAGGTTTTAGTCAGTTTGAACAGGTTTTAGTCATTTGAACAGGTTTTAGTCAGTTTGAACAGGTTTTAGTCGGATTTGAACAGGTTTTAGTTGGATTTGAACAGGTTTTAGTTGGGTTTGAACAGGTTTTAGTCGGATCTGTACAGGTTTTAGTTGGATTTGAACAGGTTTTAGTTGGATCTGTACAGGTTTTAGTTGGATTTGAACAGGTTTTAGTTGGATTTGAACAGGTTTTAGTTGGATTTGAACAGGTTTTAGTTGGATTTGAACAGGTTTTAGTCGGATTTGAACATGTTTTAGTTGGATTTGAACAGGTTTTAGTTGGGTTTGAACAGGTTTTAGTCGGATTTGAACAGGTTTTAGTCGGATTTGAACAGGTTTTAGTCGGATTTGAACAGGTTTTAGTCGGATTTGAACAGGTTTTAGTCGGATTTGAACAGGTTTTAGTTGGATTTGAACAGGTTTTAGTTGGATTTGAACAGGTTTTAGTTGGGTTTGAACAGGTTTTAGTTGGGTTTGAACAGGTTTTAGTTGGGTTTGAACAGGTTTTAGTTGGATCTGTAGAGGTTTTAGTTGGATTTGAACAGGTTTTAGTCGGATTTGAACAGGTTTTAGTTGGATTTGAACAGGTTTTAGTTGGATTTGAACAGGTTTTAGTCGGATTTGAACATGTTTTAGTTGGATTTGAACAGGTTTTAGTTGGATTTGAACAGGTTTCAGTTGGATTTGAGCAGGTTTTAGTTGGATTTGAACAGGTTTTAGCTGGATTTGAACAGGTTTTAGTTGGATTTGAACAGGTTTTAGCTGGATTTGAACAGGTTTTAGTTGGATTTGAACAGGTTTTAGTTGGATTTGAACAGGTTTTAGTTGGATTTGAACAGGTTTTAGTTGGATTTGAACAGGTTTTAGCTGGATTTGAACAGGTTTTAGTTGGATTTGAACAGGTTTTAGCTGGATTTGAACAGGTTTTAGTTGGATTTGAACAGGTTTTAGCTGGATTTGAACAGGTTTTAGCTGGATTTGAACAGGTTTTAGCTGGATTTGAACAGGTAAAATTCTCAACACACTCAGGTCTAAACCTGGTCTAACCTGGTTTAAATCAGTGAGCGCTCAGAGTAATGTGTCAGTGATGAATGATTAAGAGTGCGCTGGTCACATGACCTCAGCAGACTCAGCAGAAAGAGCACTCAGTGAAATGAACTGTTGATCATTAAAAACATTAACATGACTCAGCACGTCTCCTGCAGCTGAGTCACTCTCAGACGGACGGAGCGAACGAGTTACCTTCAGTGAATTACTGCTTTAACCCGACCTCTTGGATTTGGTTTCCACCCACAAACAGACGGACCAACAAGGTCCAGGTGGAAACCAGGTCGAAACCAGGACTAAACAACTTAAATCCAAATAAAGACCGGACTCAGGTTGAGGTCTTGATGAGACTTTAGTGAATGAGGAACAGAAAATTGTACAATACATTTATAAAACCATCAAAAACAGCTCAAAGATGAAAAAATTCAAATGAAGGCAATGCTGCAACGATGAGCCCTGATTGGCTGCTTCAAGGCGACTGTGATCCAATGAGACGCATGAAGTCAGGATGACGGCCAATCACAGCAGAGTCTGGGCTAAACCGGACTAAACCGGACCGAGAGGGGTATAAATCAGACCGGGTTTAGACCGGGTGACATTTGACCAAATCCAGGAGTAAATTGAAGAAGCGGGACTTAAGTCTAAACCAGGAACAGACCTAAACAAAACTAAATCTAAACCCAGGGCTAAACTAGAACCAGGTCTATGCCAAGTCTAATTTAGGTCTAACATAAACCTAAAAAGAACAGGTCTAAATCTGTGACTAAACCAATTGGACTGGTCTAAACAAGGCCAATCAAGACTAAACCAATTGTTACAATCAGGTTTAAACCAGATTTAAATATGGGTCTAAACCAAAGACCAAACCAGAACTGGTCAAGGAATAAATCCAGAGCTGAACCTGGTCAAAACCAAGACTCAACCAGGACCTAAACAAGGACTGGACCAAGGACTAAACTAAGACTAAACCAAAGATTAAACCCAGGTCTAAACCATTTAATGTGACTCTAAACCATTAAACCACGGTCTGAACGAGACCTAAACGCAGACTAAATCAAGGACTATTAAATTATGTCAAAGTGGGACTAAACTCGGACTAAATTATAGTCTTAAACCCAGTCTAATCTTTTTAACAGTTTTTAATCACAGTGTACATTCATTAACTTAATCGTCCTAAATTCAACTTAAAACACCCTCTCGGTCTGTTTTTGCCCCAATCTCTGCAAATGAAGGCCGTTTCCTGATTAAGACATAACGAGCGGCACTTCTCAAGTTTATTACTTTATACAAACTAGAAACCTTTTAAAATATCATAATAAATCAAAATAAATTTAAAAAGATGTAAAAAAAATTAAATAAAAACAGTCTGTTAAAGTGACATTATCTGAGAAACGCCGCTCTGATTAATAATAATATTAAAAACAGTAATATAATCAGAATATGGTACAGTAAAGACATAGCTCCATTCAAAATGCATTGGGGGCCTGTGATTGGCTGTTGATGTTGCTATGGTATAATAGAGCCATCTGATTGGCTGTTCACTTACACTGAAGTTTCCAATGCCACAAAAAATACTTAACCCCCGTTTTCAATAAATAAAATCATAAATAAAACAAAAATAAATATCTCGACTGACAGCGGTGAAATGTTTTTAAACAGCACAAAATATTCAATATAGTTTTTTTTCATTTTTTGAAATGAATGACTTCCATTCATTTAAAAAAACAACTTGAGAATGACTTGAGAATATTAATGGGACTTATTTGTCACTAACAACTTAATATGGACCTCAATACTTTTTGAGTTACTAAAGGTTAAGGGACATTTTCTTTGACTTTATCTAAAACGTACAGCACTAGTCCAACTCAAACTTGACTTAATGCCTTAATGAACGGATACAGTTTTTACACAATGTTTTTCCAACACCAGACTTAACATAACTGTTTGCAATAAAATATTGTGTTTTAAAGCAGAGCCTTGACTGTTTAAAGGAAATGTAACTCTGTTTCTTTGGAGTTGAATGTATAGCTGCTGTTTGGCCTCCTCTATACTTCAGCAATTTATTAAAACGACCCGACCTTTCCCCCCCTCCTTCCTTCAGAGAATGTACAATAAATCCTCAGAGTTCCGGCCGAAAACTAAAGTCAAGAGGCGGTCTTAGATTCATATTTAAACCAGACATTATGAATTAATTTCTTATTTAAATCGGATATAAAACAATAAAAGTAAATACAACGCAGTCCTTCAGCTCAATTCTATTTAAAATTCTGTTCACATACATTCATTTTTCCCATAAATTCTGGATATTTCTAAATAAAGAGCAGACCTTTTAACCTACAATAAAGGTTTTTCAGACTAAAGCTCCGCAGTGAGGTTTGAGCCGCTGTTGAATCAATAGTGTAACAGACTCAATATATTCTGTATAAAAAGGTTAACACCTGTGTCGTAGTGTTTGTATTCCACTCCCAGACCCTGAGGTGAGAGAGAAACGGGATTAGGATTCCTCTGTACATCCTTCGCTCGTTCTTAAGGCCAGTCCGAAGAGACTCGAGGTTCGTCAGACGAACACAGCATCAGCACGAGTCTCACTTCCAGACATCTTTCTTCCTCGAGGCAGAGAAACAAGCCCGGAACGTTCTCGTGCAATTAACACACACTATTTGATAGATTTATTTATTCAAACTATTGGTTTGGTAAAGCATCTTTCCCTTTTTTTAACTTTTTCTGCCTGAACCGAGAACTGAAAATAAGATTTTACCTTTTAGCGCCAATAAAGATAATGAACGTGAAATGGTCACTAAAATATTACTTAAATATTACTGCATTTTTAAGTAAATGTCATTTCTTTGAGGTATTATTAATTTCATCCACAATCAAGCTTTTGCCCTAAAATTGTTCCAAAATGTCTTCCTAACTCTTCTTTTTGAATGAAATAACTTTGATTTTAAATCTTAAAATTTTCTTAATTAAACCTCAGCCACAATGAGAGCAGTCCTGTTGTCTGTTAAAGCTGAAGTTTCAAGCCTTCAAAAGCCTTGTATCAGTGAGATTCTTAATAAACGGGATTAAATCACCCTTGTTTGTATTCCAGTTAAACTCTCAGTGGTTCGTTCATCAGACGTCGTTAGTGGCTTCTCTCCCTGTTTTTTATTTCAGTAAAATCCTGTTTTTTTTTTCAGGATAAAAAAAAAAACCCAGCGAACAGAGAAATGAAGGTGCAATAAAAACATGGTGTCGCTGCAAAAAGAGAGACACAAGATGATTTCAACAACGAGGCAGGATATTTTCAGGACAAGATTAGAAACAGATCTGAACCAAGGATTGAACCAGGACTAGACCAGGACTAGACCAGGACTAGACCAGGACTAGACCAGGACTAGACCAGGACTAGACCAGGACTAAAGCACAAATTAAAGCAGGTCTAAACCAGGATTATTACTTCTTTTACTTTTTTTGAAAATATTTCAGGTCATTATTTTAAAGATAAGAACCTTTTTTAAAAATGGATCTGGACCTGGTCTTGGTCTAGACTGGTCCCAAAAAGTCTAGGTCTCATAAAAGTTAATGTGATCTTGACAAACATTCAAATATAGACATTCCAATTTTTGGAGTTTTCAAAATAATTTAATGCATAAAAACTCAATGTACTTTAAAATGATCCATTTTTATTAAAACCTTTCAGTTTTTGGAGAAACTGTGATTTTTGAAAATGTCCTGCCTCAGAAAAGTCAAGGGCCGCCGTTTTAGATAATCCTTCTCAATCAAGCATTTTCACACTTTAGCCTCAGTTAGTTTGATTTTTATCATTCTGAGATCAAGAGCTGAGCTTTATCTTCAGGATAAAAAACCTGAAACTAAACCTGACAACAGCACCTGAATGGAGCAGTGTCACTAACGACTCTCACATCAGGAGTCACACTGTCCTTTCAGAGCCAACGACTATGAGACCAGAACAGTCTGGTCCAATCATACTTCAACCTTTTCTTCTATTATCTAATGTTTATTTCAAATATTTTTAATAAAGTTGGTAAATTGCTGAGATTTATTGCCTTAACTGTGCCTTTAGTGTGAAAACACGAACAAATAAACGACAAATTCACCCCAAACTCCCTTTAAATCCCATTAGCACCATCCGCGTTTAAAATCCAGATGCATTTGGCAAAGACTTATTTCACTCTTTGCTTGGATTGTCTGTTTGTCTTGTGGCTCTCCTTTCGTTCCTCTGTCCTTCTCTGAAAAATGTAGCGTGATGCGTCTTTATACAAGTCTTGTAAATTCTGTCAAATCCACAACGGTTTATTACGATAATTTCCTTTTTTTTGGGTCATTTTTATACTTTATCTTCATTGTTATTATTATTATTTTTATTATCTTCCATTTTTTCAGGTTTAAATCCTGGACATTTTGGTCCAAAAATCCGGTTCCGTTCTGATCCGGTCCGGGTCTTCATACATGGCACTAGTCTTGTAGCTTTGCACAGTATTGGTTTGTCTTGACTTTTGTCCATCCTGGGCACCTGTAGCATGGCTGTATTGTTTCTTTACGAGTGCAAAGTCCGACGTTAAAGCCTTTTGCACCAAAAAAATAAAAATATTCTGAGCTTAGCAAGTGGTGTCAGAAAACACCACCGTATGAGAAATTCTTTCAAAAAACAAAACGCTGTTAAAATTTAAATTGTCAGTCATTTCTTGAGGAGTTACATATTCATCTGTTTATTTACAGACTATGCCTTGAGTGTCAGTGTGCCTCTGCTGGAATGTATTTTAAAAACTAATTTCTACTAATCGAAGTCTCCACAGTCTCGATTGGTCGGGCAGTTCATTACTTAAGAGATTTACATCAGCCAAAAGCTACGGCCAATTATGACACATGGATTTAAAATATGAGGAAAGGAAATGGAAGGAAAATGAGATTTGAAGTATTTTGGGTAAAGGTAAAACAAGGATGTTTTTAGCTGGAATGCACCAACAAGGATTAATCTAACAATACACCATTAGATGTCAGAGATATTAGCCAAGTTAGCATTTATATAGCATTGGAAAATGAAGCGTTAACCCTGTCTCAGGTTTTTAAAAACATAAATAAGGCTTTAACTCAATTAAAAACATGTGCATGGTTTGAAACAGAATCCCGTTCACATGAACACATCCAGAATATTGTAAGAGCCTGTAACCAAACTGAGTCAGCTAAACGAGCGAAGCTACAACAGAAACAGCTCGTCCAGTGGTGTAGAAAAAATAAACAGCATCCATTTGTGAGCTAACACAATAATGTGCTGCGTTAGCTCGAGGAGTAACAGACGGACTAAAACAGTCTTTTACGAGAGGCTGAGGTTGATCTAAAAAACATGAATGTACTGTTTTTTCTCATTTTACGTTGCATTCATTTACAATTCCATAATCCAGCTCATTGGCAGCACTAACAGTTTTGTTGAGCTGCCTCAAAGTTATTCTGTTTTGAAGTGCCTTTGAGCCAACATTATTAGTTGCATTTAGAGTTTTATAAACCACTAGATCACTATTCTTGCCTTTCAAAATAATTGTTGTTGGTGCAAACTCTTACTAAAACAGTTTTCTTTATATTTGAAACATTTTAGATTTAAATCTCTCCAATAATTCATGAACATTTTTGCCATTATTAGTTCTCTTTTTGGTTGTCTGTAAACCCTAATCCTTGTTGATGCCAAAAACTATAAATGACCAATATAAAGTAGGATTTAGATGAAGCGTGGTTGGGTAATGGGCACAGGAACTGGTCGGTCACTAGGCATCGGGCTCAGTGTGCTGTGGCAGAGAGTGATTGTCCAGAGAAATAAAGTGGTTTTCTAAAACAGCAAACTTCGATTCAGACAAAACTCAGTCGAAACAGTCTCAGGTCAAGTCAAATCACATTTGGAACCACGAGCAAAGACGCATTCCAGTGGGATTCAAGCCTAAAGTAGCACCAAAACAAAATCCTTGTAAAGCGATTGCACTTTGTTCTGAGCCTAAACGACAGATCTAAGGTTAAACCAAGTTTTCTTATCGCCTTTTTCTTTCTTAAAGCTTGATTGTAACTTGTAAAAACTTGCTTGATGAAGGTACCTAGACTCTAATCTAGGTACCTTTATGAAAAAGCAACTTAGAAAAGACTAAATCTTATTCAAACTTGGTTGTTAAGTATGACATAAATATGGACTCATGTCAGATAAAAGAAAACTTTTCCAGACCTGGCTTAACTTTAATGCTCTTACTTTAACCTGATGTGTCTTGTACAAGAAATAATAAAAGGTCCTAGATGAGGACGTAGATCCTTGCAAATGTGAAAGGTACCTTTAGAAAGAATTTGACTTGACTTGATTTATTCTTCAACCAAGTTTCTTAAAACTCCAAAACAAAGCTGGAAATCCTGAGGTGAGGTCCTCAAATGCATTTCTGTTGAAACCTGACATAGTTTCATCCCAGTTTTTGTTTCAAATCCACAGCCACGCCCGTTATTTTAATGATCCCTGCTTCTGCAGTGATTTTAAACCCAAATCCAGGTTTGTTTGACTCAAAATGATTGAAATCCTCTTTTAAGTCTTGGTGATGTATCCACAGAGTTATATTCCACCCCAAAGACCCACCAAAATGGAGGTAGATGGGGTCCCAGTCGACCTCTTATTCAGTTTCAATGTAATCAGCCAAAAAAAAGAATAAATAACTGGTGCATTGACCGATAAAACAGTCGATCTGTGGCACAGCAGTTCGACTGACTGTTCAACAGTTCAGAAAAACAAAATGCCCTCCTGGTAAACCACAAAAATCTTCTTTTCATCCATCTCCGTCGTTCAGTCCGACTCTCGCCCGCTCTCAGCTGCTTCCTGACATCAGGTTAATGGCTTGCTCCAGTTTGTGCCTCAGTTTGTGTTTGCGACAGTAGCCGTCTCGGTCCAACGCCGTCAGGATCTAAACAAATAACACAATGAGAAAAGTCAGGTTTCCACAATTTGTAGTTGCTGTTACCTAGATTTGTAAATAAAAAAGTAAATGGCAAAAATATAAAAATATTAGAAACCCACCTCTTCCTTGTATTTGTTGATGTAGAAGTACAGCTCACTGAGCGCGCTCAGTGTGTTGAACTCGTTGCCGTGGAGACGAGACTGCTCTACCAGGTAGGCGTCCATGTCCTGGTCACTGATGCTGGGCATTTTTGCAATGTCCCTGTAGTACCTGAAGACACATGTAGAGTCAGCCAAGAGTCCCTGCAGTTATTAAACTAAAGTCTACAGCAGTGGGGGCCTGTGGGCCACGTCTGGCCCCCCAGCCAGGTCACGAGACAACGGCGTCCACTAGGGCTGGGCGATATGGCAAAAATGTGATCTCGAAATAAAATATCCATATTGAACGATAACGATTTTCGATATTCGATACAAGTTGTTAATGCTTCCAGCTTAAAAATAGTATGCCTGAAAGACTGAAGCCACAAAAATGAGAGGGTTCATTAAATTACACTTTAAAAGTATAGTTTACTAAAAAAAAAATATACACATTTCCAAAATGTAAACATAATACTATTGTAAACATAATTTGTAAACATTACAGTTTTTTTCCAACCAGAAGACTAACTGTAAACAGTGTCTGGCGTTAAGAGGTACATTAAATGTGCAAAATATAAACATAAAAATATACAACTTCTAGCAAGTGCACACAATTTGTAAAACTTTCAGTTGTATTTTTTTATTCTTTTTTTGCCAGGAAGACTGGTCTGTAAAAAGTGTCTGGATTTAAGAGGTACATTAAATGTGCAAAACGTAAACATGAAAAATATACAACAACTAGCTAGTGCACACAATTTGTAAAACTTTTACAGGTTTTTGTCAGAAACACTAGTCTGTCATGCAGTGATTTTAAACCCAAATCCAGGTTTGTTTGACTCAAAATGATTGAAATCCTCTTTTAAGTCTTGGTGATGTATCCACAGAGTTATATTGCTGAATTGATCTTCCACTATTCCAGGGGTTGGTCTCGCTGTCTGCATCTCCTTTCTGTTTCCTGTATGAGATGTGGCGGAATGCGCATGCGTCAGGAGTCTACACAAAATGAACGACTCGCTCTCTGAGATGACTAGTTGTTCCCGAGTCATATTAAAGACTCGTTCAAAAAGAACGAATCGTTCATGAACAACTCATCACTAGGGGTGAACAACTCCTGCTCTGACTGCAGCTGGGAGGGCTGCTGCTGAGGACTGGGCCGACTATGAGTGCTTTGGGATGGGGGTGGGGCCCGCGGCAGCACCCGCGGCTCATTGATTAGAGGGGTCTGAAAACTCGCTAAATATAGCGACAAAGTCGCTAAGGTTGCAACACTGCTGACGTGCACGCTGCTGTCGCATATTTCTGCTGTGTGATTGGTTCTTGGATCTTTTTCTTCTTCTCTAGTATTATTGGCGGATCGCAACCAATTATTTCCGGTGCATACCGCCACCTACTGTACCGGAGTGTGTAATTCATGTTCTAGTACTTCCGGTTATGGTTCATGGATCAATCCATATCGAGTGAAAATGTCCGGAGCTTATCATCGTTATCGAAATTTTATCGCGATTCGATGTGATATCGTTTATCGGCCCAGCCCTAGCGTCCACAGTCCTCCGCAGGACAGCCTCAGGGCGAAGGGTTCACTCAAGTACTGTCTGTGTCCCACCTGCTGCACAGAACGGGCCGCGGACTTAAGAAAAAAACTTAAACAAGTCTGTGTCTGAGGCTAAAAGTACCGTACATGTCCCGGTGGAGACCAGAGAGAATGTGAGCAGTAGTCTGTGTTAGCTCTCGTTAGACTCGTCCTGAGTCTCAGTGTCGTACCATCTCTGAGCCACAATTTATTATTTCATAAACAGTCAGAGCCGTCTTAAACTAAGTGTTCACCTGTTTGAGGCCGATTCTCGTCATTTCCACACAATCTTTGACATTTATCAGTCTGAACGTGGGTGTACGCTCAAATCCCACGACAAGTCAGGAGCTGGTGTAAATATACACAAGTTTAAAGTCAGCACCAAGATGCAGCAAAACTAGTATTTAGAACTAACAATGCACACTCCTCTGTAACAATAGTTTAGTATTTTCACAGCTTTCTGATGAGTTTTTGACATTTTTCCCGTTTTATACAAAAATCAATATAATCTTTTATCTTGGAGTTATTATTTGTCATTTCCAGCTCAACAAAGGGTCTCTTTTTGCCGTGTTTCAAACCTTGACGCCGTAAACTCTGTTTTATTCAAATCACGCACGTTTCAGGAGTTTCAGAAATCCCTGTCGTACTGAGTAAAAAGCATTTGTCCAACTTAAAGTCGTGCACAGGTTCATGTAGAATTGGATTTTAGGTTTTCAGTAAAAAAAAGAAAAACAAGAAAAGATATTTAACAGTGAAGAAATCTAATGTTAATGGTTTGTCTTTGACACTAACTCTTCCATTGATGATCACAAACTGTGGTCCTAAGAAACAGTTCCACATTAAAGGCCCGTTAAATCCTTGTGAACAAGAAAGGTACTTTGTAAGGCTTTTAACTTAAAAAACTCCACAGTTAAAGGAGGCAGGACAGGTTACTGGTGGTGTTACCTTTCGACCCAGCTCTTGTAGTTGGGGATGTCCTTGGCGTACAGCAGTTTATTGGAGGGTGAGTCCTTCCCGAGCCGGTGTTCGGACGTGGAGCAGGAGTCCATGAAAGTCTGGGCCACCACCGACAAACAGGCGTCAGTGATGCTGCTTTTGTGGATGTCAAACACAAACTGAGGGTTCTTTATGACGTTCACCCAGAACCGGAGCGGCAGGCTGAGGACAAGAACAGGACAGTCAGTCTAAACAGGCACAAGGAAAGAGAACTGGACTACAACGATCCAGGGACTCATTCAGTTTCAGAAAACATCTTCAAATGTCCAGTTTACGCCAGAAAATAAAGAACCTTCTCATGGCTATATAAGAACGTTCCAGGAAACAATTGAACAACGTCCAAATGTCACGATGGAGGTTGTTAAATACGTTTTATCGTCACTTATTTGTACTGTAATGTCAGTAATTTATAAATACAGTGACAAGGACTAAATCATCACCAAACCAGGACTACGCCTAGAATTAAACCAGCCACTAAACCACTAATCCCCGCCCGAAACATCCCAAAACATCATAACATCCCGCTCTTCCCCACATACTGTCGTTATGTCCTTGAGCAAGACACTTAACCCACCTTGCACTTAACCCCAGGCAACCCTGAAAAGTGAAACTTAAAAGACCCATCTTTAGGATTTCCCTTTTCAGATTTTGAGCCATTAAAAGCTGAGTTATACATTTAAAGCTTTAACTTTTTGATTTCATTCATTATTAAAGGGACTAGAAAAAATAAATGAAACAAAACAAGAATAACTCTTGTAGGTGAGGTTTGTTATTACATATAAAGTATTTTTGTTGAATTTCTCACCAGTTGCTCTTCCAGGTGTGCCGGACGTCGGGGTCGCTGATCTGGCGTTTGTCGGCCTGTTCGTCTAAAAAGTCGAACATGTATTTTATGGCCAGAGGCAGCGCGGAGCCTCTGTGAGCCGTACTGAACACCGTCTCAAACAAGTCGTCCACAAACTTCTGCAGCGTCCCCTGGTGTTGGTGAAAAGAAAAGCAGAATAAACGAGAAAATGTTAACAACGTGAAATGTATGGAGATAAATTTGTTTCCAAAAATTTAAGTGGGTTTTAAAATAATTAATAGCTAATTATACAAGCTAAATAAATAAATGCAATAATCTAGGATTAGTTCATTTCAACAAAAATTGTAATAAAACATAAAAGAAATCCAAAAAAACATTTCCTACAAAACATTTAGACAGAGGTTTAATTTGTAAATAAATGTAAATAGTACAGATTAAGTCTCACCTTTGTAGCCAACAGTCGGGTCAGATAAATCTCTGACACCATTTTGCTGCCTCTGTCTCCTTCTCTCTGGTCGCTGTGTTCGTGGTTCTTCACCAAATGCCACAGTTTTGTCCCTAAACCCATTAAAATGTATTCTGTTAAATCCTTCTATCAGCTTTGTCTTTAACTAAAATGATCTCCTGTTCTAAAACAAACTAACTGATGTTTATCTGAATGGTTCCCGTATGTTTTACCGTCACAGGAAGAATAATGGAGACCCCTTTGGTCTGTTGGGTCTATATTTAGAGTAAAAGCGGTTTAATTAGTACCTGTTTCTTGGTCTGGAGTGATCATAGGAGCTCTGGACCTGAGACTGTCTGGACTGCTCGATGTCCGCAACAAAGACTCTGCCAACAACACAAAAGTCCAGAACTTAGTCATGAAAAAGAAAGACCAATATAAAGATTTGAAAAAACTGTTAATAGTTGTTTCATACCGTATCGGCTCAGAGATCTGGTGAAGGTGAAGGAGTTGGCGATGTTGTAGGCAGAGACCTGCTTCTGAACCAGAGCCACGAGAGAACCGTCAGTCACCTGCAACGACAGCAGACATCCAGCATCCCAGAACATTTAAGAGCATCCCAAAACATCCCAGAGCATCCCAGAACATTTGAGCATCCCAGAACATCCCAGAACATTTAAGAGCATCCCAGAACATTTAAGAGCATCCCAGAACATCCCAGAGCATCCCAGAACATTTAAGAGCATCCCAGAACATCCCAAAGCATCCCAGAACATTTAAGAGCATCCCAGAACATCCCAGAGCATCCCAGAACATTTAAGAGCATCCCAGAACATTTGAGCATCTCAGAGCATCCCAGAACATTTAAGAGCATCCCAGAACATTTAAGAGCATCCCAGAACATCCCGGAGCATCCCATTTACATTTACATTTATTCATTTAGCTGACGCTTTTATCCAAAGCGACTTACATTGTTCTAATGTAATTACCAGTGTTACAGTCACTGGAGGCAAGGTGGGTTAAGTGTCTTGCCCAAGGATACAACGACAGTATGAACTGTGGGGAGAGCGGGAATCAAACCACCTACCTTCCGGTTGAAGGACGACCGCTCTACCTACTGAGCTACTGCCAGAACATTTAAGAGCATCCCAGAACATTTAAGAGCATCCCAGAACATTTAAGAGCATCCCGGTGCATCCCAGAAGAGAAGGATATTTTATTTTTAAATACTTTTATGTAAATATTTTTTATTGTTTAAATATAAAGTAAATGAACAATACCTGCCACATGGGCACTTCTTGCTAAAATATTTGACTTTTTTAATGAAGCTTATTTAACGAGTAATATGGAACTAACACTGGTCGGATAAACCCTGTCCAGTCAGACACACTCTACCTGATAATGAGCGAGTGTGTTGAGTCTCTTCCAGTCGCTCTCGATTTTTGTCGTAACATCTTCATCCTGAAGAATTATTCTGGTCAAACGGCCCTGACGCCATTCTGTGAAGAATCAAAGAGGTGTTAGGTGTTAAAACCTGTTCAAATCCATCTAGAACCTGTTCAAATCCACCTAAACCCTGGTTTGAGTGTAGAAACTTACCCAGGTCCATGTCGTCGGCCTGCAGTCTCTGGGAGAAGGGGATGCCTTTGTAGACAGCGTCCAGCAGCTTGTCTTTGACCTGAGTGATGGTGTCACAGTTCAGGACTTTCACTGGGATCTCAGTCCCGGCCTCGCCTTCAGGAGGGATGCACATTAGAGTCTGAAGATGAGAAAAATAATTAAACAAAAAAGGGTTTAATACAGAGGTACAACACGCAGAGAGACATTTGTAAGTATTTTTGAGTAAATACCAGTTGTTTGTAGTCGATCTGCTGTCGGATGAGCTTGTCTTCGCTCAGAGAGTACCGAGCCTCTCCTGTGATGGCATCGATAGGTCCTTTCTCCATCTGCTGCTTTATGGCACAGTACAACATGAAGAGGGGTTCTCCGGCGCACTCCTGCAGAGAAATAATACAAATATGTATAAATACAGCTTGTCACTATAAAACTATAACTGTTGTTTCTGCAGGATTCAGGACTATTCTGAAAATACACAGAAATATGTTTAATAAAATCTCTCAGTTTTATAAAAACCTGAAAAAAATTGTGAAAAGTGCACAAAATATATCTGAAAGTGGCATATTTTAAATGCAAGGAATTCTAATAAGAACCTGTTTGGAAGCTGTAAAGTGGTGATGTTTTTAAAGGAGTCCCTAAGAGACTTCCTCATTTTGTGAAATACAAGACATTTTATTTATACCCCGCCCCCTTAAAAAACAGGAAGTTGGCCATCTTGGATTGCTTTCAAAATTCAAAGTTCTTTAATTGTCTCCCATAGGAGAAATTTGTCTTGGACAAAAAGGCAGTACTGCAGCACAACATAAAACACAGTCACACACAAGATGTTAAATACATAAATAACAATAAGGACAAATTTTAAAACAGCATTTTTAAAAACAGCATGGACAATGTCACCTCCTGATGTGCCAGCACCATCAATAGATTCAAGATTCAAGATTTTTATTCGTCACGTACAAAATTATATACAGCATATATAACCAGCAGTGAAATGTGAGTCAGGTCCGCTCCATGGACAGTGCAATTATTAAGGAAAACACACAGATGAAAATATACATAAATGTAGCTATGTAAGAATGAGATAAAAGTAAACAATAAAAATATAAGAATAAAATATAAAAATATAAAAGTGTGTAATGTGGGAATAAATCTAGATCGCAAAATAATGTACATGAATGTAAACTGTAGACTTAAATATTAAAAAATGTACAGGGATGTACAGTGTGCATATATGCATTTAGCTGTGGTCTTAAATATTAAGAATCACAGGAAGGTGCAGGAAGCAAATGTGCAAAACAGTTTGTAGCAAAACAGAGTGACACTGTCAGTGTGTCAGTGTGAGGTAGCTGGTTTAGAGTTCAAGAGCCTGATGGCCTGTGGGAAAAAACTCCTCCTGAGTCTCTTGGTTTTTGCCATCAGGCTACGGTAGCGCTTACCAGATGCCAGTAAAGTGAAAATATGATTACTGGGGTGGGTGGAGTCTTTGGTGATTTTTGCAGCTCTGCTTCTGCAGCGTTTGTGGTAGATGTCCTGCAGAGAGGGGAGAGCAGACCCTGAAATGCGCTCAGCTAAGCGCACAACTCTCTGCAGGGCTTTGCAGTCTTGACTGGAGCTGTTCCCATACCACACAGAGATACATTGAGTCAATATACTTTCTATAGCTCCAGAATAGAAAGTTTTCAGGATTGCTGGTGAGACCCTGAATTTCCTCAGCTGTCGCAGATAGTACAGTCTTTGCCTGGCTTTATTTACCTGAGTTTGAGTGTGAGTAGTCCAAGTCAGGTCCTCAGAGATGTTTACACCAAGGTACTTGAAGCTACTCACCCTCTCCACAGGGGTCCCGCTTATCATAAGAGGAGTGTAGGGCTGCTGCTGCGTCTTCCTGAAGTCTACAATCAGTTCTTTTGTTTTGCTCACATTCAGAGAGGCAGTTGTCCTGGCACCATGATGTTAATTTCTCTACCTCATCCAAGTATGCGGTCTCATTGTTGTTGTGAATGAGGCCCAGAACCACAGTATCATCAGCGAATTTGATAATGGATGTGGAGCTGTGCGAGGAACACGCAGTCGTGTGTGTAGAGAGAGTAGAGCAGGGGACTCAGGACACAGCCCTGTGGGGCTCCTACGTTCAGTGTGATGGAGCTGGAGGTGTACTGGCCTAGTTTCACCACTTGAGGTCTGCCGGTGAGGAAATCAAGGATCCAGTTGCAGAGTGAAGGATTCAGTCCGAGGTCTATGAGTTTGGAAGCTAGCTTAATGGGGACTATAGTATTAAAAGCTGAGCTATAGTCAATAAATAGCAGTCTTACATAGTTCCTGTTATTGCTGTCAATGTGTGTGAGAGAAGAGTGCAGGATGTGAGAGATGGCATCATCTGTGGATCTGTTTGGGCGATAAGCAAACTGAAGAGGGTCCAAAGTATCCGGGATGGAGGAGCAGATGACGTTTTTAACCAGTCCCTCAAAGACCTTCATGACTATTGATGTGAGGGCAACTGGACGATAGTCATTTAGACAAGAGGGTTTATTGTTTTTTGGCACAGGGATGATGGTCGATTTTTTGAATGAGGTGGGAACCACCGATGTGGCAAGAGACTCATTAAAAATGCATGTAAACAAACCAGCAAGCTGATCAGCGCAGGACCGCAGAACACGGCCAGAAATCCCATCAGGTCCAGCTGCTTTCCTTACATTCACTCACTTTAGTGCCCTCCGAACCTCGTCCTCTGTCACGGTGATCGCATGATGATCGCTGCTCTGACTGCTGCTCCCTGACGCGCTGATCGGCAGACTCGCACTGCTTTGATTGCTTTCGAAGCGGCCGTAGAAAGTGTTAAGCTCGTCAGCCAGCGACGGATCTGCTCTCACCACTGTAGAGGATTTTTTTCCAAAGTCACAGATGGTCCTTAGTCCTTGCCACATGCGTCGGGAGTCATTTAGCTGGAAATGTGACTCAATGCGTTCCCTGTGTCTGTGTTTTGCGGCACTTACTGCGTGTCAGAGAGCATAGCATGATGCTTTGTACTCGCTCATGTTTCCCGACAGAAGGCCGGCATTGTAAGCAGCAGTGCGTTTGTTTATTGCTGCACGGATTGATCTGTCCACCCACGGTTTCTGATTGGAGAAAGACCTTATAGTTATTGTGTCCGTAGCTTGTTCGGCTAGCGTGTTTACAAAGCTTAGCGCTACATCCGTGAACTCGCTGGCGTCCAATGAGCTTGCGAAGCATGACCCAGTCTACGCCATCGAGCCGCCTGTAACGTTGCTTCTGATTGGGCGGACCAACGCGTCACCACCCTCTGCACCGGAGGTTCTTGAACGAGCCGTTGTTTATATTCCGGTGTGAGGAAAATGGCGGCATGGTCCGATTTGCGAAAGCCGGTAGTGAGCGAGCTTTGTAGGCATTCTTAAACTGAGTGTAGCAATGATCCAGTGTATTCGGTCCTCTGGTTGGACAGGATACGTGTTGATAAAAATTAGGCATGACTTTCCTGAGTTTGGCTTTGTTAAAGTCCCCAGCGATGATAGTAGCAGCGTGGGATGTTTGTTGATGTTGCCGCTGAGCGCATCGTGAAGCTCAGACAAAGCCAAGCCAGTGTCTGCTTGTGGAGGGATGTAAACAGCAGTTATGATGATCGATGAAAACTCCCGAGGCAGATAGGATGGGCGACAAATAATGGATAGGTGTTCCAGATGAGGCGAGCAGGAGCGCGACAGAGTGGAGATATTCCTGGGGTCACACCATATCTTGTTAATCATGAAACAAACTCCCCACCCTTGATTTGCCGGCCTCGGCTGTCCTGTCCATCCGTAAAACAGAGAAGTTTTCAGACGGCGTTACAGCAGCGTCCGGGACCAAGGGCGTGAGCCACGTTTCAGACAAACAAAGGATGTTACAGTCCCTAATGTCCCGTTGGAAGTTTATCCTGGCTCTAAGATCATCCATCTTATTCTCCAGAGACTGGACATTGGCGAGCAAAATGCTCGGTAGAGGAGGGCTGTGTGCTCTTTTCCTCAGTCTGTTGCGAATCCCAGCACGTCTCCCGCGGTGATTCTTGTTCCGTCGCCTCGGGTGGCTATTCAGGTGACCATTGTTTATCCCGGCGTCCCGGAGAATCTCAGGTGGCCACGACGGGTTGGAGGATAAAGTGTCGTGAAACAGGTCAGTGAAGCGGTGTCCAATGTCCAAAAGTATCACCTTTTCGTATGAAATCAGTGCAGAGGTAATGTGTGTAAAAAGAGAAAGCAAAAGTAGGTAAAAAAGTAAATAAGAACACAATCTAAGCGGAGCGACCTGACCCATGTACAGTGCGACAACATCAGAAATCACAGTTATCTTGACCTCGAGTGCCCTTTATGTTTGCGTTTACCCCAACCGTTCGTTAGTGAGCTTTATTGAGAGAGGGATGTTATATGAGTTTTTAAGCCGATTGTGTTTGCAGAGTGGAACCCTGTAGCTCCTCCCTGAATTCATTAAAACATATTCTTCAAACAGTACATGAGATGTGCCTGTCTGATGACAGCCTGCTCGAACATCTCCTGTGGGGGCAGTGGGGCAGGAGTGCCCATTATCTTACTTGCTGTTTTAACTAGATTGTGAATTTGAACTTTGGACTTAACTGTGAGATTTTCCAAACCAGCAGGTGATACCGTACCTAAGTATAGACTCTATAGTTGCTCTGTAGAAGATTGTCATGATGTTTTTACAGACACCAAACAATCAGAGACATCTTAGAAAATGGAGGCGCTGGTGGACTCAACACTGGCACAAACACTCGCCACCTGCGTGTGCCAGCTGAGGTCACTGTCGATGTGCACGCCCAGGTATTTGAAGGACGTGACCTGTTTGATGGTGTTTCCATGAATAGTCACTGGGCACCAATCCCTCACTGATCTGGGGTCGAGCAGCGTCTCCACAGATCAGTTTGGAATCTGAAAGAGGACTTCAGGAGACGATCCCGATCACACAATGTGGTAAGACTGTGGATTTAAACTTGGATGATACAGTGTCATTCCCAAAACTGAGAAAAGCAAAGGGACTTAAACAAAATGATACCACCTGGCATAAACTTGGTGCCCAGCCAAAGCAGCACTGGATTAGAAAAAAGAATGCTGGCATCACAAGAGCATATGTAGCATCACCAGACATCCAGCTAAAAAACAGATTCCAACCACTGACTGAGCTAAAGATAAACATGCAGCTTTCCAAGTGCTACAGTCACTGATTTAACAGCACTCATCCCCAAGTCATGTCCAAACACACAGGGATTAAACAGCTGATGTTACACGTGGGGGCAGTTGACACCAGGAAGGGGGAATCAGAAGTTTTAAAAAAGGATTTCTCCAGGCTTTTAGATAAACTTGAAAACCTGGAAGTGCAATCCTTTATCAGTGGACCACTCCCAAACATCGACAGAAGGATCAATAAATTCAGTCGGCTGCTTGCATTGAATACATGGCTGTCCAAGGCCTGTGAGACAAGAGGAGTACACTTCAATGATAACTTTAACTTGTTTTGGCAATGTGACGACCTGTTCAAAGGAAAGGGCCCACATCTAAACAGGGGAGGGGTCAGGAGGCTAACGGATAATCTCTTGCACTTCCTGAGACACCTAAATGGTTCTGGGCGCCCTCTTGAACAGAGAAAGGGTCCTCAGTCACTGAATGAAAAAAGCACTCCTGCCTCACCAGCCAAGGATCCTCCTCTGACTGTACCACCATCAACACCTCCACCACTGAAATCTGGCACCACTTGGACAGTTGTTGCGATCGCTTGGCATCCATTATCACTTTTAAGCTGATGATACGCAGATTTATATAAACTCAAAGTCTGGTGAACATCTTGATGTTGATTTTCTGTCTGGCTATGTTTCTGAGATAAAGAAATGGATGAGTACAAATTTTTTGTGTCTGAATAGTGGTAAAACTGAAGTTATGCTTATTGGTTCCCGTCATCAAATTTCAAAAGCTGGTTCCTTATCTTTGACTATTGATGGCTCTGTCTTGGCTACTCAAGCTAAAGTGAGGAATCTTGGAGTTATTTTTGATACCAGGCTTTCATTTGATTCTTTTGTCCAGAGTACAGTTAAATCATCCTTTTTTCACCTCAGAAATATACCTAGACTACGTCCTATGCTAAACTTCTCAGTAGCTGAAAAGCTGATGAATTCCTTTGTCATCACTAGGATAGATTACTGTAACGCCCTTCTAGCCGGAGTCTCTAAATCCACACTTAACAAACTACAATATGTACAAAACTCGGCCGCCAGGATACTGACTGGGACCAGGGTTTGCAATCACATCACTCCAGTTTTGGAGTCTTTACACTGGCTCCCAGTCCGATTCAGAGTAGATTATGATGCTGACATATAAAGCATTGCATGGCTTGGCCCCTTATTATCTGTCTGAGTTGTTAACTTACTATACCCCAACTCGGAGACTGCGTTCATCACAATCCAACTTGTTGGCTGTTCCTCAAACACGCCTACGATCTATGGGTGACAGGGCCTTTTCTTCCTATGCTCCTGTCCTTTGGAATTCTCTGCCTCTTGATCTTAGGGAAGCACAGGGCTACGACATTTTTAAAGGTAGACTAGAGACTTATTTTTTTAAATTAGCATTTGATAGTTGATGTTACTTTTATTGTTTGAGTCAGGTCCTGCTCAAACGGACTTAAAACTTGCACTGTTCAATGTCAGGTCTTTGGGAAACAAATCTTTTTTAATTAATGATTTTATAACTTCAAATAAGCTTGATTTTATGTTTTTAACAGAAACATGGTTAGACAGCAAGACTGGAAATGCGGTCCTTATCGAATCCACCCCATCGAATTTCACATTTTTATCCAAAATGCGGGAAAACAAAAAGGGTGGTGGTGTATGTGCCTTTCTTAGAGATAATATTCTTATTCAGAAACTATCACTTGGAGAGTTTTCATCATTTGAGTATGTGTCATTCAAAATGGAGTTGAGGTTTTCTCCATCCATTATATGTAGTTCTTTACAAACCACCCCAACAATGTCATATCAGGTGATTTTAATGTGCATGTGGATAATGTTTGTGACAGAAATGCCAAAGAACTTTCTACCATTCTTGATACTTTTGGTCTTTGTCAGCATGTTAATGAGCCGACCCATAACAGAGGTCACACTCTGGACCTGGTCATTACTAAAGGTGTTCATATTTCAGATGTCACTGTGATTGATGTTGCTCTATCTGATCATTCATGTGTCTTTTTTCATCTGTCCATAATTCCAAAAGTTGCTGTTGGACCTACTGTTGTAAAAAAGAGATACATTAACGATAACACCAGGACACAGTTTATGGAGGCAATCAGGTTTGAAAATGCCTCATCAGGTCAAGTTGCTACAGTGAATAGATAAACAAACCCTAAATGCAATGAGTTTGCATTGTTTTTCAACGACAAGGTTCAAGGCATTAAACGTGCGATACAGTCCAAAGGGCATAAAACAACACTGCAGCCACCTAGGAGACACTTGGTTGGTTTAACACATTTTACACAAATTAATGACAGAATAATTGAAAAAACTGTCTCCAGCCTGAGTTCATCCACCTGCTGCCTCCATGTTTTACCCACTAGATTTCTAAAATCAGTACTAAGCAGTTTGTTACCACAACTCACTGATATAGTCAATAATTCCTTACAGTCTGGAACATTTCCAAGGGCCTTAAAAATTAGAGGAATGGATAGGTATCACTTGAACTGCCCTTAAATGGTTTCAGTCCTATCTTGAAGACAGGAAGTACTTTGTTTCGGTTGGTAACTGTGTGTCAGACCAAATGGCCCTGACATGTGGGGTTCCACAGGGGTCTATCTTGGGACCTCTATTATTCAATCTCTACATGCTTCCTTTAGGCCAGTTAATACGCAGCTGTGACGTATCCTACCATAATTATGCAGATGACACTCAGATTTACATTTCACAGGTGAAAATGGACCAATCCATTCACTATGTCACTGCATCGAACAGATTGACATGTGGATGCAAAATAATTTTCTCCAACTGAACAGAAACAAGACTGAACTAATCATCTTTGGGCCACAGAAACAAAGAGAAAGAGTCAGCAGTCACCTCGAGTCTCTTTCTCTAAAATCTAAAAACCAGGTTAGAAATCTAGGGGTCATCATGGACTCAGACTTGAATTTCCACAGTCACATTAAGTCAATTACATCATCTGCATTTTATCACCTTAAAAACATTTCCAGAGTCAAAGGGATGATGTCTCAACCAGACTTAGAGAAACTTATCCATGCTTTTATCTCCAGCAGGTTAGATTACTGTAACGGCCTGCTCACTGGTCTCTCAAAACGAGGGTTAAGACAGCTGCAGCTTATTCAGAACGCAGCTGCTCGGGTTCTAACCAAAACCAGGAAGTACAACCACATCAGTCCAGTTTTAAAATCTCTGCACTGGCTTCCTGTTGCTCAGAGAATAGACTTTAAAACAGCACTGCTGGTTTACAAGTCTCTAAATGGTTTAGCACCAGAATATATATCTGAGATGCTAGTTACTTGAACCTCCTCGGACTCTGAGAACATCTGGGACAGGCCTTCTGCTCGTGCCCAGAGTTAGAACTAAACAGGGTGAAGCAGCGTTTAAGTTTCATGCAGCAAAAACCTGGAACAGCCTCAACTTTAACAATGTTCAAGGGGAGGTTAAAAACCTTCCTCTTTAGCTCCGCCTACACTACAACCTAAAGTGTTTTTTATTTGCACTCTTCTTTTAAAATGTTTAAAATTTTTCTAATGTTTATTAATCTAAATCTTGTAAATTGTCTTTTATTCCTGTAAAGCACTTTGAGTTACCCAGTGTAGGAATTGTGCTATATAAATAAAAATGCCTTGCCTTGCCTTTATGTCTTTAGCTGTATCTCCTTTTGGCTCCAGGCTAATCCAAACAAGACAAAGACATGACTTTGCACTACCTCTAATCAGTGTTCAGAGACACTCTGTCCTGTACACTTAGAGGCATATACATGTAAACCTATTCACATCTATGACTGACACGTCAGCTCGATACACGTCCATCCACGACCCTGGAGCTGAGAGGGACATAATGTACATCTATAAAAACTTCATGTGTTGTAAACATGTTAAACAAATCACCTTGTACCATCAGATTTGTTTCATTCTTGCAAAAATTAAACCGGTCTTCCATTCCTAAATTTACCATGTATTACCTAATAATTATTTTAACAGCCTCCGTCTGAGGTCTGCAGCTTAAAGGCCAGATTAGGGGAAGATCGAGATGTGTGGCTCGGATTCACAGAAAGTGAAAGGACAGTTAATACAGTTGAATTTTTCTGAACTCAAAAAGCCTGACTGTACCTTTAAGAATCGATGCAAGAGGAAAGTGAACCAGTTCGTAAGCATCTTCTCAGCCACTGACTCCGTCCTGAACAAACGGAGAAAGGTCACAGAGATGTTCATTTACAGGAGAAAACATATTCAATAAACCCACTAAATGTTTTTGCACTGATAAAAATAAAGAAGAGGTTTAAGTGCTAAAGTCCACCTCCGCAGCAGCAGCTTGGGGTGGTTCCTGTTCTCCAGGTTCTTCTCGATCAAATCGGCCAAAAGCTGCTTCAGAACCACAGTGGCGTACTCCATCCGACCCTGAACAAACGTAACATGTGATAAATCTGTGGCCATGCTCTTTGTGTTCGACTCAGAAAAAGGAAGTGCACTAATGAAGTAGATCCAGACTCGGGCCTAAAGTCTCACCTGCAGCGCGGCCATGAGCAGCGAGGCCACGTTCCCTCGGTCTCTCATGGAGAATGACCTCTGAGCCTCCAGAGTGTGGATGAACGTCAGCAGGAACATCTTATTATTCAGCAGCTGACTGAACAGACGCAGGGCCTTCTCCACATTCGCTGGAGACTAGAGAGAAAGACCAGACCAGGGTCAGAACCAGGTCTAAAGCTGGTCTAAAGCTACCGCATAAGCAGTAGAAGATGGATGGAGTTATTATGTTAGACTGCATTTACGTAACTAGAAAAAGGTTATTCTCATCATTTGAACTTCTTTTATAATCCGGTGTACAGTCCAGCCACACAAACACCATCCTCCAGACTTTCTCCACAGGGACCATGTCTGGACATAAATAAAGTTCTACGTACGTCCAGCTCCTTGAGGACCGGGTGCTCCTCGATCCCCGGGAACATGACTCTCATGGTGTAGGTGCGATACTCCAGGAACGGGATTTTAACTCCGTCCATGTCGTTGGTCAGCTCCTGGATGTCAGTCTGCAGCTCCGCAAACGCTACAAGAAGAACCACATAATGAAACCTGTTTGCACATGCTCAGTGTGGTTTATGTAAATGAACATTGTGTCTCCATGGTAACAGTACAGACAGTTTCATAGTTTATGATAATAAACTATGAACCAGGTTACATTTAGTCATTTAGCAAACGCTTTATCCAAAAGGTAAAGGACTATTAATGAGTTTGTGAATTTAAAATTATTTCAGTTTCAGCACTTTCACCTAAGTCAGGTCTAAACCAGACCTAAATCAGGTCTAACCAGGTCCTAACAGGACTGGATCTCGTACCCTCTTTACACTCCAGGGCCACGCGGCTCTCTAAGTTGTCCATCTGCAGCTGCAGGCGTTTGAGCGTCCGGTCGGCGTCTCGGGTTTTCCGTTTGTAGGCGATGAGGACTGCGATGATGGCGATGAGCAAAACCCCGCCTCCAGCTCCGATCCCGATGATGGCCGGAAGAGTCAGGGCCGAGTCCGAGTAAATGTGGAGGGTCCCAGGGCTGTACTCCAGACCTCCGACCAGGATCTGCAGAAGACCAGGGTTAGACCAGAGTTAGAACAGGATCTGTGGAGGACCAGGGTTAGACCAGGATCTACAGAAGACCAGGGTTAGACCAGAGTTAGACCAGGATCTGCAGAAGACCAGGGTTAGACCAGAGTTAGACCAGGATCTGCAGAAGACCATGGTTAGACCAGAGTTAGACCAGGATCTGCAGAAGACCAGGGTTAGACTAGAGTTAGACCAGGATCTGTGGAGGACCAGGTTAGACCAGAGTTAGACCAGGATCTGTGGAGGACCAGGGTTAGACCAGAGTTAGACCAGGATCTGTGGAGGACCAGGGTTAGACCAGAGTTAGACCAGGATCTGTGGAGGACAAGGGTTAGACCAGAGTTAGACCAGGATCTGTGGAGGACCAGGGTTAGACCAGGATCTGCAGAAGACCAGGGTTAGACCAGAGTTAGACCAGGATCTGCAGAAGACCATGGTTAGACCAGAGTTAGACCAGGATCTGCAGAAGACCAGGGTTAGACCAGAGTTAGACCAGGATCTGTGGAGGACCAGGTTAGACCAGAGTTAGACCAGGATCTGTGGAGGACCAGGGTTAGACCAGAGTTAGACCAGGATCTGCAGAAGACCAGGGTTAGACCAGAGTTAGACCAGGATCTGTGGAGGACCAGGGTTAGACCAGAGTTAGACCAGGATCTGTGGAGGACCAGGGTTAGACGGGTATGGGCGGCAGTAGCTCAGTGGGTAGAGCGGTCGCCCTTCAACCGGAAGGTAGGCGGTTCGATTCCCGCTCTCCCCACAGTTCATACTGTCGTTGTGTCCTTGGGCAAGACACTTAACCCACCTTACCTCCAGTGGCTGTAACACTGGTAATTACATTAGAACAATGTAAGTCGCTTTGGATAAAAGCGTCAGCTAAATGAATAAATGAATAAATGTAGACCAGAGTTAGACCAAGATCTGTGGAGGACCAGGTTTAGACGAGGATTAAAAGAGTCTAAGTAATGCAGTGACCCTCCCACCCACAGGAAGTGGGATCTTGGATTGATAATGTGACCACCATGGAAGTCTAAAAAGGTCTGGTGGTTGTGTCTGAAACTGGCTTCTCCAAAGACAGACCTGAGGCTTGCTATTCCCAGCCAGTCAATAGTTTGTTTATTTAATGTTTATTTATTACAGATCTGTAGATGGGAGCTTCATTTGGACTGAATTCTACAGTTGTTTTAGCGGCACTTAACTAATATTTCAGTTTAATTGAATAATTTAGTTACAAAGTACACGCATTCATTTCTATTTGAGTAAAACAAATAAAACAGTGGGCGTAACCATGTGTTAAAGGTTACCGTCAATAGGGGGCGCTGCAGGGGTCTGAGTGCAATTGGTCTGAAGTCACATCAGTTCAAACAGACGCAGATTCATTATTAACAACGTCTGTTTGTGGCTGTTATTAATTATTAATAAAGCTCTGATACGATCGATTTAAAGAGCTTCAATAAAATACACTTCATTAATAAACGACAGGACGAGGAGACGAGATGAGGAGACAAGACGAGGAGACAAGATGAGGAGACAGGACGAGGAGACAGGACGAGGAGACAAGACGTGGAGACAAGACGAGGAGACAAGACGAGGAGACAAGACGAGGAGACAAGATGAGGAGACAGGACGAGGAGACAAGATGAGAGACAGGGCGAGACAAGGCGAGAGACAAGGCGAGAGACAAGATGAGAGACAGGGCGAGGAGACAGGGCGAGAGACAGGGCGAGAGACAAGGCGAGAGACAAGGCGAGAGACAGGGCGAGAGACAAGGCGAGAGACAAGGCGTGGGAGCAAGGCGAGGACAGGGCGAGAGACAAGGCGAGAGACAAGGCGAGAGACAAGATGAGAGACAGGGCGAGAGACAAGGCGAGGACAAGGCGAGAGACAAGGCGAGAGACAGGGCGAGAGACAGGGCGAGAGACAAGGCGAGAGACAAGGCGAGAGACAGGACGAGGAGACAAGATGAGGAGACAGGACGAGGACAGGGCGAGGGCAGGGCGAGGACAAGACGAGGAGACAAGACGAGGAGACAGGACGAGGAGACAGGACGAGGAGACAGGACGAGGAGACAAGACGAGGAGACAGGATGAGACTCCCCAGACACTTCCTCCAGCTCTTCCGGGGAAACACCGAGGCGTTCCCAGGCCAACCGAGAGACATAGTCCCTCCAGCGTGTCCTAGGTCTTCCCCGGGATCTCTCCCGGTGGGACATGCTCGGAACACCGGGACCTTGTCCTTTCGGTGATGACCCACAGCTCATGAGACCCACAGGTGAGAGTAGATCATAGATCGACCGGTCCATCACTGCACCAAGAATAAAGACTTAAAATAAAAAGACCCAAGTCTGGACCTGGTCTGGACTCACCAGGACTCTCTGCTCCCCCGTCAGGTCTGGAGAGTCACACAGGAGCTGGTTTTCTGAGACAGTGAGGAGACATGGCGAGTCCCCAATGAGGACGGTGTAGTTGAGACGAGAGCTCCCCGGAGCCGGAGGGACCAGGTTCTTCCCCTGAACAAAAAAACAAATATACAGTCTTTGAGTCAGGCTCAGACAGGACTGAGGTCCACAGCAACAGACGCCAACAAAGACTCATCATTTCCATTAACTTAATTCTGTTTTAATTTGCTGAAAAAAATATATAAATTATATGAATGAATGAATAAATAATAATTATAAGTTGTTACTGAACCAGACTTTAATGACGCTCTAATAGGGTTAGGGTTTGGACAGAACTGAACTGAACTGGACAGAACTGGACTGGACTGAACTGGACTGAACTGGACTGGACAGAACTGGACTGAACTGGACAGAACTGGACTGGACTGAACAGAACTGGACGGAACTGGTCTGGACTGGACTGGACAGAACTGGACTGAACTGGACAGAACTGGACAGAACTGGACTGGACTGGACTGGACAGAACTGAACTGGACTAAACAGAACTGGACTGGACAGAACTGAACTGGACAGAACTGGACTGGACAGAACTGAACTGAACTGGACAGAACTGGACTGGACTGAACTGGACAGAACTGGACAGAACTGGACAGAACTGAACTGGACAGAACTGGACAAAACTGGACAGAACTGAACTGGACTGAACTGGACTGGACTGGACAGAACTGGTCTGGACTGGACTGAACAGAACTGGACTGGACAGAACTGGGCTGGACAGAACTGGTCTGGACTGAACTGGACAGAACTGGTCTGGACTGGACTGAACTGGACTGAACTCAACTGAACTGGACAGAACTGGACTGGACTGAACTGGACTGAACTGGACAGAACTGGACTGAACTGGACAGAACTGGACTGGACTGAACTGGACTGAACTGGACAGAACTGGACTGAACTCGACTGAACTGGACAGAACTGGACTGAACTGGACAGAACTGGACTGGACTGAACTGGTCTGGACTGGACAGAACTGGACTGAACTGGACAGAACTGGACTGGACTGGTCTGGACTGGACTGAACTGGACTGAACTGGACTGAACTGGACTGGACTGAACTGGACAGAACTGAACTGGACTGAACTGAACTGGACATAACTGGACAGAACTGGTCTGGACTGAACTGGACTGAACTGGACAGAACTGAACTGGACTGGACTGAACTGGACATAACTGGACAGAACTGGTCTGGACTGAACTGGACTGAACTGGACAGAACTGAACTGGACTGAACTGGACATAACTGGTCTGGACTGAACTGGACTGAACTGGACTGGACTAGACAGAACTGGACTGAACTGAACTGGACAGAACTGGACTGAAAAGAACTGAACTGGACAGAACTGAATTGAACTGGACAGAACTGGACTGAACTGGACAGAACTGGACTGAACTGAACTGGACAGAACTGAACTGGACTGGACAGAACTGGACTGGACTGAACTGGACTGGACTGAACTGGACTGGACTGAACTGGACTGAACTGGACAGAACTGAACTGGACTGGACAGAACTGGACTGGACTGAACTGGACATAACTGGACATAACTGGTCTGGACTGAACTGGACAGAACTGAACTGAACTGGACTGGACAGAACTGGACAGAACTGGACTGGACAGAACTGGACTGAACTGGACTGGACAGAACTGAACTGAACTGGACAGAACTGGACTGGACAGAACTGGACTGGACAGAACTGGACTGAACTGGACAGAACTGAACTGAACTGGACAGAACTGGACTGGACTGAACTGGACAGAACTGAACTGGACTGGACAGAACTGGACTGGACAGAACTGAACTGGACTGGACAGAAATGGACTGAACTGGACAGAACTGGACTGGACAGAACTGGACAGAACTGAACTGGACAGAACTGAACTGGACTGAACTGGACAGAACTGGACTGAACTGGACTGGACAGAACTGAACTGAACTGGACAGAACTGGACTGAACTGGACAGAACTGGACTGGACAGAACTGGACAGAACTGAACTGAACTGGACAGAACTGGACTGAACTGAACTGGACAGAACTGAACTGGACTGGACAGAACTGGACTGAACTGGACAGAACTGGACTGGACAGAACTGGACAGAACTGAACTGGACAGAACTGAACTGGACTGGACTGAACAGAACTGGACTGAACTGGACAGAACTGAACTGAACTGAACTGGACAGAACTGAACTGGACTGAACTGGACAGAACTGAACTGGACTGGACAGAACTGGACTGGACTGAACTGGACAGAACTGGACTGAACTGGACAGAACTGAACTGGACAGAACTGGACTGAACTGGACTGGACAGAACTGAACTGGACTGGACAGAACTGGACTGAACTGAACTGGACAGAACTGAACTGGACTGAACTGGACTGAACTGGACTGGACAGAACTGAACTGGACTGGACAGAACTGGACTGAACTGAACTGGACAGAACTGAACTGGACTGAACTGGACTGAACTGGACAGAACTGGACTGAACTGGACAGAACTGAACTGAACTGGACTGGACAGAACTGGACTGAACTGGACAGAACTGGACTGAACTGAACTGGACAGAACTGGACTGAACTGGACAGAACTGGACTGGACTGAACTGGACTGAACTGGACTGGACAGAACTGAACTGGACTGAACTGGACAGAACTGGACTTAACTGGACTGGACAGAACTGGACTGGACAGAACTGGACTGAACTGGACTGGACTGGACTGAACTGGACTGGACAGAACTGGACAGAACTGGACAGAACTGGACTGAACTGAACTGGACAGAACTGGACTGAACTGAACTGGACTGAACTGGACTGAACTGGACAGAACTGAACTGAACTGGACTGAACTGGACTGGACTGAACTGAACTGGACAGAACTGGACTGAACTGAACTGAACAGAACTGGACTGGACTGGACTGAACTGGACAGAACTGGACTGAACTGAACTGGACTGAACTGGACTGAACTGGACAGAACTGGACTGAACTGGACTGAACTGGACTGAACTGAACTGGACTGGACTGAACTGAACTGGACTGAACTGGACTGAACTGGACAGAACTGGACTGAACTGAACTGGACTGAACTGGACTGAACTGGACTGAACTGGACTGAACTGGACTGAACTGAACTGGACAGAACTGGACTGAACTGAACTGGACTGAACTGGACAGAACTGGACTGAACTGGACTGAACTGGACTGAACTGAACTGGACTGGACTGAACTGAACTGGACTGAACTGGACTGAACTGGACAGAACTGGACTGAACTGAACTGGACTGAACTGGACTGAACTGGACTGGACTGGACAGAACTGAACTGGACTGGACAGAACTGGACAGAACTGGACAGAACTGGACTGAACTGAACTGGACAGAACTGGACTGGACTGAACTGGACAGAACTGAACTGAACTGGACTGAACTGGACTGGACTGAACTGAACTGGACAGAACTGGACTGAACTGAACTGAACAGAACTGGACTGGACTGAACTGGACTGAACTGGACAGAACTGGACTGAACTGAACTGGACTGAACTGGACTGAACTGGACTGAACTGAACTGGACTGGACTGAACTGAACTGGACTGAACTGGACAGAACTGGACTGAACTGAACTGAACAGAACTGGACTGAACTGGACTGAACTGGACAGAACTGGACTGAACTGAACTGGACTGAACTGGACTGAACTGGACAGAACTGGACTGAACTGGACTGGACAGAACTGAACTGGACTGGACAGAACTGGACTGAACTGGACAGAACTGAACTGGACTGAACTGGACTGAACTGGACTGGACAGAACTGGACTGGACTGAACTGGACTGAACTGGACAGAACTGGACTGGACAGAACTGGACTGGACAGAACTGAACTGAACTGGACAGAACTGAACTGAACTGGACTGAACTGGACTGAATTGGACAGAACTGGACAGAACTGGACTGGACAGAACTGGACTGAACTGGACTGAACTGGACAGAACTGGACTGAACTGGACAGAACTGGACTGAACTGGACAGAACTGGACAGAACTGGACTGGACAGAACTGGACTGGACAGAACTGGACTGAACTGGACTGAACTGAACTGAACTGGACTGAACTGAACTGGACTGAACTGGACAGAACTGGACTGAACTGGACTGGACTGGACTGAACTGGACAGAACTGGACAGAACTGGACTGAACTGGACAGAACTGGACAGAACTGAACTGAACTGTACTGGACAGAACTGAACTGGACTGGACTGAACTGGACTTGATGGGAGTGAGTGCATTGAAAAATCAGAGCTCTTTTAGTTAAGATTTCAGTCCAAGTGTTACAGTCTGTTTTGGTTCAGTTCTGACCTTGAGTATAATGGGAGATCCAGGTTTGACCTCTAAAATCCCAGAGGTGCCCAGAGGGTCAAAGGTCGGGTTTGGGTAGTGAGTGAAGGAGGTAGAGTTCAGCACGAGCAGCGATGAGACCTGGGAATAAAACAGAGGCAGTCACAGAAACTGTGCAGGTAAACGTTAGAGAAGCACAGGGCGAGTCAGACCTGATCCAGGATGAACCCGAACTCGTCTGGACGCAGCGCCCTCTCTGGTGGGGAGGGTTTAGTGTAGACGAGTCCAGGGGCGAGGCACGTCATGGAGCTGTCGTTCACCACTGAACACAACTAAACACACCATTTAACTCAAAACAGACTCTAGTCCAATGAACAGCAGATCAGAATTGAATCCACATAATATCTGCAACAGACTTTAAGATTTTGATTTGGAAATAAAACAAATCCAGATCCTTTGTAAACATGTCTCTGGATTCTGCACTGACTGTGAAACTGTGAAGAAAGTGCTTACGTTGCTGGTCTCGACTCCGGCGAACTTGGCTCTGACTTTCGGCTCTTGAATCGTCTGCAGGTTGGTCCCGGTCACAGTGATCACTGTGCTCCCACTGGCAACGGTCAAAGAGAAGAGTTTAAAGAGACAAAACTATTACCAAATGCTCTAAAATGTCCCAAAATATCATCATTGTCTGTTTAGAAAGATTCCTGGCCTTTGAGCCACGTGTTTTTATTGCATTGTCTAGTGTTTTTTATGAATGTGTGTTATTTACTTGAGGATGGTCCAGTTGGGCTCGATGCTGCTGATGGTGGGGTCCTCTGTATAAATGTATTTAGTGTCAGGGTTCATGACCTCTGCCCTGTCAATCATCAGTCGGACGGGGGCGGGGCCAGGGCCGGGCAGGGAGGCGGGAGTTAAACAGATGATCTCACGTTTGGTTCGTCTGAAACAAAAGAACTGTGACTGGTCCAATCTGAAAACAGGGTCCAGCTCAGAGACTGATAAAAACAGATAAAGACCGCCCTAAACCAGAACCAACCAGGCCTAAACCAGGAGTAAACCCAGGTCTGAACCCAAACTAAACTAAGAATCTAGCACTAAAGTGGGTCTAAACTATAACCCAAGAATAAACTCAGGATTTAGACAGACCCTAAACTTAGGACTAAACAAACCCTCGACCAGGACAAAAACAGAAAGGTGTGTGTCCATGTGTTCTTGAGCCAAAAATCACCTAAATGCAGAAGAAAACTTAACCCTATTACCATGTTTAAGTGAGATGTCAAGGATTTTAAAAGACTAAGTTTTTTCACTCATAGTTAGTGGTTGTGCTGCTCATGGGACGTACTTGGACGTTCCAACACGACAACGATCCAGAGCACAAGTCGACCTGTCATTGGCTACAGCAGCAGAAAGAGAAGGTTCTGGACTGACCTCAGTCTCATTGAACCACTCTGAGGAGATCTCAAACGTGCTGTTCATGCAACACAGACCAAGAATTTACAGGAACTGGAGGCTTTTTACCAAAAAGAATGGGCAGCTTTACATCTGAGAAAATAAAGGGCCTCATCCACAACTTCCACAAAAGACTTTAAACTGTCCTTGATGTTAAAGGATGTAACACACAGTTTTAAGAACTGGGGTAAACTTTAGATCAGAGTCATTTGGGTAGTTTCTGTTGTCATTATGATT
Organism: Perccottus glenii; assembly: GCA_024416835.2. Taxonomy (NCBI): domain Eukaryota; kingdom Metazoa; phylum Chordata; class Actinopteri; order Gobiiformes; family Odontobutidae; genus Perccottus; species Perccottus glenii. Next base: position 1,730,884 of record CM044555.2, on the reverse strand, counting down.
TAAAAAGAGTAAACACAATTGTTTTTTCAATTAATGGCTTCAGCCAAACACTAACTATGAGTGAAAGAAAAGTTTTTGTGTATGTTATCTGAAAAATGGCCAAAAAAAAAAAAAAAAAAAAGAAACCAAAGATTCTGCCAGGGTCTGCAAACTTATGAGCACAATGTAAATGCCATTCTTCTGAGCTCACTTCTCCTCTTCCTTTGTTGGTTAAATAAAGAAACTCCTTCCTGGTCCTTACTTGACGAACAGACACTCTTCTTTGTGGATGTAGACGGTGACGGAGCTGCCTGCGTCCAGATATCGACCCGTCACCGTCAGCCGTGTTCCTCCAGAAACAGGCCCCTTCTCTGGAAGCACTCGGCTGAAACTCGGGCTCTGTTCGAGGACGGTTTAAGAACAGTTTAAAGTAATAAATGATGAATGAATAGATCCTTGTGAAAGAGAGTATGTGGAGTAGAAATGAACTTACAACAAAGGAGTAGGTCTGAGTGGAGAAGGCTCTGTATTCATCGCTGCAGACTCCGATACACAGCTCCACAGGTCCTCCAGGAGAGTGAGGCAGCAGGGCTTCAGCCATGTCACACACGATTCTGTTCACAATATGTTTACACTTATAAAGACGTTCAAGACATGCCCACACATTTGTTTAAGTGCTTGTTTATAGTGGCTCTAAAGGTAGGAATCTCCATGAGGTCACACTTCTGCGTGAACTTTATTGTGCTCATTTTAGCATTAGCTAGCACATGCAAAGTTATTTTTTATTTTGATAATTCTTCTTAAAATGTTCTGAAATTATTACATCTGTTGCACGTAACAACTTTTCTGAACTTTTGAAAAAAAGCCATGTATAATCCAAGTGTCACTGACCTCTCTGCGCTGACGTACTGCGATGGGACGGGGTTACACCTGACCCCTGCCACCTGCACATGAGAGATCTCCTTCACCTGCAAACCCAGGTTCTCTCCTTCGATTGTCACTCGGGTGCCTCCCTCTCGGGGCCCCGTCAGGGGGTCGATCTAAGGAATACAGACAAACTGAGGGTTTAGAACGTTACTTTAAATGTGTAAAAAACACCACTTATGTTTAGCTTCGTTAAGATCCATGGGTCATGTCCAGACCTTTTAGAAAAATATGTCTTCAAAGCCTCTATTATGAGATTATGTATGAGAATAAAAGCGCACCCTGCTGATGCGAGGGTGGCTGCAGCGCAGGTTGTGGCGTCCGTGGTACATCCAGTTCTGCTCGGCCAAAGGGCAGTGCTGTCGAAGGAGACATTTCCGAGTTTCTGTGCACCAGCCGCACTCGAACGACGGAGGGGCTTTGAGACACTGGCCACAGCTGGAGCGCTGCGCCTCGCACTTGTACAGCAACGCTGACCAAACAAACACAGTCAGATTAATGAACAGTAGAAAAGTGTTCTTTTAAATAATAATTATAATAATGGATTTATATTGCGCTTTTCTCCCAAAGGACCAAGGGACTCAAAGCGCTTACAGGTCGTCCATTATTCATTCACTCCACAGTCACACACTGGTGGTGGTGAGCCCTGGGGCAGACTGACGTGTCTACGGCCTCTCCGTCCATCACCACATTCACTCAACATTCTGACACATTCATACGAGGCGAGGTGGGTCAAGTGTCTTGCCCAAGGACACAACGACAGTTTGAACTGTGGGGAGAGCGGGAATCGAACCCACTACCTTCCGGTTGAAAGACGACTGCTCTACCACTGAGCTACTGCATTTCCAATATTTATTAAAGTAAATGACTTTCATGTAAACATCTGAGTTTACATGACACCCTTCAAATTTGAACAAATCATAAAAGATTTGTGAAAAATAACTTTTTTGTGTTTCAAAAGGTGTGTCTGCATTAGACCGACACAAACACATACAAATAATATTTCTCTTTATTGTTTACAAAATGTAATTATTGACAGTTTCATTGGCAGTTCAATGTTGAGAACTGAAACTGTCAATAATTCAATTTTGTTAGATTTTCTGAAAAACCATAAAACAAATTTTCATGAAACCAACAAATAACAGAATGTGTTCAAAACTGAACAATAAATAAATTATCACATCATTAAATTAATATTTAGTAGTCTTCAAGACTAAATAAAGAGTAAATCTTGAAGACACCACCACTGTAGCTGTAAATGACACATATCTCATTGTTTAAATGAAAAGAGGTGTATTATTGTGGTTAAGTATAAGTACAGTATAATATCTTTTCCCTTCAGGGATTTGTTTTGTTTGTACCTTTCATCGTCAGAGGTTTGTCGATGAAGAAGTCTCCGTCCCAAACGATGGAGAAGTCCACAGGGAGATCTCCAAACTCGTCTCCTTCGTACCAGTACTGTTCAGAAAGACACATTTATTCTGGTTTAGAACAAAAGACTGACGTTTAGGACCTCGCCAAATTCAAACACTTCAAAAGAATTACAGTATATTCAAATATTTCAAAACAATTTTCTAACGTTTTTGTAAAGTTTATAATGGGTTGCTATGGTTGCTAGGGAGAAGGACTGCCTTCTTCAAAACGGTTTTCTTGTGACTTTAAGTCAGTCGCACAAATCCTCCTTTACAGAATGACCAGCTCTAAAGTGAGTTCCCAAAAGACTGTAGCAGTAGATTCTGATGCACAATCATTACATATTTTAGAAGTCCACGCTCAGTTTTTATCCAAACCACACAAACCTTAAATCCACTCGTTCTCCTGAGGACGAGAACCTTTTCAGCTCTGATGGAACGTTTGTTTGAAAGTTTCACTCGGTTTTTGGCTCTAGTGCTTATTAAACTAAATAAAAATGACCTTTTTTAATCAAACTGTTTGAAAATGTTTTATGAATAGAAATACATTTTCTCAAACGTCTGTCACAGGAAACACATGTAGTGCTTCTAGTTCCCCATGAACCTAAGTCTATAATATTTCTAAACAACAACCTGCTTTGAAAGCACTTTCTGAAGCAGATATTTGTCTAATCTTTGGAAAAGTGTGACTCAGAGCGAGCTCGTCAAGAGGCAGGGTTTGGATGAAAAGAGAAAAGAGGAAAAGAAACCTGACGGAAAACGAAGAGTGCTGTGATGAGGGTCTCTATGGAAACAAGAAAACACTAAAACCAAACCAAAGAGAATGGGTTTAAACAGAATCCAGAGCAAGTCCAGGATCAGACCTGCTTCAGTGCATTACTGCTGCAACAGTATTATTTACAGTGGCTTTGTAAAAACATGAGCCGCTTTCTATTAAATAAGTCCAGCTCCACAGACCTGTCCTTCTGACCTAAAACCTGTTCAAATCCACCTAAAACCTGTTCAAATCCACCTAAAACCTGTTCAAATCCACCTAAAACCTGTTCAAATCCACCTAAAACCTGTTCAAATCCACCTAAAACCTGTTCAAATCCACCTAAAACCTGTTCAAATCCACCTAAAACCTGTTCAAATCCACCTAAAACCTGTTCAAATCCACCTAAAACCTGTTCAAATCCACCTAAAACCTGTTCAAATCCACCTAAAACCTGTTCAAATCCACCTAAAACCTGTTCAAATCCACCTAAAACCTGTTCAAATCCACCTGAAACCTGTTCAAATCCACCTAAAACCTGTTCAAATCCACCTAAAACCTGTTCAAATCCACCTAAAACCTGTTCAAATCCACCTAAAACCTGTTCAAATCCACCTAAAACCTGTTCAAATCCACCTAAAACCTGTTCAAATCCACCTAAAACCTGTTCAAATCCACCTAAAACCTGTTCAAATCCACCTGAAACCTGTTCAAATCCACCTAAAACCTGTTCAAATCCACCTAAAACCTGTTCAAATCCACCTAAAACCTGTTCAAATCCACCTAAAACCTGTTCAAATCCACCTAAAACCTGTTCAAATCCACCTGAAACCTGTTCAAATCCACCTAAAACCTGTTCAAATCCACCTAAAACCTGTTCAAATCCACCTAAAACCTGTTCAAATCCACCTAAAACCTGTTCAAATCCACCTAAAACCTGTTCAAATCCACCTAAAACCTGTTCAAATCCACCTAAAACCTGTTCAAATCCACCTAAAACCTGTTCAAATCCACCTAAAACCTGTTCAAATCCACCTAAAACCTGTTCAAATCCACCTGAAACCTGTTCAAATCCACCTAAAACCTGTTCAAATCCACCTAAAACCTGTTCAAATCCAACTAAAACCTGTTCAAATCCACCTAAAACCTGTTCAAATCCACCTAAAACCTGTTCAAATCCACCTGAAACCTGTTCAAATCCACCTAAAACCTGTTCAAATCCACCTAAAACCTGTTCAAATCCACCTAAAACCTGTTCAAATCCACCTAAAACCTGTTCAAATCCACCTAAAACCTGTTCAAATCCACCTGAAACCTGTTCAAATCCACCTAAAACCTGTTCAAATCCACCTAAAACCTGTTCAAATCCACCTAAAACCTGTTCAAATCCACCTAAAACCTGTTCAAATCCACCTAAAACCTGTTCAAATCCACCTAAAACCTGTTCAAATCCACCTAAAACCTGTTCAAATCCACCTAAAACCTGTTCAAATCCACCTAAAACCTGTTCAAATCCACCTAAAACCTGTTCAAATCCAACTCAAACCTGTTCAAATCCACCTAAAACCTGTTCAAATCCACCTAAAACCTGTTCAAATCCACCTAAACCCTGTTCAAATCCACCTAAAACCTGTTCAAATCCACCTAAACCTGTTCAAATCCACCTAAACCCTGTTCAAATCCACCTAAACCCTGTTCAAATCCACCTAAAACCTGTTCAAATCCACCTAAAACCTGTTCAAATCCACCTAAAACCTGTTCAAATCCACGTAAAACCTGTTCAAATCCACCTAAAACCTGTTCAAATCCACCTGAAACCTGTTCAAATCCACCTAAAACCTGTTCAAATCCACCTGAAACCTGTTCAAATCCACCTGAAACCTGTTCAAATCCACCTAAAACCTGTTCAAATCCACCTAAAACCTGTTCAAATCCACCTAAAACCTGTTCAAATCCCTGAAACCTGTTCAAATCCACCTAAAACCTGTTCAAATCCACCTGAAACCTGTTCAAATCCACCTGAAACCTGTTCAAATCCACCTGAAACCTGTTCAAATCCACCTAAAACCTGTTCAAATCCACCTAAAACCTGTTCAAATCCACCTAAAACCTGTTCAAATCCATCTAAAACCTGTTCAAATCCAACTAAAACCTGTTCAAATCCACCTGAAACCTGTTCAAATCCATCTAAAACCTGTTCAAATCCATCTAAAACCTGTTCAAATCCAACTAAAACCTGTTCAAATCCACCTGAAACCTGTTCAAATCCACCTAAAACCTGTTCAAATCCACCTAAAACCTGTTCAAATCCACCTAAAACCTGTTCAAATCCACCTGAAACCTGTTCAAATCCACCTAAAACCTGTTCAAATCCACCTGAAACCTGTTCAAATCCACCTGAAACCTGTTCAAATCCACCTGAAACCTGTTCAAATCCACCTAAAACCTGTTCAAATCCACCTAAAACCTGTTCAAATCCACCTAAAACCTGTTCAAATCCACCTGAAACCTGTTCAAATCCACCTGAAACTTGTTCAAATCCACCTAAAACCTGTTCAAATCCACCTAAAACCTGTTCAAATCCACCTAAAACCTGTTCAAATCCAACTAAAACCTGTTCAAATCCACCTAAAACCTGTTCAAATCCATCTAAAACCTGTTCAAATCCATCTAAAACCTGTTCAAATCCATCTAAAACCTGTTCAAATCCAACTAAAACCTGTTCAAATCCACCTAAAACCTGTTCAAATCCATCTAAAACCTGTTCAAATCCACCTAAAACCTGTTCAAATCCACCTAAAACCTGTTCAAATCCACCTGAAACCTGTTCAAATCCACCTGAAACCTGTTCAAATCCACCTAAAACCTGTTCAAATCCACCTGAAACCTGTTCAAATCCACCTAAAACCTGTTCAAATCCAACTGAAACCTGTTCAAATCCAACTAAAACCTGTTCAAATCCACCTAAAACCTGTTCAAATCCACCTAAAACCTGTTCAAATCCACCTAAAACCTGTTCAAATCCACCTGAAACCTGTTCAAATCCACCTAAAACCTGTTCAAATCCACCTAAAACCTGTTCAAATCCACCTGAAACCTGTTCAAATCCACCTGAAACCTGTTCAAATCCACCTAAAACCTGTTCAAATCCACCTGAAACCTGTTCAAATCCACCTAAAACCTGTTCAAATCCACCTGAAACCTGTTCAAATCCACCTAAAACCTGTTCAAATCCACCTGAAACCTGTTCAAATCCACCTGAAACCTGTTCAAATCCACCTAAAACCTGTTCAAATCCACCTAAAACCTGTTCAAATCCACCTAAAACCTGTTCAAATCCACCTGAAACCTGTTCAAATCCACCTAAAACCTGTTCAAAACCACCTGAAACCTGTTCAAAACCACCTGAAACCTGTTCAAAACCACCTGAAACCTGTTCAAATCCACCTGAAACCTGTTCAAATCCACCTAAAACCTGTTCAAATCCACCTAAAACCTGTTCAAATCCATCTAAAACCTGTTCAAATCCAACTAAAACCTGTTCAAATCCACCTGAAACCTGTTCAAATCCATCTAAAACCTGTTCAAATCCACCTAAAACCTGTTCAAAACCACCTGAAACCTGTTTAAAACCACCTGAAACCTGTTCAAAAACACCTGAACCTGTTCAAAACCACCTAAAACCTGTTTAAAACCACCTAAAACCTGTTCAAAACCACCTGAAACCTGTTCAAAACCACCTAAAACCTGTTCAAATCCACCTGAAACCTGTTCAAATCCACCTGAAACCTGTTCAAATCCACCTGAAACCTGTTCAAATCCACCTGAAACCTGTTCAAATCCACCTAAAACCTGTTCAAATCCACCTAAAACCTGTTCAAATCCACCTAAAACCTGTTCAAATCCATCTAAAACCTGTTCAAATCCAACTAAAACCTGTTCAAATCCACCTGAAACCTGTTCAAATCCATCTAAAACCTGTTCAAATCCATCTAAAACCTGTTCAAATCCAACTAAAACCTGTTCAAATCCACCTAAAACCTGTTCAAATCCACCTAAAACCTGTTCAAATCCACCTAAAACCTGTTCAAATCCACCTGAAACCTGTTCAAATCCACGTGAAACTTGTTCAAATCCACCTAAAACCTGTTCAAATCCACCTAAAACCTGTTCAAATCCACCTAAAACCTGTTCAAATCCAACTAAAACCTGTTCAAATCCACCTAAAACCTGTTCAAATCCATCTAAAACCTGTTCAAATCCATCGAAAACCTGTTCAAATCCATCTAAAACCTGTTCAAATCCAACTAAAACCTGTTCAAATCCACCTAAAACCTGTTCAAATCCATCTAAAACCTGTTCAAATCCACCTAAAACCTGTTCAAATCCACCTAAAACCTGTTCAAATCCACCTGAAACCTGTTCAAATCCACCTGAAACCTGTTCAAATCCACCTAAAACCTGTTCAAATCCACCTGAAACCTGTTCAAATCCACCTAAAACCTGTTCAAATCCAACTGAAACCTGTTCAAATCCAACTAAAACCTGTTCAAATCCACCTAAAACTTGTTCAAATCCACCTAAAACCTGTTCAAATCCACCTAAAACCTGTTCAAATCCACCTGAAACCTGTTCAAATCCACCTAAAACCTGTTCAAATCCACCTAAAACCTGTTCAAATCCACCTGAAACCTGTTCAAATCCACCTGAAACCTGTTCAAATCCACCTAAAAACCTGTTCAAATCCACCTGAAACCTGTTCAAATCCACCTGAAACCTGTTCAAATCCACCTGAAACCTGTTCAAATCCACCTGAAACCTGTTCAAATCCACCTGAAACCTGTTCAAATCAACCACCTGAAACCGGTTCAAATCCACCTGAAACCTGTTCAAATCCACCTAAAACCTGTTCAAATCCACCTGAAACCTGTTCAAATCCACCTAAAACCTGTTCAAATCCACCTAAAACCTGTTCAAATCCACCTGAAACCTGTTCAAATCCACCTAAAACCTGTTCAAATCCACCTAAAACCTGTTCAAATCCATCTAAAACCTGTTCAAATCCAACTAAAACCTGTTCAAATCCAACTGAAACCTGTTCAGATCCAACTGAAACCTGTTCAAATCCACCTGAAACCTGTTCAAATCCACCTAAAACCTGTTCAAATCCACCTGAAACCTGTTCAAATCCACCTGAAACCTGTTCAAATCCACCTAAAACCTGTTCAAATCCACCTAAAACCTGTTCAAATCCATCTAAAACCTGTTCAAATCCAACTAAAACCTGTTCAAATCCAACTGAAACCTGTTCAGATCCAACTGAAACCTGTTCAAATCCAACTAAAACCTGTTCAGATCCAACTAAAACCTGTTCAAATCCAACTAAAACCTGTTCAAATCCAACTAAAACCTGTTCAAATCCAACTAAAACCTGTACAAATCCAACTAAAACCTGTTCAAATCCAACTAAAACCTGTACAGATCCAACTAAAACCTGTTCAAATCCACCTAAAACCTGTTCAAATCCACCTAAAACCTGTTCAAATCCAACTAAAACCTGTTCAAATCCAACTAAAACCTGTACAGATCCAACTAAAACCTGCTCAAATCCAACTAAAACCTGTTCAAATCCAACTAAAACCTGTTCAAATCCAAATCCTAGATAAAAACTAGAACCAGATACTTTTGTTATTTAAATGTTTTTATAATAATTTAATGCCATCTTTAAATGTCCCAGTCCAGTTTTTCCTCTCAGTCTAATGAGTCCGTTGCTAGGTGCTGCTGACCCCATAGCGACAGGCCTGGGCGTTGCCGTGGTGACGAGGCCTGCGTTGCCGGGCCGACGGTTGCTGCCACCCGTCACTGAACAGCTCAGCAGGAAACTCTGACTCCAGTGTTCGGTAAAAAGAAGAATAAAAGAAAAATCTGAGCTGTTTTTGTATTTTACAACAGTTAATGCACATGAAGAGTTACACTAGTACGTCTATAATTTAAATGATCTAAACACGCACTAGATTCAGGCCAAACCAGGCCAAACCAGGCCAAACCAGGACATAATGTAGATTCAACTTGAATGACGCCTGGTCAAAACTATACACTGTGTGCACAATTATGTAAGTGATTACTTTGACCATAACATCATTTTATCGATTATTTCCATCAGGTGATGTGTATTTGTGTAACGAGGGGTGTGGCCTAAGGACATCAACACCTTTTATCAAGGTGTGCATAATTATTAGGCAGATTCTTCTCCTCAGCAAAAATGGGCCAATAAGAGATTCAACTGACTCTGAAAAGTCAAAAATTATAAAAAGTCTTTCACAGGGAGCAGCACTCTTGAAATATCTCAGATATTGGGGCGTGATCACAGAACTATTAAATGTTTTGTATCAAATAGTCGACAGGTTCGCAGGAAACGTGTCGAGAAGAAAAGACACAAACTAACACCAAAGATTTGTGAAGAATCAAACGTGAAGCTACCAGGAACCCATTCTCCTCCACAACTGCAACCTCCTGGAGTGTCGAGAAGTACGAGGTGTTCCGTCTCAGAGACATGGTCGAGGTAAGACCCGACCACCTCTGAACAAGACACACAAGTTCAAACGTCAAGAATGGTCCAAGAAATATGTGAAGACAGATTGTTCAAAGGTTTTGTGACTGATGAGAGTCTTGTTGGACCGGATGGATGGACTCCAGCAGGTGGAGGTGTGGTCCTGGTGTGAGCAGGTATTATTAAAGATGAGCTAGTTGGACCGTTTCAGGTTAAAAATGAAGTCAAAATCAACCCAATTTTAGAAGACACTTTCTTTAAACAGTGGTTCTGGAAAAAGTCTGCATCTTTCAAGAAGACTTTGATTTTTAATCAAGACAACGCTCCATCACATGCATCACAGTTCTCCAGTGTGTGTCTGGTCAGTAAAGGTCTTAAAGATAAAAAACTAATGACCCTGACTTAAACCCTACTGAGAACCTTGGGCCCTTCTTCAGCAGGACGTTTCCAGTGAAGGTGAACACCTGTGAACAGTGTCTGGGAGGCTGTGGTCCTGACCAGATCCAGAACCTGACCGACTCCAACAATGGAAGGATTGTGACTGTTTTTGAAAAGAAGGGGGTTATATCGGTCACTGACTTTTATTTTTTATTTCATAAATGTTTTGTTTTGTAAATTTTAGTTTATTCTCGCTTTAACAGGTGAAAATAAACAGGTGAGATGGAAAATATTTTTTTCATTTAGTTGCATAATAATGGTTTACATGTAGATATTTAATAAAGCCAAAACTTCCACTTTTAATACTTAAATGTTCAGGTTTGAGGGATCGTTAACATTTTGGACCAAGAGCTCTGTAGATGTACAAGAACCTGGTCTAAACCAGGTCTAAACCTGGTCTAGAACAGGTCTAAATCAGGACTAAACCAGGTCTAAATCAGGATTAAACCAGGTCTAAACCAGGTCTAAACCAGGACTAAACCAGGACTAAACCAGGTCTAAACCAGGTCTAAACCAGGTCTAAACCAGGACTAAACCAGGTCTAAATCAGGACTAAACCAGGTCTAAACCAGGACTAAACCAGGTCTAAATCAGGTCTAAATCAGGACTAAACCAGGTCTAAACCAGGACTAAACCAGGACTAAACCAGGTCTAAACCAGGTCTAAACCAGGTCTAAACCAGGACTAAACCAGGTCTAAATCAGGTCTAAATCAGGACTAAACCAGGTCTAAATCAGGACTAAACCAGGTCTAAACCAGGACTAAACCAGGACTAAACCAGGTCTAAACCAGGTCTAAACCAGGTCTAAACCAGGACTAAACCAGGTCTAAATCAGGTCTAAATCAGGACTAAACCAGGTCTAAATCAGGACTAAACCAGGTCTAAACCAGGACTAAACCAGGACTAAACCAGGTCTAAACCAGGTCTAAACCAGGTCTAAACCAGGACTAAACCAGGTCTAAATCAGGTCTAAACCAGGTCTAAATCAGGTCTAAACCGGGACTAAACCGGGTCTAAACCAGGACTAAACCAGGACTAAACCAGGACTAAACCAGGTCTAAATCAGGCCTAAACCAGGCCTAAACCAGGTCTAAACCAGGACTAAACCAGGTCTAAATCAGGTCTAAATCAGGACTAAACCAGGTCTAAATCAGGACTAAACCAGGTCTAAACCAGGACTAAACCAGGACTAAACCAGGTCTAAACCAGGTCTAAACCAGGTCTAAACCAGGACTAAACCAGGTCTAAATCAGGTCTAAACCAGGTCTAAACCAGGTCTAAACCGGGACTAAACCAGGTCTAAACCGGGACTAAACCGGGACTAAACCGGGTCTAAACCAGGTCTAAACCAGGACTAAACCAGGTCTAAACCAGGTCTAAACCAGGACTAAACCGGGTCTAAATCAGGTCTAAACCAGGTCTAAACCAGGACTAAACCAGCACTAAACCAGGTCTAAACCAGGTCTGAACCAGGACTAAACCAGGTCTAAACCAGGACTAAACCAGGACTAAACCAGGTCTAAATTAGGACTAAACCAGGACTAAACCGGGTCTAAACCGGATCTAAACCGGGACTAAACCGGGTCTAAATCAGGTCTAAATCAGGTCTAAACCGGGTCTAAACCAGGTCTAAACCGGGACTAAACCGGGTCTAAACCGGATCTAAACCGGGACTAAACCAGGTCTAAACTAGGACTAAACCGGGTCTAAACCAGGTCTAAACTAGGACTAAACCAGGTCTAAACCAGGTCTAAACCAGGTCTAAACCGGGACTAAACCGGGACTAAACCGGGTCTAAACCGGTCTGAACCGGATCTAAACCAGGACTAAACCAGGTCTAAACTAGGACTAAACCGGGTCTAAACCAGGTCTAAACTCAGGTCTAAATCAGGTCTAAACCAGGTCTAAACCAGGTCTAAACCAGGTCTAAACCGGGACTAAACCGGGACTAAACCGGGTCTAAACCGGGTCTGAACCGGATCTAAACCGGGACTAAACCAGGTCTAAACTAGGACTAAACCGGGTCTAAACCAGGTCTAAACTAGGACTAAACCAGGTCTAAATCAGGTCTAAACCAGGTCTAAACCAGGTCTAAACCAGGTCTAAACCGGGACTAAACCGGGTCTAAACCAGGTCTAAACCAGGACTAAACCGGGTCTAAATCAGGTCTAAACCAGGTCTAAACCAGGACTAAACCAGGACTAAACCAGGTCTAAACCAGGACTAAACCAGGTCTAAACCAGGTCTAAACCAGGACTAAACCAGGACTAAACCAGGTCTAAACCAGGACTAAACCAGGTCTAAACCAGGTCTAAACCAGGACTAAACCAGGTCTAAACCAGGACTAAACCAGGTCTAAATTAGGTCTAAACCAGGACTAAACCGGGACTAAACCGGGTCTAAACCGGATCTAAACCGGGACTAAACCGGGTCTAAATCAGGACTAAACCAGGTCTAAACCAGGTCTAAACCAGGACTAAACCGGGTCTAAATCAGGACTAAACCAGGTCTAAACCAGGTCTAAACCAGGTCAAAACCGGGTCTAAACCGGGACTAAACCGGGACTAAACCGGGACTAAACCGGGTCTAAACCGGGTCTAAACCGGATCTAAACCGGGACTAAACCGGGACTAAATCAGGTCTAAACCAGGTCTAAACCAGGTCTAAACCAGGTCTAAATCGGGTCTAAACCGGGTCTAAACCGGGACTAAACCGGGTCTAAACCGGATCTAAACCGGGACTAAACCGGGACTAAACCGGGACTAAACCGGGTCTAAATCAGGTCTAAATCAGGTCTAAACCAGGTCTAAATCAGGTCTAAACCAGGTCTAAACCAGGTCTAAACCAGGTCTAAATCAGGTCTAAACCAGGTCTAAATCAGGTCTAAACCGGGACTAAATCAGGTCTAAACCGGGTCTAAACCGGATCTAAACCGGGACTAAACCGGGACTAAATCAGGTCTAAACCAGGTCTAAACCAGGTCTAAACCAGGTCTAAATCGGGTCTAAACCGGGTCTAAACCGGGACTAAACCGGGTCTAAACCGGATCTAAACCGGGACTAAACCGGGACTAAACCGGGACTAAACCGGGTCTAAATCAGGTCTAAATCAGGTCTAAACCAGGTCTAAATCAGGTCTAAACCAGGTCTAAACCAGGTCTAAATCAGGTCTAAATCAGGTCTAAACCAGGTCTAAATCAGGTCTAAACCGGGACTAAATCAGGTCTAAACCAGGTCTAAACCAGGTCTAAACCGGGTCTAAATCGGGTCTAAACCGGGTCTAAACCGGGACTAAACCGGGTCTAAACCGGATCTAAACCGGGACTAAACCAGGTCTAAACTAGGACTAAACCAGGTCTAAACCAGGTCTAAACCAGGTCTAAACCAGGTCTAAATCAGGACTAAACCAGGTCTAAATCAGGACTAAACCAGGTCTAAATCAGGTCTAAACCAGGTCTAAACCAGGTCTAAACCAGGTCTAAACCAGGTCTAAATCAGGACTAAACCAGGTCTAAATCAGGTCTAAACCAGGTCTAAACCAGGACTAAACCAGGTCTAAACCAGGACTAAACCAGGTCTAAACCAGGACTAAACCAGGTCTAAACCAGGTCTAAACCAGGACTAAACCAGGTCTAAATCAGGACTAAACCAGGTCTAAATCAGGTCTAAACCAGGACTAAACCAGGTCTAAATCAGGACTAAACCAGGTCTAAATCAGGTCTAAAACAGGTCTAAACCAGGTCTAAACCAGGACTAAACCAGGTCTAAACCAGGACTAAACCAGGTCTAAACCAGGTCTAAACCGGGACTAAACCAGGACTAAACCAGGTCTAAACCAGGTCTAAATCAGGTCTAAACCAGAACTAAACCAGGTCTAAACCAGGTCTAAACCAGGTCTAAACCAGGACCAGAACAGGTCTAAACCAGGTCTAAACCAGGTCTAAACCAGGACCAGAACAGGTCTAAACCAGGTCTAAATCAGGTCTAAATCAGGTCTAAACCAGGACTAAACCAGGTCTAAACCAGGTCTAAATCAGGTCTAAACCAGGACTAAACCAGGTCTAAACCAGGTCTAAACCAGGACTAAACCAGGTCTAAACCAGGACTAAACCAGGTCTAAACCAGGTCTAAACCAGGTCTAAACCAGGACTAAACCAGGTCTAAACCAGGTCTAAACCAAGACTAAACCAGGACTAAACCAGGTCTAAACCAGGTCTAAACCAGGACTAAACCAGGTCTAAACCAAGACTAAACCGGGTCTAAACCGGGTCTAAACCAGGTCAAAACCAGGTCTAAACCAGGTCTAAACCAGGTCTAAATCAGGTCTAAACCAAGTCTAAACCAGGTCTAAACCAGGTCTAAACCAGGTCTAAACCAGGTCTAAACCAGGTCTAAACCAGGTCTAAACCAGGACTAAACCAGGACTAAACCAGGTCTAAATCAGGTCTAAACCAGGTCTAAACCAGGTCTAAATCAGGTCTAAATCAGGTCTAAACCAGGACTAAACAAGGTCTAAACCAGGACTAAACCAGGTCCAAATCAGGACTAAACCAGGTCTAAACCAGGACTAAACCAGGACTAAACCAGGTCTAAACCAGGTCTAAATCAGGTCTAAACCAGGACTAAACCAGGTCTAAACCAGGTCTAAATCAGGTCTAAACCAGGACTAAACCAGGTCTAAACCAGGTCTAAACCGGGTCTAAACCAGGTCTAAACCAGGTCTAAACCAGGTCTAAACCAGGTCTAAATCAGGACTAAACCAGGTCTAAATCAGGTCTAAATCAGGTCTAAACCAGGTCTAAATCAGGTCTAAACCAGGACTAAACCAGGACTAAACCAGGTCTAAATCAGGTCTAAACCAGGTCTAAACCAGGTCTAAACCAGGTCTAAATCAGGACTAAACAAGGTCTAAACCAGGACTAAACCAGGTCTAAATCAGGTCTAAATCAGGTCTAAACCAGGACTAAACCAGGTCTAAATCAGGTCTAAACCAGGACTAAACCAGGTCTAAATCAGGTCTAAATCAGGTCTAAACCAGGTTTAAACCAGGTCTAAACCAGGACTAAACCAGGTCTAAACCAGGACTAAACCAGGACTAAACCAGGTCTAAACCAGGATTAAACCAGGTCTAAACCAGGTCTAAACCAGGACTAAACCAGGACTAAACCAGGTCTAAACCAGGTCTAAACCAGGACTAAACCAGGTCTAAACCAGGTCTAAACCAGGACTAAACCAGGTCTAAATCAGGTCTAAACCAGGTCTAAATCAGGACTAAACCAGGTCTAAACCAGGACTAAACCAGGACTAAACCAGGTCTAAACCAGGTCTAAACCAGGACTAAACCAGGTCTAAATCAGGTCTAAACCAGGTCTAAATCAGGTCTAAACCGGGACTAAACCGGGTCTAAACCGGATCTAAACCGGGACTAAACCGGGACTAAACCGGGTCTAAATCAGGTCTAAACCGGGACTAAACCAGGTCTAAGCCGGGACTAAACCGGGACTAAACCGGGTCTAAACCAGGTCTAAACCAGGTCTAAACCAGGACTAAACCGGGTCTAAACCAGGTCTAAACCAGGTCTAAACCAGGACTAAACCAGCACTAAACCAGGTCTAAACCAGGTCTAAACCAGGTCTAAACCAGGTCTAAACCAGGACTAAACCAGGTCTAAACCAGGACTAAACCAGGTCTAAACCAGGTCTAAACCGGGTCTAAACCAGGACTAAACCAGGACTAAACCAGGTCTAAACCAGGTCTAAATCAGGTCTAAACCAGAACTAAACCAGGTCTAAACCAGGTCTAAACCAGGTCTAAACCAGGACCAGAACAGGCCTAAACCAGGTCTAAATCAGGTCTAAATCAGGTCTAAACCAGGACTAAACCAGGTCTAAACCAGGTCTAAATCAGGTCTAAACCAGAACTAAACCAGGTCTAAACCAGGTCTAAACCAGGACTAAACCAGGTCTAAACCAGGACTAAACCAGGTCTAAACCAGGTCTAAATCAGGTCTAAACCAGGACTAAACCAGGTCTAAACCAGGTCTAAACCAAGACTAAACCAGGACTAAACCAGGTCTAAACCAGGTCTAAACCAGGACTAAACCAGGTCTAAACCAAGACTAAACCGGGTCTAAACCGGGTCTAAACCAGGTCAAAACCAGGTCTAAACCAGGTCTAAACCAGGTCTAAATCAGGTCTAAACCAAGTCTAAACCAGGTCTAAACCAGGTCTAAACCAGGTCTAAACCAGGTCTAAATCAGGTCTAAACCAGGTCTAAACCAGGTCTAAACCAGGTCTAAACCAGGACTAAACCAGGTCTAAATCAGGTCTAAACCAGGTCTAAACCAGGTCTAAACCAGGTCTAAATCAGGTCTAAACCAGGACTAAACAAGGTCTAAACCAGGACTAAACCAGGTCTAAATCAGGACTAAACCAGGTCTAAACCAGGACTAAACCAGGACTAAACCAGGTCTAAACCAGGTCTAAATCAGGTCTAAACCAGGACTAAACCAGGTCTAAACCAGGTCTAAATCGGGTCTAAACCAGGACTAAACCAGGTCTAAACCAGGTCTAAACCGGGTCTAAACCAGGTCTAAACCAGGTCTAAACCAGGACTAAACCGGGTCTAAATCAGGTCTAAACCAGGTCTAAACCAGGTCTAAATCAGGACTAAACCAGGTCTAAATCAGGTCTAAACCAGGTCTAAATCAGGTCTAAACCAGGACTAAACCAGGTCTAAATCAGGTCTAAACCAGGACTAAACCAGGTCTAAATCAGGTCTAAATCGGGTCTAAACCGGGACTAAACCGGGTCTAAACCGGGTCTAAACCAGGTCTAAACAAGGACTAAACCAGGTCTAAACCAGGTCTAAACCAGGACTAAACCGGGTCTAAACCGGGTCTAAACCAGGTCTAAACAAGGACTAAACCAGGTCTAAACCAGGTCTAAACCAGGACTAAACCAGGTCTAAATCAGGTCTAAACCAGGTCTAAACCAGGACTAAACCAGGTCAAAACCAGGTCTAAACCAGGACTAAACCGGGTCTAAATCAGGTCTAAACCAGGTCTAAACCAGGTCTAAACCAGGACTAAACCAGGACTAAACCGGGTCTAAACCAGGTCAAAACCGGGTCTAAACCGGGTCTAAACCGGGACTAAACCGGGTCTAAACCGGGTCTAAATCAGGTCTAAATCAGGTCTAAACCAGGACTAAAGCAGGTCTAAACCAGGACTAAACCAGGTCTAAACCAGGACTAAACCAGGTCTAAATCAGGTCTAAACCAGGACTAAATCAGGTCTAAATCAGGTCTAAACCAAGTCTAAACCAGGACTAAACCAGGACTAAACCAGGTCTAAACCAGGTCTAAACCAGGTCTAAACCAGGTCTAAACCAGGACTAAACCAGGTCTAAACCAGGTCTAAACCAGGTCTAAACCAGGTCTAAACCAGGACTAAACCAGGTCTAAATTAGGTCTAAACCAGGACTAAACCGGGTCTAAACCGGATCTAAACCGGGACTAAACCGGGTCTAAATCAGGTCTAAATCGGGTCTAAACCGGGTCTAAACCGGGACTAAACCGAGGTCTAAACCAGGTCTAAATCAGGACTAAACCAGGTCTAAACCAGGACTAAACCAGGACTAAACCAGGTCTAAACCAGGTCTAAATCAGGTCTAAACCAGGACTAAACCAGGTCTAAACCGGGTCTAAACCAGGTCAAAACCGGGTCTAAACCGGATCTAAACCGGGACTAAACCGGGTCTAAATCAGGTCTAAATCGGTCTAAACCGGTCTAAACCAGGACTAAACCGGGTCTAAATCAGGTCTAAACCAGGTCTAAATCAGGACTAAACCAGGTCTAAACAAGGTCAAAACCAGGTCTAAACCGGGACTAAACCGGGTCTAAACCGGGTCTAAACCGGATCTAAACCGGGACTAAACCAGGTCTAAACCAGGTCTAAACCAGGACTAAACCAGGACTAAACCAGGTCTAAACCAGGTCTAAACCAGGTCTAAACCAGGTCTAAACCAGGTCTAAACCAGGACTAAACCAGGACTAAACCATGTCTAAACCAGGTCTAAACCAGGTCTAAATCAGGTCTAAACCAGGACTAAACCAGGTCTAAACCAGGTCTAAACCAGGACTAAACCAGGTCTAAACCAGGTCTAAACCAGGTCTAAACCAGGTCTAAACCAGGACTAAACCAGGTCTAAACCAGGTCTAAACCAGGTCTAAACCAGGTCTAAACCAGGACTAAACCAGGTCTAAACCAGGACTAAACCGGTCTAAACCAGGTCTAAACCAGGTCAAAACCAGATCTAAACCAGGTCTAAACAGGGACTAAACCGGATCTAAACCGGGTCTAAATCAGGTCTAAACCAGGTCTAAACCAGGACTAAACCAGGACTAAACCAGGTCTAAACCAGGTCTAAACCAGGTCTTAACCAGGTCTAAACCAGGACTAAACCAGGACTATACCAGGTCTAAATCAGGTCTAAATCAGGTCTAAATCAAGTCTAAACCAGGACTAAACCAGGTCTAAATCAGGTCTAAACCAGGTCTAAACCAGGTCTAAACCAGGACTAAACCAGGTCTAAACCAAGACTAAACCAGGTCTAAACCAGGTCTAAATCAGGTCTAAACCAGAACTAAACCAGGTCTAAACCAGGTCTTAACCAGGACTAAACCAGGTCTAAACCAGGTCTAAACCAGGACTAAACCAGGTCTAAACCAGGACTAAACCAGGTCTAAACCAGGTCTAAACCAGGTCTTAACCAGGTCTAAACCAGGACTAAACCAGGACTATACCAGGTCTAAATCAGGTCTAAATCAGGTCTAAATCAAGTCTAAACCAGGACTAAACCAGGTCTAAATCAGGTCTAAACCAGGTCTAAACCAGGTCTAAACCAGGACTAAACCAGGTCTAAACCAAGACTAAACCAGGTCTAAACCAGGTCTTAACCAGGACTAAACCAGGTCTAAACCAGGTCTAAACCAGGACTAAACCAGGTCTAAACCAGGACTAAACCAGGTCTAAACCAGGTCTAAACCAGGTCTAAACCAGGTCTTAACCAGGTCTAAACCAGGTCTAAACCAGGTCTAAACCAGGACTAAACCAGGTCTAAATCAGGTCTAAACCAGGTCTAAACCAGGACTAAACCGGGTCTAAACCGGGACTAAATCAGGTCTAAATCAGGTCTAAACCAGGTCTAAACCAGGTCTAAACCAGGTCTAAACCAGGTCTAAACCAGGTCTAAACCAGGTCTAAACCAGGTCTAAACCAGGACTAAATCAGGTCTAAACCAGGTCTAAACCAGGACTAAACCGGTTCTAAACCGGGTCTAAACCGGGTCTAAACCAGGTCTAAACCAGGACTAAACCAGGTCTAAATCAGGTCTAAACCAGGTCTAAATCAGGTCTAAACCAGGTCTAAACCAGGTCTAAACCAGGACTAAACCAGGTCTAAACCAGGTCTAAATCAGGACTAAACCAGATCTTGAACAGGTCTAAATCAGGACTAAATCAGGACTAAATCAGGACTAAACCAGGACTAAACCAGGTCTAAATCAGGACTAAACCAGGTCTAAATCAGGTCTAAACCAGGTCTAAACCAGGTCTAAACCAGGTCTAAATCAGGACTAAACCAGGTCTAAATCAGGTCTAAACCAGGACTAAACCAGGTCTAAACCAGGTCTAAACCGGGTCTAAACCAGGACTAAACCAGGACTAAACCAGGTCTAAACCAGGTCTAAATCAGGTCCAAACCAGAACTAAACCAGGTCTAAACCAGGTCTAAACCAGGACCAGAACAGGTCTAAACCAGGTCTAAATCAGGTCTAAACCAGGACTAAACCAGGTCTAAACCAGGTCTAAATCAGGTCTAAACCAGAACTAAACCAGGTCTAAACCAGGTCTAAACCAGGACTAAACCAGGACTAAACCAGGTCTAAACCAGGTCTAAATCAGGTCTAAACCAGGACTAAACCAGGTCTAAACCAGGTCTAAACCAGGACTAAACCAGGACTAAACCAGGTCTAAACCAGGTCTAAACCAGGTCTAAACCAGGTCTAAACCAGGACTAAACCGGGTCTAAACCAGGTCTAAACCAGGTCAAAACCAGATCTAAACCAGGTCTAAACAGGGACTAAACCGGATCTAAACCGGGTCTAAATCAGGTCTAAACCAGGTCTAAACCAGGACTAAACCAGGACTAAACCAGGTCTAAACCAGGTCTAAACCAGGTCTTAAACCAGGTCTAAACCAGGACTAAACCAGGACTATACCAGGTCTAAATCAGGTCTAAATCAGGTCTAAATCAAGTCTAAACCAGGACTAAACCAGGTCTAAATCAGGTCTAAACCAGGTCTAAACCAGGTCTAAACCAGGACTAAACCAGGACTAAACCAGGTCTAAACCAGGTCTTAAACAGGACTAAACCAGGTCTAAACCAGGTCTAAACCAGGACTAAACCAGGTCTAAACCAGGACTAAACCAGGTCTAAACCAGGTCTAAACCAGGTCTAAACCAGGTCTTAACCAGGTCTAAACCAGGTCTAAACCAGGTCTAAACCAGGACCAGAACAGGTCTAAACCAGGTCAAAATCAGGTCTAAACCAGGTCTAAACCAGGACTAAACCGGGTCTAAACCAGGACTAAATCAGGTCTAAATCAGGTCTAAACCAGGTCTAAACCAGGTCTAAACCAGGTCTAAACCAGGTCTAAACCAGGTCTAAACCAGGTCTAAACCAGGTCTAAACCAGGACTAAATCAGGTCTAAACCAGGTCTAAACCAGGACTAAACCGGTCTAAACCAGGTCTAAACCAGGGTCTAAACCAGGTCTAAACCAGGACTAAACCAGGTCTAAATCAGGTCTAAACCAGGTCTAAATCAGGTCTAAACCAGGTCTAAACCAGGACTAAACCAGGTCTAAACCAGGTCTAAATCAGGACTAAACCAGATCTTGAACAGGTCTAAATCAGGACTAAATCAGGACTAAATCAGGACTAAACCAGGACTAAACCAGGTCTAAATCAGGACTAAACCAGGTCTAAATCAGGTCTAAACCAGGTCTAAACCAGGTCTAAACCAGGACTAAACCAGGTCTAAATCAGGACTAAACCAGGTCTAAATCAGGTCTAAACCAGGTCTAAACCAGGACTAAACCAGGTCTAAACCAGGACTAAACCAGGTCTAAACCAGGTCTAAACCGGGTCTAAACCAGGACTAAACCAGGACTAAGCCAGGTCTAAACCAGGTCTAAATCAGGTCTAAACCAGAACTAAACCAGGTCTAAACCAGGTCTAAACCAGGACCAGAACAGGTCTAAACCAGGTCTAAATCAGGTCTAAACCAGGACTAAACCAGGTCTAAACCAGGTCTAAACCAGGACTAAACCAGGTCTAAATCAGGTCTAAACCAGGACTAAACCAGGTCTAAACCAGGTCTAAACCAGGACTAAACCAGGACTAAACCAGGTCTAAACCAGGTCTAAACCAGGTCTAAACCAGGACTAAACCAGGTCTAAACCAGGACTAAACCGGGTCTAAACCGGGTCTAAACCAGGTCAAAACCAGATCTAAACCAGGTCTAAACAGGGACTAAACCGGATCTAAACCGGGTCTAAATCAGGTCTAAACCAGGTCTAAACCAGGACTAAACCAGGTCTAAACCAGGTCTAAACCAGGTCTTAACCAGGTCTAAACCAGGACTAAACCAGGACTATACCAGGTCTAAATCAGGTCTAAATCAGGTCTAAATCAAGTCTAAACCAGGACTAAACCAGGTCTAAATCAGGTCTAAACCAGGTCTAAACCAGGTCTAAACCAGGACTAAACCAGGTCTAAACCAGGACTAAACCAGGTCTAAACCAGGTCTTAACCAGGACTAAACCAGGTCTAAACCAGGACTAAACCAGGACTAAACCAGGACTAAACCAGGTCTAAACCAGGTCTAAACCAGGTCTAAACCAGGTCTAAACCAGGTCTAAACCAGGTCTAAACCAGGACCAGAACAGGTCTAAACCAGGTCTAAATCAGGTCTAAACCAGGTCTAAACCAGGACTAAACCGGGTCTAAACCAGGTCTAAACCAGGTCTAAACCAGGTCTAAACCGGGTCTAAACCAGTCTAAACCAGGTCTAAACCGGTCTAAACCAGGTCTAAATCAGGTCTAAACCAGGTCTAAACCAGGTCTAAACCAGGTCTAAACCAGGGTCTAAACCAGGTCTAAACCAGGTCTAAACCAGGTACTAAATCAGGTCTAAACTAGGTCTAAACCAGGACTAAACCAGGTTCTAAACCGGGTCTAAACCAGTCTAAACCAGGTCTAAACCAGGACTAAACCAGGTCTAAACCGGGTCTAAACCAGGTCAAAACCAGATCTAAACCAGGTCTAAACAGGACTAAACCGGATCTAAACCGGGTCTAAATCAGGTCTAAACCAGGTCTAAACCAGGACTAAACCAGGACTAAACCAGGTCTAAACCAGGTCTAAACCAGGTCTAAACCAGGTCTAAACCAGGACTAAACCAGGACTATACCAGGTCTAAATCAGGTCTAAATCAGGTCTAAATCAAGTCTAAACCAGGACTAAACCAGGTCTAAATCAGGTCTAAACCAGGTCTAAACCAGGTCTAAACCAGGACTAAACCAGGTCTAAACCAGGACTAAACCAGGTCTAAACCAGGTCTTAACCAGGACTAAACCAGGTCTAAACCAGGTCTAAACCAGGACTAAACCAGGTCTAAACCAGGACTAAACCAGGTCTAAACCAGGTCTAAACCAGGTCTTAACCAGGACTAAACCAGGTCTAAACCAGGTCTAAACCAGGACTAAACCAGGTCTAAACCAGGACTAAACCAGGTCTAAACCAGGTCTAAACCAGGTCTAAACCAGGTCTTAACCAGGTCTAAACCAGGTCTAAACCAGGTCTAAACCAGGACCAGAACAGGTCTAAACCAGGTCTAAATCAGGTCTAAACCAGGTCTAAACCAGGACTAAACCGGGTCTAAACCAGGTCTAAACCAGGTCTAAACCAGGTCTAAACCAGGTCTAAACCAGGTCTAAACCAGGTCTAAACCAGGTCTAAACCAGGTCTAAATCAGGTCTAAACCAGGTCTAAACCAGGACTAAACCAGGACTAAACCAGGTCTAAACCAGGTCTAAACCAGGTCTAAACCAGGTCTAAACCAGGACTAAACCAGGACTATACCAGGTCTAAATCAGGTCTAAATCAGGTCTAAATCAAGTCTAAACCAGGACTAAACCAGGTCTAAATCAGGTCTAAACCAGGTCTAAACCAGGTCTAAACCAGGAATAAACCAGGTCTAAACCAGGACTAAACCAGGTCTAAACCAGGTCTAACCAGGTCTAAACCAGGTCTAAACCAGGACTAAACCAGGTCTAAACCAGGACTAAACCAGGTCTAAACCAGGTCTAAACCAGGTCTTAACCAGGACTAAACCAGGTCTAAACCAGGTCTAAACCAGGACTAAACCAGGTCTAAACCAGGACTAAACCAGGTCTAAACCAGGTCTAAACCAGGTCTAAACCAGGTCTTAAACCAGGTCTAAACCAGGTCTAAACCAGGTCTAAACCAGGACCAGAACAGGTCTAAACCAGGTCTAAATCAGGTCTAAACCAGGTCTAAACCAGGACTAAACCGGGTCTAAACCAGGTCTAAACCAGGTCTAAACCAGGTCTAAACCAGGTCTAAACCAGGTCTAAACCAGGTCTAAACCAGGTCTAAATCAGGTCTAAACCAGGTCTAAACCAGGTCTAAACCAGGTCTAAACCGGGTCTAAACCAGGTCTAAACCAGGTCTAAACCGGTCTAAACCAGGACTAAACCAGGTCTAAACAGGTCTAAACCAGGACTAAACCAGGTCTAAACCAGGTCTAAACCAGGTCTAAACCAGGTCTAAACCAGGACTAAACCAGGTCTAAATCAGGTCTAAACCAGGTCTAAATCAGGTCTAAACCAGGTCTAAACCAGGGACTAAACCAGGTCTAAACCAGGTCTAAACCAGGACTAAATCAGGTCTAAACAGGTCTAAACCAGGACTAAACCAGGTTCTAAACCAGGTCTAAACCGGGTCTAAACCAGGTCTAAACCAGGACTAAATCAGGTCTAAATCAGGTCTAAACCAGGTCTAAATCAGGTCTAAACCAGGTCTAAACCAGGACTAAACCAGGTCTAAACCAGGTCTAAACCAGGTCAAAACCAGATCTAAACCAGGTCTAAACAGGGACTAAACCAGGATCTAAACCGGGTCTAAATCAGGTCTAAACCAGGTCTAAACCAGGACTAAACCAGGACTAAACCAGGTCTAAACCAGGTCTAAACCAGGTCTAAACCAGGTCTAAACCAGGACTAAACCAGGACTATACCAGGTCTAAATCAGGTCTAAATCAGGTCTAAATCAAGTCTAAACCAGGACTAAACCAGGTCTAAATCAGGTCTAAACCAGGTCTAAACCAGGTCTAAACCAGGACTAAACCAGGTCTAAACCAGGACTAAACCAGGTCTAAACCAGGTCTTAAACCAGGACTAAACCAGGTCTAAACCAGGTCTAAACCAGGACTAAACCAGGTCTAAACCAGGTCTAAACCAGGTCTAAACCAGGTCTAAACCAGGTCTTAACCAGGTCTAAACCAGGTCTAAACCAGGTCTAAACCAGGACTAAACCAGGTCTAAACCAGGTCTAAATCAGGTCTAAACCAGGTCTAAACCAGGACTAAACCGGTTCTAAACCGGGTCTAAACCGGGTCTAAACCAGGACTAAATCAGGTCTAAACCAGGTCTAAACCAGGACTAAACCGGTTCTAAACCGGGTCTAAACCGGGTCTAAACCAGGTCTAAACCAGGTCTAAATCAGGTCTAAACCAGGTCTAAACCAGGTCTAAACCAGGTCTAAACCAGGTCTAAACCAGGACTAAACCAGGTCTAAATTAGGTCTAAACCAGGACTAAACCGGGTCTAAACCGGATCTAAACCGGGACTAAACCGGGTCTAAATCAGGTCTAAATCGGGTCTAAACCGGGTCTAAACCGGGACTAAACCGGGACTAAACCGGGTCTAAATCAGGTCTAAACCAGGTCTAAATCAGGACTAAACCAGGTCTAAACCAGGACTAAACCAGGACTAAACCAGGTCTAAACCAGGTCTAAATCAGGTCTAAACCAGGACTAAACCAGGTCTAAACCGGGTCTAAACCAGGTCAAAACCGGGTCTAAACCGGATCTAAACCGGGACTAAACCGGGTCTAAATCAGGTCTAAATCGGGTCTAAACCGGGTCTAAACCGGGACTAAACCGGGACTAAACCGGGTCTAAATCAGGTCTAAACCAGGTCTAAATCAGGACTAAACCAGGTCTAAACAAGGTCAAAACCAGGTCTAAACCGGGACTAAACCGGGTCTAAACCGGGTCTAAACCGGATCTAAACCGGGACTAAACCAGGTCTAAACCAGGTCTAAACCAGGACTAAACCAGGACTAAACCAGGTCTAAACCAGGTCTAAACCAGGTCTAAACCAGGTCTAAACCAGGTCTAAACCAGGACTAAACCAGGACTAAACCATGTCTAAACCAGGTCTAAACCAGGTCTAAATCAGGTCTAAACCAGGACTAAACCAGGTCTAAACCAGGTCTAAACCAGGACTAAACCAGGTCTAAACCAGGTCTAAACCAGGTCTAAACCAGGTCTAAACCAGGACTAAACCAGGTCTAAACCAGGTCTAAACCAGGTCTAAACCAGGTCTAAACCAGGACTAAACCAGGTCTAAACCAGGACTAAACCGGGTCTAAACCGGGTCTAAACCAGGTCAAAACCAGATCTAAACCAGGTCTAAACAGGGACTAAACCGGATCTAAACCGGGTCTAAATCAGGTCTAAACCAGGTCTAAACCAGGACTAAACCAGGACTAAACCAGGTCTAAACCAGGTCTAAACCAGGTCTTAACCAGGTCTAAACCAGGACTAAACCAGGACTATACCAGGTCTAAATCAGGTCTAAACCAGGTCTAAACCAGGTCTAAACCAGGACTAAACCAGGTCTAAATCAGGTCTAAACCAGGTCTAAACCAGGTCTAAACCAGGACTAAACCAGGTCTAAACCAGACTAAACCAGGTCTAAACCAGGTCTAAATCAGGTCTAAACCAGGACTAAACCAGGTCTAAACCAGGTCTTAACCAGGACTAAACCAGGTCTAAACCAGGTCTAAACCAGGACTAAACCAGGTCTAAACCAGGACTAAACCAGGTCTAAACCAGGTCTAAACCAGGTCTTAACCAGGTCTAAACCAGGACTAAACCAGGACTATACCAGGTCTAAATCAGGTCTAAATCAGGTCTAAATCAAGTCTAAACCAGGACTAAACCAGGTCTAAATCAGGTCTAAACCAGGTCTAAACCAGGGACTAAACCAGGACTAAACCAGGACTAAACCAGGTCTAAACCAGGTCTAAACCAGGACTAAACCAGGTCTAAACCAGGTCTAAACCAGGACTAAACCAGGTCTAAACCAGGACTAAACCAGGTCTAAACCAGGTCTAAACCAGGTCTAAACCAGGTCTTAACCAGGTCTAAACCAGGTCTAAACCAGGTCTAAACCAGGACCAGAACAGGTCTAAACCAGGTCTAAATCAGGTCTAAACCAGGTCTAAACCAGGACTAAACCAGGTCTAAACCAGGACTAAATCAGGTCTAAACCAGGTCTAAACCAGGTCTAAACCAGGTCTAAACCAGGTCTAAACCAGGTCTAAACCAGGTCTAAACCAGGTCTAAACCGGGTCTAAACCAGGACTAAATCAGGTCTAAACCAGGTCTAAACCAGGACTAAACCGGTTCTAAACCGGGTCTAAACCGGGTCTAAACCAGGTCTAAACCAGGACTAAACCAGGTCTAAATCAGGTCTAAACCAGGTCTAAATCAGGTCTAAACCAGGTCTAAACCAGGTCTAAACCAGGACTAAACCAGGTCTAAACCAGGTCTAAACCAGGACTAAACCAGATCTTGAACAGGTCTAAATCAGGACTAAATCAGGACTAAATCAGGACTAAACCAGGACTAAACCAGGTCTAAATCAGGACTAAACCAGGTCTAAATCAGGTCTAAACCAGGTCTAAACCAGGTCTAAACCAGGTCTAAATCAGGACTAAACCAGGTCTAAATCAGGTCTAAACCAGGACTAAACCAGGTCTAAACCAGGTCTAAACCAGGTCTAAACCAGGACTAAACCAGGACTAAACCAGGTCTAAACCAGGTCTAAATCAGGTCTAAACCAGGACTAAACCAGGTCTAAACCAGGTCTAAACCAGGACCAGAACAGGTCTAAACCAGGTCTAAATCAGGTCTAAACCAGGACTAAACCAGGTCTAAACCAGGTCTAAATCAGGTCTAAACCAGAACTAAACCAGGTCTAAACCAGGTCTAAACCAGGACTAAACCAGGACTAAACCAGGTCTAAACCAGGTCTAAATCAGGTCTAAACCAGGACTAAACCAGGTCTAAACCAGGTCTAAACCAGGACTAAACCAGGACTAAACCAGGTCTAAACCAGGTCTAAACCAGGTCTAAACCAGGTCTAAACCAGGACTAAACCGGGTCTAAACCAGGTCTAAACCAGGTCAAAACCAGATCTAAACCAGGTCTAAACAGGGACTAAACCGGATCTAAACCAGGTCTAAATCAGGTCTAAACCAGGTCTAAACCAGGACTAAACCAGGACTAAACCAGGTCTAAACCAGGTCTAAACCAGGTCTTAACCAGGTCTAAACCAGGACTAAACCAGGACTATACCAGGTCTAAATCAGGTCTAAATCAGGTCTAAACCAGGTCTAAACCAGGACTAAACCAGGTCTAAATCAGGTCTAAACCAGGTCTAAACCAGGTCTAAACCAGGACTAAACCAGGACTAAACCAGGTCTAAACCAGGTCTTAAACAGGACTAAACCAGGTCTAAACCAGGTCTAAACCAGGACTAAACCAGGTCTAAACCAGGACTAAACCAGGTCTAAACCAGGTCTAAACCAGGTCTAAACCAGGTCTTAACCAGGTCTAAACCAGGTCTAAACCAGGTCTAAACCAGGACCAGAACAGGTCTAAACCAGGTCAAAATCAGGTCTAAACCAGGTCTAAACCAGGACTAAACCGGGTCTAAACCAGGACTAAATCAGGTCTAAATCAGGTCTAAACCAGGTCTAAACCAGGTCTAAACCAGGTCTAAACCGGGTCTAAACCCGGTCTAAACCGGGTCTAAACCGGGTCTAAACCAGGACTAAATCAGGTCTAAACCAGGTCTAAACCAGGACTAAACCGGTTCTAAACCGGGTCTAAACCGGGTCTAAACCAGGTCTAAACCAGGACTAAACCAGGTCTAAATCAGGTCTAAACCAGGTCTAAATCAGGTCTAAACCAGGTCTAAACCAGGACTAAACCAGGTCTAAACCAGGTCTAAATCAGGACTAAACCAGATCTTGAACAGGTCTAAATCAGGACTAAATCAGGACTAAATCAGGACTAAACCAGGACTAAACCAGGTCTAAATCAGGACTAAACCAGGTCTAAATCAGGTCTAAACCAGGTCTAAACCAGGTCTAAACCAGGACTAAACCAGGTCTAAATCAGGACTAAACCAGGTCTAAATCAGGTCTAAACCAGGTCTAAACCAGGACTAAACCAGGTCTAAACCAGGACTAAACCAGGTCTAAACCAGGTCTAAAGGTCTAAACCAGGACTAAACCAGGACTAAGCCAGGTCTAAACCAGGTCTAA
The DNA here is from genome assembly GCA_024416835.2 of Perccottus glenii. Taxonomy (NCBI): domain Eukaryota; kingdom Metazoa; phylum Chordata; class Actinopteri; order Gobiiformes; family Odontobutidae; genus Perccottus; species Perccottus glenii. Next base: position 1,702,059 of record CM044555.2, on the reverse strand, counting down.
ATCAGGTCTAAACCAGAACTAAACCAGGTCTAAACCAGGTCTAAACCAGGACCAGAACAGGTCTAAACCAGGTCTAAATCAGGTCTAAACCAGGACTAAACCAGGTCTAAACCAGGTCTAAACCAGGACTAAACCAGGTCTAAATCAGGTCTAAACCAGGACTAAACCAGGTCTAAACCAGGTCTAAACCAGGACTAAACCAGGACTAAACCAGGTCTAAATCTAAACCAGGTCTAAACCAGGACTAAACCAGGTCTAAACCAGGACTAAACCAGGTCTAAACCGGGTCTAAACCAGGTCAAAACCAGATCTAAACCAGGTCTAAACAGGGACTAAACCGGATCTAAACCGGGTCTAAATCAGGTCTAAACCAGGTCTAAACCAGGACTAAACCAGGTCTAAACCAGGTCTAAACCAGGTCTTAACCAGGTCTAAACCAGGACTAAACCAGGACTATACCAGGTCTAAATCAGGTCTAAACCAGGTCTAAACCAGGTCTAAACCAGGACTAAACCAGGTCTAAACCAGGACTAAACCAGGTCTAAACCAGGTCTTGGGACTAAACCAGGTCTAAACCAGGTCTAAACCAGGACTAAACCAGGACTAAACCAGGACTAAACCAGGTCTAAACCAGGTCTAAATCAGGTCTAAATCAAGTCTAAACCAGGACTAAACCAGGTCTAAATCAGGTCTAAACCAGGTCTAAACCAGGTCTAAACCAGGACTAAACCAGGTCTAAACCAGGACTAAACCAGGTCTAAACCAGGTCTTAACCAGGACTAAACCAGGTCTAAACCAGGTCTAAACCAGGACTAAACCAGGACTAAACCAGGACTAAACCAGGTCTAAACCAGGTCTAAACCAGGTCTTAACCAGGTCTAAACCAGGTCTAAACCAGGTCTAAACCAGGACCAGAACAGGTCTAAACCAGGTCTAAATCAGGTCTAAACCAGGTCTAAACCAGGACTAAACCGGGTCTAAACCAGGTCTAAACCAGGTCTAAACCGGGTCTAAACCCGGTCTAAACCGGGTCTAAACCGGGTCTAAACCAGGTCTAAATCAGGTCTAAACCAGGTCTAAACCAGGTCTAAACCAGGTCTAAACCGGGTCTAAACCCGGTCTAAACCGGGTCTAAACCGGGTCTAAACCAGGACTAAATCAGGTCTAAACTAGGTCTAAACCAGGACTAAACCGGTTCTAAACCGGGTCTAAACCGGGTCTAAACCAGGTCTAAACCAGGACTAAACCAGGTCTAAACCGGGTCTAAACCAGGTCAAAACCAGATCTAAACCAGGTCTAAACAGGACTAAACCAGGATCTAAACCGGGTCTAAATCAGGTCTAAACCAGGTCTAAACCAGGACTAAACCAGGACTAAACCAGGTCTAAACCAGGTCTAAACCAGGTCTAAACCAGGTCTAAACCAGGACTAAACCAGGACTATACCAGGTCTAAATCAGGTCTAAATCAGGTCTAAATCAAGTCTAAACCAGGACTAAACCAGGTCTAAATCAGGTCTAAACCAGGTCTAAACCAGGTCTAAACCAGGACTAAACCAGGTCTAAACCAGGACTAAACCAGGTCTAAACCAGGTCTTAACCAGGACTAAACCAGGTCTAAACCAGGTCTAAACCAGGACTAAACCAGGTCTAAACCAGGACTAAACCAGGTCTAAACCAGGTCTAAACCAGGTCTTAACCAGGACTAAACCAGGTCTAAACCAGGTCTAAACCAGGACTAAACCAGGTCTAAACCAGGACTAAACCAGGTCTAAACCAGGTCTAAACCAGGTCTAAACCAGGTCTTAACCAGGTCTAAACCAGGTCTAAACCAGGTCTAAACCAGGACCAGAACAGGTCTAAACCAGGTCTAAATCAGGTCTAAACCAGGTCTAAACCAGGACTAAACCGGGTCTAAACCAGGTCTAAACCAGGTCTAAACCAGGTCTAAACCGGGTCTAAACCCGGTCTAAACCGGGTCTAAACCGGGTCTAAACCAGGTCTAAATCAGGTCTAAACCAGGTCTAAACCAGGACTAAACCAGGACTAAACCAGGTCTAAACCAGGTCTAAACCAGGTCTAAACCAGGTCTAAACCAGGACTAAACCAGGACTATACCAGGTCTAAATCAGGTCTAAATCAGGTCTAAATCAAGTCTAAACCAGGACTAAACCAGGTCTAAATCAGGTCTAAACCAGGTCTAAACCAGGTCTAAACCAGGAATAAACCAGGTCTAAACCAGGACTAAACCAGGTCTAAACCAGGTCTTAACCAGGTCTAAACCAGGTCTAAACCAGGACTAAACCAGGTCTAAACCAGGACTAAACCAGGTCTAAACCAGGTCTAAACCAGGTCTTAACCAGGACTAAACCAGGTCTAAACAGGTCTAAACCAGGACTAAACCAGGTCTAAACCAGGACTAAACCAGGTCTAAACCAGGTCTAAACCAGGTCTAAACCAGGTCTTAACCAGGTCTAAACCAGGTCTAAACCAGGTCTAAACCAGGACCAGAACAGGTCTAAACCAGGTCTAAATCAGGTCTAAACCAGGTCTAAACCAGGACTAAACCGGGTCTAAACCAGGTCTAAACCAGGTCTAAACCAGGTCTAAACCGGGTCTAAACCAGGTCTAAACCGGGTCTAAACCGGGTCTAAACCAGGTCTAAATCAGGTCTAAACCAGGTCTAAACCAGGTCTAAACCAGGTCTAAACCGGGTCTAAACCCGGTCTAAACCGGGTCTAAACCGGGTCTAAACCAGGACTAAATCAGGTCTAAACTAGGTCTAAACCAGGACTAAACCGGTTCTAAACCGGGTCTAAACCGGGTCTAAACCAGGTCTAAACCAGGACTAAACCAGGTCTAAATCAGGTCTAAACCAGGTCTAAATCAGGTCTAAACCAGGTCTAAACCAGGACTAAACCAGGTCTAAACCGGGTCTAAACCGGGTCTAAACCAGGACTAAATCAGGTCTAAACTAGGTCTAAACCAGGACTAAACCGGTTCTAAACCGGGTCTAAACCGGGTCTAAACCAGGTCTAAACCAGGACTAAACCAGGTCTAAATCAGGTCTAAACCAGGTCTAAATCAGGTCTAAACCAGGTCTAAACCAGGACTAAACCAGGTCTAAACCGGGTCTAAACCAGGTCAAAACCAGATCTAAACCAGGTCTAAACAGGGACTAAACCGGATCTAAACCGGGTCTAAATCAGGTCTAAACCAGGTCTAAACCAGGACTAAACCAGGACTAAACCAGGTCTAAACCAGGTCTAAACCAGGTCTAAACCAGGTCTAAACCAGGACTAAACCAGGACTATACCAGGTCTAAATCAGGTCTAAATCAGGTCTAAATCAAGTCTAAACCAGGACTAAACCAGGTCTAAATCAGGTCTAAACCAGGTCTAAACCAGGTCTAAACCAGGACTAAACCAGGTCTAAACCAGGACTAAACCAGGTCTAAACCAGGTCTTAACCAGGACTAAACCAGGTCTAAACCAGGTCTAAACCAGGACTAAACCAGGTCTAAACCAGGTCTAAACCAGGTCTAAACCAGGTCTAAACCAGGTCTTAACCAGGTCTAAACCAGGTCTAAACCAGGTCTAAACCAGGACTAAACCAGGTCTAAACCAGGTCTAAATCAGGTCTAAACCAGGTCTAAACCAGGACTAAACCGGTTCTAAACCGGGTCTAAACCGGGTCTAAACCAGGACTAAATCAGGTCTAAACCAGGTCTAAACCAGGACTAAACCGGTTCTAAACCGGGTCTAAACCGGGTCTAAACCAGGTCTAAACCAGGTCTAAATCAGGTCTAAACCAGGTCTAAACCAGGACTAAACCGGGTCTAAACCAGGACTAAACCAGGACTAAACCAGGTCTAAACCAGGACTAAACCAGGTCTAAATCAGGTCTAAACCAGGTCTAAATCAGGTCTAAACCAGGTCTAAACCAGGACTAAACCAGGTCTAAACCAGGTCTAAACCAGGACTAAACCAGGACTAAACCGGGTCTAAACCGGGACTAAACCAGGTCTAAACCAGGTCTAAACCAGGTCTAAACCAGGTCTAATTTTTTTAAAATTTAAATTCACTAAACTCTAGATAAAGTCTGTGTGTTTGTTTTAAACTCAGGAGACTTGCTTTATTAAACACACACTGTCCTGGACCTGGTCTAGTCCTGGTCTAGTCCTGGTCTAGTCCTGGTCTAGTCCTGGTCTAGTCCTGGTTTAGAGCCGGTCTAGTCCTGGTTTATGCAGTCTCTCTCAAAGCGACATTAATCTGTCTTTAAAATGAATTTTGTCTCTGACATCGATCCTGTCTGTGACCTCTGACCCTGTAGAGGCCACTGTGATGATTGAGGGCGCCCAAGCCCGTCACCACGACAACGGCACACTCAGAGGTCATTGGGGTCGAATCTCACTGAAGTCGTTTTAATGATGTCGTCTGTCCGTTGTGTCAGAGTTTATTCTGGAAACAATAAATGACTGGAAAATATTGAACAGGAGCTGAAAATCTCAAGGAACGCCTCAAAGACGATGGGTGCATGATGGGTAGTGTAGTCCACTCACAGAGGTGTTCTGACACTGGATGCAGGAGGAGTTGAACCTGACGGCGGGGATCCTCTGGACTCGGCCCTGGATGTGGAACACACACTCGTAGTTCTTCTGTCCGGACTGAGGCTGCGGCAGGTTCCGGGCCTTCAGCGTGATCGGACGCACCATCCCCGCCGCCACCAGGACGTCCGCCGCTGGGAGGATCTGAGGACAGCCCTGAGACACAAACAGAGGGTTATTCAAGATGTCTGCCACACGAGGATCTCCTTTACTTTATATTTATTAGTTTTTTATTAATATGTTTTTACAAAAATATGTTTTGCAGATTTTATACTTTTTCAATGACCTTCTTTCAAATTCTTATTTAGACACTTTCTGCTTTTTAAAGGTTTATGAACACAATGAAGACTGGAGGTGGTGGACTCAGAGCTCAGCGGAGGCCCAACTCTCGCTGCGGTGACACTCTCAGACGATGAATTAACTCTGACTCTTCCTGACAGACTCCCGGCACTTATTTAACTTAAACCATTTAGACATTCTGTTTTTCTGTGACGACATTCAGGGATTAATCAGTGACGTAGAACCAGCCCTGTTCTGGTTTGAAAAGGTCTTTGTCTTGGATTTGTCTGATCTAGAGACACTGACCTCTGTGAGTCTGGACCTGGTCTAAGTCTGGACCTGGTCTAAGTCTGGACTAACTCTGTCTCCTTCAAACACTGACCTCCGTGAGTCTGGACCTGGTCTAAGTCTGGACTAACTCTGTCTCCTTCAAACACTGACCTCCGTGAGTCTGGACCTGGTCTAAGTCTGGACCTGGTCTAAGTCTGGACTAACTCTGTCTCTGGGCAGAAACACTAACAGCACTCTTGCACTTTAGACTGTTTACACTGTAAAAGCACACAGCACTTTAAACAGTAATGTGCAAATGCCAATGAGGAAAGGATTGCACACAATGTAGTTTTAAAATGTATTTATTGAATTGTCTTTCTGTGGAGGATCCAGTGGACATGGAGCATTTTGATTGGTTTAGGCTCAGCCCTGGAAAAAAGAGAGACATTAGAACCAAATCTATTTAGGTGCAATATGTGTTATGTGGGTGTGTGACTGTATTTGAAGTGCTTCAGTGAATTGTGTGTGTGTTCTAACTAGGGGTGTGCTCAAAATATCGATTCTTAGATACATACCGATATAATAAAAAAAAATACAGTATCGATATTCTAGCCCTTAGTATCGATACTCCGCCCAGCCATTAGGGCGCAGCGCCTCACGAGTTTCAAAACACTCAGTGAAAATGTCGAAGATTTTAGAAGCGCCGTTGTCCCTAAAGGCAGATGTTTGGACACATTTTGGTTTTAAAGCAAAGGAAGAAAACCAAGGGATCGATAAAACAAATGCAATCTGCAAGCATTGCCAGGCTTCTATACGCTACACAAGTAAGACAACTAACCTGCGCGCCCACCTGCAAAGACACCATGCAGACAAGCTAGCTTCACCGCAGCAAAAAAAACACGGGACCCCACGCAAACTACTTTGGACAACACAACATTCAAGCTTCCATCTTCCTGATGATGAACGAGAGGAGATATACTTAAGAATCACTGCAGCAGCTCGAAGAATTCAAGAACTATTTCAGGCAAGCCCTTTCACTGTGTCATTAACATTAGCATTACATGGTTCATGTTCAGACTGTACCCTTGGAAAGTTAAATGTTGACTTGTGTTAATTTACAGATTAATACAATTTGTGTACAATTAATCAGAGCACTTAAAGTTGCAAATATTTATGCAAAATGCACTTTGTTATAATGTACTTTTGTCTTCAATAAATTGAAGAAAAATGCAGAGTTCTGTTTGTTGAGCAAATGTGTTCAGCATAATTGGCTCTGGCCCATGTATTTTTATTGAATCGTATTGAATCGTGTCACATTGTATCGAGACAGCTCTGTATCGAGGTACATATCGAATCGTGACCTGTGTATCGAGGTATGTATCGTATCGCCAGGTTCTCCAAGGTATACAGCCCTAGTTCTATCCTGACCTTGTCTTGTATCCAGGTGTTAAAAGAGTCCCCAGGGAAACAAGAGTTAATTTAAAGGTTCCAGCCTTGGACCAAGTCAAGGGAAGGTGTAGGGGTAACAGGGTTAGGTGTTAAGGGTTTTATTGGTTTTAGATTACATGGGTGTATTGTGTACGGTTTTAAATACATATTTGGGTTTGTTTATAGTGTAGGGTTATGGTTTAGGTGGATGGAGGATTTTAACTTAGTTTTATGAAGGCTAATGTTATTAGGTTATTCCATGTGGGTTTTAGTGGTATGATCCAATAAGCAAAGAAGGTATTTAAGGCGCCTTGTTTAATCATTTGGGGTTCTTCTTCTGTCTGGTTGTTCTGCTGCTGGAGAAACCATGGAGCTGTAGCCGCGATTGTATACGGCCTTTTATTTTGTAACAATGGAAAAGAAAAAGTTGTGGACCACGCCATTTTGCCTCTGTCTGACATTTATCTCCTCACTACTCCAACCGCTAACGGGTTGCAGTGGCTCAGTGGGTAGAGCGGTTGTCCTTCAACCGGAAGGTAGGCGGTTCGAATCCCGCTCTCCCCACAGTTCATACTGACGTTGTGTCCTTGGGCAAGACACTTAACCCTCGTCTCCAGTGGTGTTCCAGCTGTGACACTGGTGAATGGAACTTTAATGTAAGTCGCTTTGGATAAAAGCGTCTGATAAATGACTAAATGTAAATGTAACGGCCAGCGGCGTCACACTCCCCTCAACACTGACCTCCACGAGTCTGGACCTGGTCTAAGTCTGGACCTGGTCTCAGCTGAAGCGGTTGTGTGGATTAAATGTGAGAAGCTGAGGCTGACAGAGTGTCCTTGAACGCATCATCAGTGTTTGTGTGGCCTTCACTGTCTGTAGTTTATAACGTTCAGTGAAGCGTCAGACGAGCCTCGACCTTCAACAGTAACAGGGTTTATTAAATAAATCCTCAACAGGACAAGGTTCAGGACAAAAGAAGGATCTATATTTGTGTTGGACGTTTATTTAAGACAGTTCTTATCCAGGACGGTGCTTCCCACACATTATTCTCTGAACATGAGTAGTTTTAGGAACCATCAGACCTCCTCTGTTTCTGAACCTGTTCTGGTTCTTTTGCAGAGGACATGTTTCACTTTGTTTACTGCTACAGAGGATTCAAGTCTTTGCTCTCCTTATAAAAGAATAGTGCTTTTATGTTTTGCCTTGTACCATTTACTTATTAGCCTTTTCTTTTCGTCCCTGTCGTGTGATTGGCCGGAGATGAATGTGAGTCTAACAGCTCTTGAATCGACAGAAGGAGCTCGTTGAAGCTGATTAAGAGAGACTCAAACAGGAGTCAGCGCAGAGTCTGAACTCATTTATCGACAGAAGAGGCAGTCGCTCTGCATTGTAGGGTTTTAAAAACAGACGGTCCTCAACTTGTATTGTTATAAATGTGTCGGACTCTAATAAAGTATGAACTTCTCAGAGACTCAGAAGACGAGGCAGAAAACAGCAGCCAATGAAGATCAGAGATGGGTGGAGCTTTGACTCAGTGTTTTCTTTGAGACTGATGATATTTGCTAAATCCTGTGATGGGCCAGAACGGGCCCACGGCCGGAGGGAGGATAGATGAAAGGCACACAAGGCACTCTTGGGCCCCTCTGACAGGTCCAATGTTTTATACGCCTTATTATTAAGTTCTTATATTTTGTAATGTATGTTTTTTATTTATTTGGACCGGATCACAGTCGAGTCGAGCTTTACGGAGCCGCGGCAAGTTCACGACAGAAATAAGTCCAGAGAGACAGAAACACAACATGAATACAACTCAGGTTAGCATCACTAGCTACAGTCAGGGCGTTACCTCGATGCTGCTGACGCGTCCCTCCTGGAACGAGCAGTCCTGCAGGTTGTTGGTGCAGATGTGACGGTATTTACACCAGTGACACGGGAAGACACTGCTCACACACGATGTACAGCTGTGGGACAGACAGAACCGGGTCAGGATCGGGTCAAGGCCGGGTCATGTCAGAACCGGGTCAGACCAAGGCCGGATCAGAACTAGATCGGGTCTGAACCAGACCTAACTGGGTTAAGTAGGAGAAGACACTCACGAGGTGAGGACAGAGCAGTTGTAGTAGATGAAGTCTGTGGAGATGAACTGGAGCCCGGTTTCTGTCGACCTCAGACTCAGCTTCACCACTCGCTTCTCTCCTGGAGACAACAGAGAAGCACTCAGACGGGTTTCATCACAGCCTGCTAACTTTAAAATCCATTAGAACCTCCAGGACAAACTGTGGAAGTGTCTGAAGGGTACCACTGGGCCCAAACATCATCACTGTTTTTCTGTCATTAATATTTAGAACATTTATTCATTCTTCACTTTTATATGATCCAGATGTGGCTCATTCTGCTTCAGAAGTAAATACATTTCATAAACAATACATCCTGACATAGACATTCAAAGGATGAAAGTGTATCAATGTGTTGATGAGCTACTGTCTCAGGCCTATGATCCTAGGAGCTATGTTGTCGAGGGCTATATGCCCCTTGTAGGGTCTCCCAAGGCAAACAGGTCCTAGGTGACGGGCCAGACAAAGAGCGGTTCAGAACCCTTTATGGATATTAAAAAAATCAAGGACCGTTACGTCGCCCGGTACGGCGCACCCTGGAGCCAGACCCGGGGTTAAGGCTCGTATGCGAGCGCCTGGTGGCTGGGTCTTTCCCCACTGGGCTCAGCCCGAAGGAGCGGCGTGGGGCTGATCTCCCGTGGGCCCACCACCTGCAGGAGGAACCGTAAGGGGCCGGTGCAAAGAGAATTGGGCGGCAGTCGAAGGCGGAGGCCTCAGCGACCCAATCCCTGGACACAGAATCTGGCGCTAGGGACGTGGAATGCCCCTCCTTGAACCGCAACCTTATCGTGGTGGAGGGGTTTGAGCGCCCGAATGATCCTAGGAGCTATGTTGTCAGGGGCTATATGCCCCTGGTAGGGTCTCCCAAGGCAAACAGGTCCTAGGTGACGGGCCAGACAAAGCGGTTCAGAACCCTTTATGGAGATGAAAAATCAAGGACCGTGGCGTCGCCGGTATGGCGCAGCGGGGCCCCACCCTGAAGCCAGGCCGGGGTTGGGGCTCGTGTGCGGCGTCTGGTGGCGGGTCTTTCCCACGGGGCCCGGCCGGGCGATCAGCCGAAGGAGCTCGTGGGGCCCGACCTCCCGTGGGCCCACCACCCGCGGGAGGAACCGTAAGGGCGGTGCAAAGTGGATTGGGTGGCAGTCGGCGGAGGCCTCGGCGGACCCAATCCCCGGACACGGAATCTGGCGCTAGGGACATGGAATGTCACCTCGCTGGGGGGAAGGAGCCTGAGCTTGTGCGGGAGGTTGAAAGATATCGACTAGAGATAGCCGGGCTCACATCCACGCACAGCTTGGGCTCTGGAACCCAACTCCTCGAGAGAGGCTGGACTCTCCACTACTCTGGAGTTGCCTGCGGTGAGAGGCGGCGGGCTGGTGTGGGCTTGCTCATAGCCCCCCAGCTTACCCACCATGTGTTGGAGTTCACCCCGGTGAACGAGAGGGTCGCTTCCCTGCGCCTTCGGGTCGGGGATAGGTCTCTCATTGTTGTTTGTGTTTACGGGCCAAATGGCAGTGCAGTGTACCCAGCCTTCTTGGAGTCTCTGGGAGGGGTGCTGGAAAGTGCTCTGACCAGGGACTCCGTCATTCTACTGGGAGACTTCAACGCTCACGTAGGCAGCGACAGTGACACCTGGAGGGGCGTGATTGGGAGGAACGGCCACCCGGATCTGAACCCGAGTGGTGTTCTGTTATTGGACTTCTGTGCTAGCAAGTTTGTTTGTCCTGCGAACACCATGTTCAAGCATAAGGGTGTCCATCAGTGCACATGGCACCAGGACACCCTAGGTCAGAGATCGATGATCGACTTTGTAGTTTTTTCATCTGACCTCCGGCCGTATGTCTTGGACACTCGGGTGAAGAGAGGAGCGGCGCTGTCAACTGATCACCACCTGGTGGTGAGTTAGATCCGATGGCGGGGGAGAAAGCTGGACAGACTCGGCAGGCCCAAACGTACTGTGAGGGTCTGTTGGGAGCGTTGGCAGAGCCCCTGTCAGAAAGACCTTTAACTCCACCTCCGGCAGAGCCGACCAGATCCGAGGAGGTTGGAGACATTGAGTCCGAGTGGACCATGCTCTCCACCTCCATTGTCGATGTGGCCACTCGAAGCTGTGGACTCGTCCGTCACCCAGGCCGAGTCACTGAGGTAGTTGGGAAGCTCCTCGGTGGCAAGGCACTGGGGGTGGATGAGATACGCCCTGAGTACCTCAAGTCTCTGGATGTTGTAGGGCTGTCTTGGTTGACACGCCTCTACAACATCGCGTGTGATCGAGGACAGTACCTCTGGACTGGCAGACCGGGGTGGTGGTCCCTCTTTTCAAGAAGGGGACCGGGGGGTGTGTTCCAACTACAGAGGGATCACACTCCTCAGCCTCCCCGGCAAAGTCTATGCCAGGGTACTGGAGAGGAGAATGCAGCCGATAGTTGAGCGTCAGTTCAGGAGGAACAATGCGGTTTCGTCCGGTCGTGGAACACTGGACCAGCTCTATACCCTCTCAGGGTGCTGGAGGGTTTATGGGAGTTTGCCCAACCAGTCCACATGTGTTTTGTGGATCTGGAGAAGGCATTCGACTGTGTCCCTCATTGCGCCCTGTGAGGGGTGCTCTGGGAGTATGGGGTCTGGGGCCCTTTGCTAAGGGCTGTCCGGCCTGTCGACGGAGCAGGAGATTTGCATTGCCGGCAGTAAGTCAGACCTTTTCGGTGCATGTTGGACTCCGGCAGGGCTGCCCTTTTTCACCGGTCCTGTTCATAATCTTTATGGACAGGATTTCTAGGCGCAGCCAGGGGCCGGAGGGAGTCTGGTTTGGGGACCACAGGATCTCGTCTCTGCTTTTTGCAGATGATGTTGTCCTGTTGGCTCCATCAAGCCAGGACCTTCAGTGTGCACTGGGACAGTTTGCAGCCGAGTGTGAAGCGG
>CM044555.2:1642948-1682948 GCA_024416835.2 Perccottus glenii | reverse complement strand
CTATTATTCAATCTCTACATGCTTCCTTTAGGCCAGTTAATACGCAGCTGTGTATCCTACCATAATTATGCAGATGACACTCAGATTTACATTTCACTCACAGCAGGTGAAAATGGACCAATCCATTCACTGTGTCACTGCATCGAACAGATTGATGTGTGGATGCAAAATAATTTTCTCCAACTGAACAGAAACAAGACTGAACTAATCATCTTTGGGCCACAGAAACAAAGAGAAAGTGTCAGCAGTCACCTCGTCTCTTTCTCTAAAATCTAAAAACCAGGTTAGAAATCTAGGGGTCATCATGGACTCAGACTTGAATTTCCACAGTCACATTAAGTCAATTACATCATCTGCATTTTATCACCTTAAAAACATTTCCAGAGTCAAAGGGATGATGTCTCAACCAGACTTAGAGAAACTTATCCATGCTTTTATCTCCAGCAGGTTAGATTACTGTAACGGCCTGCTCACTGGTCTCTCAAAGCGAGGGTTAAGACAGCTGCAGCTTATACAGAACGCAGCTGCTCGGGTTCTAACCAAAACCAGGAAGTACAACCACATCACGCCAGTTTTAAAATCTCTGCACTGGCTTCCTGTTGCTCAGAGAATAGACTTTAAAACAGCACTGCTGGTTTACAAGTCTCTAAATGGTTTAGCACCAGAATATATCTCTGACATGCTAGTTACTTATGAACCTCCTCGGACTCTGAGAACATCTGGGACAGGCCTTCTGCTCGTGCCCAGAGTTAGAACTAAACAGGGTGAAGCAGCGTTTAAGTTTCATGCAGCAAAAATCTGGAACAGCCTCAACTTTAACAATGTTCAAGGGGAGGTTAAAAACCTTCCTCTTTAGCTCCGCCTACACTACAACCTAAAGTGTTTGTTTTCTTTTATCTGCATTCTTCTTTTTAAAATGTTTTTATTTTTTTCTTATGTTTCTTAATATAAATCTTGTAAATTGTCTTTTATTCCTGTAAAGCACTTTGAGTTACCCAGTGTATGAATTGTGCTATATAAATAAAAATGCCTTGCCTTGCCTATGTGTGTGTGTGTGTGTGAGTGGGGGGGGGTTACCTGTGTGGGGGGAGAGGTGACGGACATGTTGCTCGGAGACACAGAGATGTCCACACATTGGTCAAGTTTGGTGTTAAAATGCTGAGGCTCCTCCCACTTTTCACACAACTCTCGTCTGGAGCATCTGCGACAGAAAAACCCAAAAGTACGACTTAATGCACCTGAACATTTTCAGTTTTCTTTCCAAAGCTACACTCGGTGCTGAGTAGAACTATACTATGTGGAACACCTGGAGGTAATAAATACACCAAACGCAGAAACGTCTTCAAATTAACTGTGTCTGCAGGACGTCCGGACACGCCCACAGTGCAGCATTGAAGCACAGCATCTCGTTCTCACTTTTTCAGGGAACAGGGTTATAGTCAAGTAACCAGAGACAGTGTTTAACAACTTGTAAAGGCACCATCTTCTTTTCCTTTCTGCCATTTAATTTTTTTACATTTTAAACCTTTCCATTACAGCATCCATTAAATACCATAACCTTTTTTTTGTGTTATAAATATTTTGATGCTCCTTTTTTTTGGAACCACCTAACTCAATAATCTTCCACAAAAAAATGACTTTTCAGTCCATTTCTGTCCAATTTTAATCTAAATCTGCTTCAAATCTGTAGTTTTCACCAAAAACACCGACTTCTTTATAATTAAGCACACACAGAACCTAAAACAGGACTAAAGCTGGAGGTTTAGATCTGGGTCAGGAGAAACTCAGACCATAATCACTTAGAGACGGTTTGGTTCTGCTGTATTTCGAGTGGAGTTTTAGTTGGACTCACTTGTTGAAGAGGACACACCAGCCGCAGTGAGGGTCTCCAGATCCAAGACACTCGGAGCAGGAGGCGTACTGTTGACAGGACTCCACCGGCAGACGGCTCACCTGTAAAAATATAAATGTGTACAACATGGACTTTGGTCACTGGACAATTTAATTTGGTCGTTTTTAATGCACCTTCAAAATCACAAATGTCTATCGCTCAAACTGCTGCTCGTTTTATATTTTTATTACATGGGTTAAGTGTCTTGCCCAAGGACACAACGGCAGTATGAACTGTGGGGAGAGTGGGAATCGAACCGCCTACCTTCCGGTTGAAAGACGACCGCTCTACCCACTGAGCTACTGCCGCCCCATTAGTGCTGGGCAAGTTAGCGCGTTATTTTTGCGTTAACGCATTAATGAATTAACGCCGACAATTATTTTATCGCGCGTTAACGTCGGCCGATTAGTTTAGTGAAAGATGTCGGTCTGAAGAACATTCTTAGGATCGCAACGAATGACTGCACGTATGAGCCGCCCTCATCCAGTGCTTTAAGTGGGCCGGTACGCACCTGTACTCAGTACCGCCACTTCTCCGTGCGCCCAGAACGTGCTTTTAGCAACATCTGTTTTAATAGAGGTTTTAATCCTTTGTCTGAGCTGCGGCTTTCCAGAGCGCCCTTCACAAGAGCAGAGACTACATTACCCATACACCCTTGAGTGAAACGTGCACAACTCAACTCAACGTGGCCGGAGAGGGTGTGTGAAACGTGTGGGAACTGCATTCACATGCTCTGACTGTAATGAAAACACAAGAGAGACATTTATATTGTTTATATTGTTATAATGTTATGATTGAAGCTCTGGACATAACTTGTTTTTCTATAACAAACTAAACAAAATATTAATGCCCTGTCAGTGGCAAATATTTTTGGTTTAATATTTAATTTGATTACATTAATGTTTAAGTTCAGATTTACAAGAAATATTTTAACTGCCACTAACCTTTAACTGCTGTAAAAATGTTCTTTTAAAATAAAAGTATAATGCAGTACACAAATTTTTAATTTGTTATTAAATTTTGTGTATAATGCGATTAATCACAGAACATTGTGCGATTAATCGCAATTCAATGCTTTAATCGTTGTCCAGCACTAATTTTTATGTATTTATCTGTAAAGTTACTTTATGTGCTAGACTTTGTGAGAACTGTAAATAATATATTGCTCTAGTTTCTGTATTTTATCTCTGGTGTAAATGAAACCCGTCTTTGTCCTGAGGTCTGTTTGTGCTTGTTCTGGTCGTTAGTTTAGTTCAGCAGTAGTCTGAGCCCGAGGCTGAGTCTGGACTGGTCTGGATCTGACTGCGTTTCCCAGAATGCCCTGCGGCCGACGCAGACTGGACGGAGAATGAGGAGTCTGAGACTCACTGAGAACCATCGGCCGAGACGAGACAAACACATCAGGATGTGAGAAAGTGGACAAAGTAATGTGTAGTCCATATTATGAAATATATTTAGTGTCGCCTCCTTAAACTTACAGTCTTCCCAGTGTAGACACTCGGGACTGGTCGATAGGTTTGTCCACATCAACAAATGGCAGCGGAACAGTTACAGTTAAAGTCATTTATTCATTTATTGTTAAAAAAGAGGCGGTGAGTCACATGACAATCTTGGATTTACCTTAAACTTAGTGAAATTAAAGTCTTTATATCCATAAGCATAAATGCTAAATTCGGACTCCAAGCAGCAGCAGAAACACACCTGTTTGTCGCTGAGCAGGTAGATGAAGCGATGGTCCGGGCTGAACACCATGTCTCTGAGGATGGGCTTCCCCTCCACCACACTCACCGTCTCATACAGCAGTGCATTCTGGGAGTTCGACACGCCGTCCACACGGATCTGAAACAGGACAGAAACGTTTAAGCCGTCTACATTAACCTGATATCAGACGAAAACAACCAGGTCTAACGCTGAATAAGAGTGTGTCACCTTTGAGACGACAAAGTGTTCAAAAAACAAACAAAGGTTTTAAAAAACAGAACTAAAACAAGCACTAAACTAGAATTAAACCAAGGACAGTAGATAAGTGTAAAATAAGCTCTTTTCTATTAACACTTGCCTCAGAGTTAAGTGTTAGTGAATACAGTGTCCTCACAGAGATGTTCAGACCAGTGTGTGTGTGTCATTTCTAATTAAAGACTGTGTTTAACGAGACTCGCATAATTAACTCCTCCTTCACTTCCTCTGCCTCCTTCTGACCCACTTCCTCTCATCCTTTCATCACAAACACATCCTCCATCTGTGACCAGAACCAGGTCTGAACCAGGTCTAAACCAGGACTAAACCAGGTCTAAACCAGGACTAAACCAGGACTAAACCAGGTCCAAACCAGGACTAAACCAGGTCCAAACCAGGTCCAAACCAGGACTAAACCAGGTCCAAACCAGGACTAAACCAGGACTAAACCAGGACTAAACCAGGTCCAAACCAGGACTAAACCAGGTCCAAACCAGGTCCAAACCAGGACTAAACCAGGACTAAACCAGGACTAAACCAGGTCCAAACCAGGACTAAACCAGGACTAAACCAGGTCTGAACCAGGTCTAAACCAGGACTAAACCAGGTCTAAACCAGGTCTGAACCAGGTCTAAACCAGGACTAAACCAGGTCTAAACCAGGTCTGAACCAGGTCTAAACCAGGACTAAACCAGGTCTGAACCAGGTCTAAACCAGGACTAAACCAGGACTAAACCAGGTCCAAACCAGGTCTAAACCAGGACTAAACCAGGTCCGAACCAGGTCTAAACCAGGACTAAACCAGGTCTAAACCAGGTCTGAACCAGGTCTAAACCAGGACTAAACCAGGTCTAAACCAGGTCTGAACCAGGTCTAAACCAGGACTAAACCAGGTCTAAACCAGGTCTGAACCAGGTCTAAACCAGGACTAAACCAGGTCTGAACCAGGTCTAAACCAGGACTAAACCAGGACTAAACCAGGTCTAAACCAGGTCTGAACCAGGTCTAAACCAGGACTAAACCAGGTCTGAACCAGGTCTAAACCAGGACTAAACCAGGACTAAACCAGGACTAAACCAGGTCCAAACCAGGTCTAAACCAGGACTAAACCAGGTCCGAACCAGGTCTAAACCAGGACTAAACCAGGTCTAAACCAGGTCTGAACCAGGTCTAAACCAGGACTAAACCAGGTCTAAACCAGGTCTGAACCAGGTCTAAACCAGGACTAAACCAGGTCTAAACCAGGTCTGAACCAGGTCTAAACCAGGACTAAACAAGGTCTAAACCAGGACTAAACCAGGTCTAAACCAGGACTAAACCAGGACTAAACCAGGACTAAACCAGGTCTAAACCGGGACTAAACCAGGTCTAAACCAGGTCTAAACCAGGACTAAACCAGGTCTAAACCAGGTCTGAACCAGGTCTAAACCAGGACTAAACTAGGTCTAAACCAGGACTAAACCAGGTCTAAACCAGGACTAAACCGGGACTAAACCAGGACTAAACCAGGTCTAAACCGGGACTAAACCAGGACTAAACCAGGTCTAAACCAGGACTAAACCAGGACTAAACCAGGTCTAAACCAGGACTAAACCAGGACTAAACCAGGTCTAAACCAGGTCTAAACCAGGACTAAACCAGGTCTAAACCAGGACTAAACCAGGTCTAAACCAGGTCTGAACCAGATCTAAACCAGGACTAAACCAGGTCTAAACCAGGACTAAACCAGGACTAAACCAGGTCTAAACCAGGTCTAAACCAGGACTAAACCAGGTCTAAACCAGGTCTGAACCAGGTCTAAACCAGGACTAAACCAGGTCTAAACCAGGTCTGAACCAGGTCTAAACCAGGTCTAAACCAGGTCTAAACCAGGTCTAAACCAGGTCTAAACCAGGTCTAAACCAGGTCTGAACCAGGACTAAACCAGGACTAAACCAGGACTAAACCAGGTCTAAACCAGGACTAAACCAGGTCTGAACCAGGACTAAACCAGGACTAAACCAGGACTAAACCAGGTCTAAACCAGGACTAAACCAGGACTAAACCAGGACTAAACCAGGTCTAAACCAGGACTGAACCAGGTCTGAACCAGGTCTAAACCAGGACTAAACCAGGTCTGAACCAGGTCTAAACCAGGTCTAAACCAGGACTAAACCAGGACTAAACCAGATCATTGTCAGGAGCTGTGTAAATAAAGTTTGATTTATTGAAATCCCTGTTCGGACTAAAATGGAGGATAAATATATTAATTTGGTTGAATGTAAAAAAAAGTGGTGAGATTTTCTCAAAGTGTCGTCAGAAGATGAGTCTGAGTGAAATCAGACGAGAAAGTAGGACACTGCAGCAAAACTCTGACAAGAAACTGGTTTCCTATGAACTGCTGACGGACGGAAGGAAGGAAGGAAGGAAGGAAGGAAGGAAGGAAGGAAGGAAGGAAGGAAGGAAGGAAGGAAGGAAGGAAGGAAGGAAGGAAGCTTTAAAACGTGTAAAATGTTGGTCATGTTCTAATCTATTAAAATCCTTTATGATGTTTTAAGGTAAATAAAAATAAATCAGGAAAAATAAACTGAAAAAAAGACAAAAACAAAATAATTTTTTAAGTAAAAAGACATTTGTGCAGAGTGTTAGGACAAAGGAATGAGGTCAGAGAAGAGCAGTCTAACGAGTGAAGGAACCAGGGACGAGCCGTTTAAGTTAATGAAGAGTGAACGTCTGTCAGTCTCACAGGAAGTGACCTTTGACCTGTGATGTCAGAGGGAATCTGTCTCAACTCCTGACCTCTGACCCCTGAGACAATGGTCTGCTGTGGGGGGGTCATGTGACTGATCCTTGCACCTGTTTTTCAGCTGCAGGGTCTGCTCCAGGAGTTCAATAAAACATTTCCCACATTTCCCTTAAAAAGTTTAAAACTCACAAAAGGATTCAAGGCCAGGCTAAAGACCAACTCATGTGTCCTGCCCTCCGTCCCAGTCCTCGGTCCCAGTCCTCGGTCCCAGTCCTCGGTCCCAGTCCTCGGTCCCAGTCCTCGGTCCGGCCCTCCGTCCCAGTCCTCGGTCCAGTCCTCGGTCCCAGCCCTCGGTCCAGTCCTCGGTCCCAGTCCTCGGTCCAGTCCTCGGTCCCAGCCCTCGGTCCAGTCCTCGGTCCCAGCCCTCCGTCCCAGTCCTCCGTCCCAGTCCTCGGTCCAGCCCTCCGTCCCAGTCCTCGGTCCAGTCCTCGGTCCAGTCCTCGGTCCCAGTCCTCGGTCCAGCCCTCCGTCCCAGTCCTCGGTCCAGTCCTCGGTCCCAGTCCTCGGTCCCAGTCCTCGGTCCAGCCCTCCGTCCCAGTCCTCGGTCCAGTCCTCGGTCCAGCCCTAGGTCCAGTCCTCGGTCCAGTCCTCAGTCCCAGAACTCAGTCCCAGTCCTCGGTCCAGTCCTCAGTCCCAGTCCTCGGTCCAGCCCTCCGTCCCAGTCCTCGGTCCAGTCCTCGGTCCAGTCCTCAGTCCCAGTCCTCGGTCCAGTCCTCGGTCCAGCCCTCCGTCCCAGTCCTCGGTCTAGTCCTCGGTCCAGTCCTCGGTCCCAGTCCTCGGTCCGGCCCTCCGTCCCAGTCCTCGGTCCGGCCCTCCGTCCCAGTCCTCGGTCCGGTCCTCGGTCCCAGTCCTCGGTCCGGCCCTCCGTCCCAGTCCTCGGTCCCAGTCCTCGGTCCCAGTCCTCGGTCCCAGTCCTCGGTCCCAGTCCTCGGTCCGGTCCTCGGTCCCAGTCCTCGGTCCGTTCTCACTAAAGACTCAGGCCTGAGGCAGATGCCACACATTCCTGGAAACGCGAGCCGTCTCAGTGTTTTCAGCTCCTCGTGTGGTCTTCAGGACTTTCAAACTCACTCTAACAGAGGTCAAGGCAGGGTTTTCGACTGTGACACAGTGGTCAGTCTGGACTCAAACATCTCCAAAACTAAAGACAAGGACTTCTACTTTAGCCTTGTGTTCTTTAAATACATCACTAAACAAAGTTTAGACTGACTTTTTCATTTGGTAAAGAAATAGAAATGACACTAGGCCTTCATCGAACAAACAAATCAACATTTAAAAAACAAACTTCACAATCTCTACATTTGATCGTTCAGTAATACTTTAATGTGCTCTCCTTTTTTAAAGTCCTTCAAATGGTTTTATCGCTTTATCTATTTACCTTTTTGTTAAACATTACATTTTGTATTTGCACAGTTCTGACTCGTTGGGGTTAAACTGAACTGTGGCACTTTTCTCAGAATCAGGCTCAGCAGGTTTGTGTGTCAGTTATTGAACGTGCTCTCGGGTCAAACATTCACTTGTTCTTTGGGCCAATAAAGTTTCCTCTCTCAAATATCATCAGTCCAGTCTCTTGTATGGTACATGTGCTGAAGAAGTGCTCTTTTATATAAACTCTGTGTTTCAGAGCTGTTTATTCTCTGTGGTTGAGGTCTAGACCGAAGACTCCAGAGAAACCAGATCCTGCAGAAACCCGAGCGTCTGCGTCAGAGATCTGTGCTCGGCTGCTGTCAGCTGCTGCTAAGTGCTATTCTTAACCGCTCCGAGGCTAATGCTAACATTTACTCTGCTCCCAACACCACGCAGAGTGCAAGTTTTACCAGGACCTATAACTGCAGTGTTTTTTATGACCTTTGACCTTTCTCTCCTGAGCTGCTCGGTCCAGACTTTAGGACTTTCTTCAACAGCTGCTCTTTGGTCTCGGTCCAAACTGAACCAAGGTCCAGTCCATTTGTCAAAGAGTTTGGAGCAAATACGGGACGTGACAGAGCGTTAAACACATGAAGAAGAGCAAATGAAGGAAGGAAATGCATTTACTTTGTTGTAAACACCAGATCCTGGTTTCAGAAAAAGTCAGGCGCCTGGATGAGAGAAACCTGGACACGCTCCGGGAACTCTAAACCCTGATCCTAGTTTCTGAAGCTGCTGAGGAACTCTGAAGCTGCTGAGGAACTCTGAAGCTGCTGACGAACTCTGAAGCTGCTGACGAACTCTGAAGCTGCTGAGGAACTCTGAAGCTGCTGAGGAACTCTGAAGCTGCTGAGGAACTCTGAAGCTGCTGACGAACTCTGAAGCTGCTGAGGAACTCTGAAGCTGCTGAGGAACTCTGAAGCTGCTGACGAACTCTGAAGCTGCTGACGAACTCTGAAGCTGCTGAGGAACTCTGAACTCGTTGATCCTTGGTATTGTCTTGGTTTAGGCAGATTTTTTATCCTGGTTTTGGACAGTAACGAGAGAAGCCCAGACTTTTACTCATGTCTGATGAAAAATGAAGTTTTTTTTATAACTAGATTTGGATTTTGAAAATCTATGGAGTGTCTTTATTTTGGAGGTTTTACGTGAGTCTGGGGTCATTTCTTTTCCAGAGCACAGGAAACAGAAAACAGTTAATGATTCTGTTCACGTCCAGCGTCTCTAAATGAGCTCCTAAATCCCCCTGTGTCCGTGTTTAGTCCCAGTTGAACCAGTCTAAAGGTCTCCGTCGTCAGTCGCCTCGAGACTCAAACAGAGACTAACCTAAACATCATTTTCACATTAAACACATCAGAGAGAAACTGAGAGAGAAAGAGCAGCAGCTGCAGAAACATTAACGTTAGTGTGGACGAGGACAGATCCACTCACAGTCTGTTAACGCGTCACTAAAACTCTAATGTGTCTCTGAAGAACAAGGATCAAACAAAGAGTTCTTCCAGAGCCGAGAACAGACTGTGCTTCAGGTTCTTAAAATAAAAGTGAAATATGAATTTATGTAAATATTTATAAAATACAGCCACTCAAAGGCTCCTCAAAAAAAATAAAGCCATAAGTAGAAATAAACCTGTCGCTGCTGAGACCAAACTGTGTGTCGCCAAAAAAGCTCAAAGAGGGTTTGTTAAAAAGCTGAAAAGAGTGCGTTTTTTGTTTTTTTATGAGTTTTTTTGGGTGACAATCCACGCTGAATAGTTGCACCAAAAGAAAGAACATATAAAAGAAAGTTCTTTCAGGCGTCGCCACGAGCCTAGTCACAACAGTGTGTTCAGATTTCGGAGTGTCACCACGGCAACACGGTTGTACTTGGATCATGGGTCCAATAGACTTTTTCGCTCAGGGACAAGTAACAAGTGTGTGCAGCAAGTTTCATCCATTTTCAATAAACACAGGTTTTGGAAAATTGTAGGCGCTCATTTTTTTCCTGTTGACCTTATATGGCCCATCATCGCCACGGCAACGCGGCAGCAGAGAACCCATGGGTTCGATTGACTTTTTGTTCCTTGAATCATAAAAGACATAAATGACTTTTGTGAGGAACATTAAAAAGAGTGAAGGAGACAGTGAAGGAGACAGTGAAGGAGACAGGAGACAGTGAAGGAGACAGGAGACAGTGAAGGAGACAGGAGAAGAGTGAAGGAGACAGGAGACAGTGAAGGAGACAGTGAAGGAGACAGGAGAAGAGTGAAGGAGACAGTGAAGGAGACAGGAGAAGAGTGAAGGAGACAGTGAAGGAGACAGGAGAAGAGTGAAGGAGACAGGAGACAGTGAAGGAGACAGGAGAAGAGTGAAGGAGACAGTGAAGGAGACAGGAGAAGAGTGAAGGAGACAGGAGAGAGTGAAGGAGACAGTGAAGGAGACAGGAGAAGAGTGAAGGAGACAAGAGACAGTGAAGGAGACAGTGAAGGAGACAGGAGAAGAGTGAAGGAGACAGTGAAGGAGACAGGAGAGAGTGAAGGAGACAGGAGAAGAGTGAAGGAGAAGAGTGAAGGAGACAGGAGAAGAGTGAAGGAGAAGAGTGAAGGAGACAGGAGAAGAGTGAAGGAGACAGGAGAAGAGTGAAGGAGACAGGAGAGAGTGAAGGAGACAGGAGAGAGTGAAGGAGACAGGAGAAGAGTGAAGGAGACAGGAGAAGAGTGAAGGAGAAGAGTGAAGGAGACAGGAGAGAGTGAAGGAGACAGGAGAAGAGTGAAGGAGACAGGAGAGAGGAAGGAGACAGGAGAGAGTGAAGGAGACAGGAGAAGAGTGAAGGAGACAGGAGAAGAGTGAAGGAGACAGGAGAAGAGTGAAGTAGACAGGAGAAGAGTGAAGGAGACAGGAGAGAGTGAAGGAGACAGTGAAGTAGACAGGAGAAGAGTGAAGGAGACAGTGAAGGAGACAGTGAAGGAGACAGTGAAGGAGACAGTGAAGGAGACAGGAGAGAGTGAAGGAGAGAGTGAAGGAGACAGGAGAGAGTGAAGGAGAGAGTGAAGGAGACAGGAGAAGAGTGAAGGAGAGAGTGAAGGAGACAGGAGAGAGTGAAGGAGAGAGTGAAGGAGACAGGAGAAGAGTGAAGGAGACAGTGAAGGAGACAGGAGAAGAGTGAAGGAGACAGGAGAGAGTGAAGGAGACAGGAGAAGAGTGAAGGAGACAGGAGACAGTGAAGGAGACAGTGAAGGAGAGAGTGAAGGAGACAGGAGAGAGTGAAGGAGAGAGTGAAGGAGACAGGAGAAGAGTGAAGGAGACAGTGAAGGAGACAGGAGAAGAGTGAAGGAGACAGGAGAGAGTGAAGGAGACAGGAGAAGAGTGAAGGAGACAGGAGAAGAGTGAAGGAGACAGTGAAGGAGACAGGAGAAGAGTGAAGGAGACAGGAGAGAGTGAAGGAGACAGTGAAGTAGACAGGAGAAGAGTGAAGGAGACAGTGAAGGAGACAGTGAAGGAGACAGGAGAGAGTGTAGGAGACAGTGAAGGAGACAGGAGAAGAGTGAAGGAGACAGTGAAGGAGACAGGAGAAGAGTGAAGGAGACAGGAGAGAGTGAAGGAGACAGTGAAGTAGACAGGAGAAGAGTGAAGGAGACAGTGAAGGAGACAGGAGAAGAGTGAAGGAGACAGTGAAGGAGACAGGAGAGAGTGTAGGAGACAGTGAAGGAGACAGGAGAAGAGTGAAGGAGACAGGAGAGAGTGAAGGAGACAGGAGAGAGTGAAGGAGACAGTGAAGTAGACAGGAGAGAGTGAAGGAGACAGGAGAGAGTGAAGGAGACAGTGAAGGAGACAGGAGAGAGTGAAGGAGACAGTGAAGGAGACAGGAGAGAGTGAAGGAGACAGGAGAGAGTGAAGGAGACAGTGAAGTAGACAGGAGAAGAGTGAAGTAGACAGTGAAGGAGACAGTGAAGGAGACAGGAGAGAGTGAAGGAGAGAGTGAAGGAGACAGGAGAAGAGTGAAGGAGACAGGAGAGAGTGAAGGAGACAGGAGAGAGTGAAGGAGACAGGAGACAGTGAAGAAGACAGGAGAGAGTGAAGGAGACAGTGAAGGAGACAGTGAAGGAGACAGGAGAAGAGTGAAGGAGACAGGAGAGAGTGAAGGAGACAGGAGAGAGTGAAGGAGACAGGAGAAGAGTGAAGGAGACAGGAGAGAGTGAAGGAGACAGGAGAGAGTGAGAGAGTGAAGGAGACAGGAGAAGAGTGAAGGAGACAGGAGAGAGTGAAGGAGACAGGAGAGAGTGAAGGAGACAGGAGAGAGTGAAGAAGACAAGAGAGAGTGAAGGAGACAGTGAAGGAGACAGTGAAGGAGACAGGAGAAGAGTGAAGGAGACAGGAGAGAGTGAAGGAGACAGGAGAGAGTGAAGGAGACAGGAGAGAGTGAAGGAGACAGTGAAGGAGACAGGAGAGAGTGAAGGAGACAGGAGAGAGTGAAGGAGAGAGTGAAGGAGAGAGTGAAGGAGAGAGTGAAGGTGACAGGAGAGAGTGAAGGAGAGAGTGAAGGAGACAGGAGAGAGTGAAGGAGACAAGAGAGAGTGAAGGAGACAGGAGAGAGTGAAGGAGAGAGTGAAGGAGACAGGAGAAGAGTGAAGGAGACAGGAGAGAGTGAAGGAGAGAGTGAAGGAGACAGGAGAAGAGTGAAGGAGACAGGAGAGAGTGAAGGAGACAGGAGAGAGTGAAGAAGACAGGAGAGAGTGAAGGAGACAGGAGAAGAGTGAAGGAGACAAGAGAGAGTGAAGGAGACAGGAGAGAGTGAAGGAGACAGTGAAGGAGACAGGAGAAGAGTGAAGGAGACAAGAGAGAGTGAAGGAGACAGGAGAGAGTGAAGGAGACAGTGAAGGAGACAGTGAAGGAGACAGGAGAGAGTGAAGGAGACAGGAGAGAGTGAAGGAGAGAGTGAAGGAGACAGGAGAGAGTGAAGGAGACAGGAGAGAGTGAAGGAGAGAGTGAAGGAGAGAGTGAAGGAGACAGTGAAGGAGACAGGAGAGAGTGAAGGAGACAGGAGAAGAGTGAAGGAGACAGGAGAGAGTGAAGGAGAGAGTGAAGGAGGTGCAGTTTAATCCCATTAGAGCCCTTCCCCCAAAAACCAACAGAAACATCAGACGCTGTAAAGGAAGAGGCTCAGGGCTTTGTTTTGACGCTTTATTTTTTAGGTCAGAGTCTGAAGATTTTCTAAAGGTCTTAGTTGCACCAACACTTGGTTTAAATCTAAATTTCCATTTCACCAAGATTTAAACCTGATATAAATTCTGTGTCACTGAAAAAAAAAGGTAAATATGGGCCCAACGCTAAAGAAAAATACAAAAAAATAACAGACTTAAGAATAATGGTTTTGATTCATTAAACCGTTAAAGGAGTCTTTAGAAACAGAAACGTGAGAATGAACGTCCAGAGTGAAGTATGTGGGTAATATTCAGTGTTGTGCCTGAACGCGTTCATTGAACGATAGTTCATGAACTCGTTCATATTTTGGGCGAACGTGAACTGAACGTGCTGAATTACTGCCTGATGAACGTTACTGTGAACTCGTTCATTCTGGTGTCTGTGAACGGCATGCTCTCTCAGGTTAACTTCGTTCAATAGGGTGCCAGATTTCTATAGAGCCTTCCAGGCGAAAACCCGGCTAAAACACTCCGCAAACGGGTCTTAATACGTAGCGGAAAAACACCAAACCTGGCAACACCAGCCACCAGTGTCGCACCGCCGTCCGCCACATGCGTGACGCGTCACCAAAAAAATAAAAAATAAAGCACGGAGGCGACAGCAGGCTGTAGTAAGGCGTATGATCATTTAAATTCATTCATGTAACTTGTTTGTTGAACCTGCCTGGTCTATTTTCCCAGGATTCCAATATTCTGTTTTAGCATGTGGACAATGGAAAATTATTAAAATTTAAAAACGTTTTCACCTTAATGATTACTGTCCTGTTTTTCTTTGAATAATTCCTCATTAAAAAAGACCATTCAAGCAGCACGTTTGTCCTCATGTTCTTGAGAATGTACTGTAGGGTTGAAAGCTGCAGCTGCTACTAGTGTGGAGTGAATGGACGGCAACAAAGCATTAAAGCAACAATGTCCCCTCAATGCTAATGTAAACCCTGGTTGGATAAGGATTGGAAATTGGATATGAAAATGAAATCTAACGCATAGCTTCATTGTTAAAACTGATAAAATAATTGCTGTCTGTGATTCTACTGTATATGGGCTGTGGCAATAATTTTGAAAAATAATAGCTCGCAGCAACATATGGAAAAAAAGAACTATGAACTAGTTCATTTTTGGAACTGTGAACTTAGTTCAAAATTTTGAAGTTTGAACTGAACTGAACTAGTTCATTTTAAAATTTGTGAACTGAACTTTGAACTAGTTCTTGTAGAAAGTGAACTTTCCCAACACTGGTAATATTCACTGGATTATGCCTTGTGCAAAGCATTCTGGGAAACGTAGTTTGAGCCGCTGGCACAAGCCAATACAATAAAAAGAACACAATTGCAGCTCATGTAAACGGTCGAATGAATGTGGAGTTGGTGGAGTTTAAGAGTTCGTCAAAACTGTAGACTGTGAAGAAAACGGGCGATAAATGCATCAAAGCTTCAGAACCCTGTGTGTTCTGATATAAACAGGAAGTGACACACCTGAGGGGCTGTACTCGCAGGTGAACACGGACTGGACACGTGTCAGCAGAAAATCAAACAGAAAACACCTGCAGCCTTTTCCGACAAAGTTCTACCATTTCACTAGAAACAGGGTTTTTATTTTTATTACCAGCAGCGTCGTCATGGCAACAGCACATGTACGGTTCAGACCCGGTTCAGACCAGGTTCAGACCAGGTTCAGACCAGGTTCAGACCCGGTTTAGACTCGGTTCAGACCTGATTCAGACCCGGTTCAGACCAGATTCAGACCCGGTTTAGACCAGGTTCAGACCAGGTTCAGACCAGGTTCAGACCCGGTTCAGACCCGGTTTAGACCAGGTTCAGACCAGGTTCAGACCCGGTTCAGACCAGGTTCAGTCCCGGTTCAGACCAGATTCAGACCCGGTTTAGACCAGGTTCAGACCAGGTTCAGACCCGGTTCAGACCAGATTCAGACCCGGTTTAGACCAGGTTCAGACCAGGTTCAGACCCGGTTCAGACCAGATTCAGACCCGGTTTAGACCAGGTTCAGACCAGGTTCAGACCTGGTTTAGACCAGGTTCAGTCCCGGTTCAGACCTGATTCAGACCAGGTTCAGACCAGGTTCAGACCTGGTTTAGACCAGGTTTAGTCCCGGTTCAGACCTGGTTCAGACCAGGTTCAGACCCGGTTCAGACCAGGTTTAGTCCCGGTTCAGACCTGATTCAGACCAGGTTCAGACCAGGTTTAGTCCCGGTTCAGACCAGGTTTAGTCCCGGTTCAGGCCAGGTTCAGACCCGGTTCAGACCAGGTTTAGTCTCGATTCAGACCAGGTTTAGTCTCGGTTTAGTCCCGGTTCAGACCTGGTTCAGACCAGGTTTAGTCTCGGTTTAGTCCCGGTTCAGACCTGGTTCAGACCAGGTTTAGTCTCGGTTTAGTCCCGGTTCAGACCTGGTTCAGACCAGGTTTAGTCTCGGTTTAGTCCCGGTTCAGACCTGGTTCAGACCAGGTTTAGTCTCGGTTCAGACCAGGTTCAGACCGGGTTCAGACCCGGTTCAGACCAGGTTCAGACCAGGTTTAGTTCCGGTTCAGACCCGATTCAGACCAGGTTCAGACCCGGTTCAGACCAGGTTCAGACCTGGTTCAGACCAGGTTTAGTCTCGGTTCAGACCAGGTTCAGACCTGGTTTAGACCAGGTTTAGTCCCGGTTCAGACCTGGTTTAGACCAGGTTTAGTCCCGGTTCAGACCTGGTTCAGACCAGGTTCAGACCCGGTTCAGACCCGATTCAGACCAGGTTTAGACCAGGTTCAGACCCGGTTTAGACCAGGTTTAGTCTCGGTTCAGACCAGGTTCAGACCAGGTTTAGTCTCGGTTCAGACCAGGTTCAGACCTGGTTTAGACCAGGTTTAGTCCCGGTTCAGACCTGGTTCAGACCAGGTTCAGACCCGGTTCAGACCCGATTCAGACCAGGTTCAGACCCGGTTCAGACCAGGTTTAGACCAGGTTCAGACCTGGTTTAGACCAGGTTTAGACCAGGTTCAGACCTGGTTCAGACCAGGTTTAGACCAGGTTTAGACCAGGTTCAGACCTGGTTCAGACCCGGTTTAGACCAGGTTTAGACCTGGTTCAGACCTGGTTTAGACCAGGTTTAGACCAGGTTCAGACCTGGTTCAGACCAGGTTTAGTCTCGGTTCAGACCAGGTTCAGACCAGGTTCAGACCAGGTTCAGACCCGGTTTAGACCAGGTTCAGACCCGGTTTAGACCAGGTTTAGACCAGGTTCAGACCTGGTTTAGTCCACTATCCTGTTTCTAAGTTTAGTTTCTTCAGGAACTGTCCCGTGAGCAGGTTCTGAGGCGCTGCTCGGGTTTGGGACGGTCCCAGGGTCTCACTGGTTTGAAATCTTTGAAGTGCGTTTGAGTGAAAAGTGCAGTTTCTGTGGAAAATGTAATGTTGTGTCCTACTTTCTCCGTCTTTCCTCTGACTCACTCAGAATCACAGAAACAGATGAAAAAAAGGAAAATAAGAATTGAAGAGAATATTTCCAGAAACAGCAGCGGATTCACAGTTGATGAGAAAAAAATAATGGACAGAACGGGTTTTAATTGGTCAGATTTGAAGAATATAGACTTAATCTAGACTAAACCAGACTAGAATAGGACTAAAGTCGGTCTAAGATCAAGGACTAAATAAAGTCTTAATTAGGACTAAACCAATGAGTAAAAAACAGGATGTTAATAGGAATATTAAAGGACTAGACCAGGTTTAAATTAGGACTTAAGTGGTTCTAAATCAAGACAAAACCAGGACTAAACCAAAGACTAAAGAAAGGACTTGATTAAAAGTGACTGAGACTGAAAATACCAAACGTGAGATTTAAAACCAGACTTGAACGTCTCGAGTCTCTGCTCCTGTTTGTTCAGAGACATTCCTCTGGGACCTGTTTTCTGTCTCAGACTCTAACCTTCAGCACAAACCTGACCTGATCCAGACTCACCCAGACCTGATCCAGACTCACCCAGACCTGATCCAGACTCACTTTTGACTAGAAGAAATGTATCCAGAACAGAACCTCCTGGTCTAAACCCGGTCTTGCCCTGTCTCTGGTCCTGGTCTAAAAGGTTTATCTGAGAAACGGCCTCCAGCTGTTGTTCCTGTTATCGCTGTGATCTGTCACGTGATTGGCTCAGGGGTGTGATGTCATCGGGAAAACAGGAAGTGGTTGTCCCAGGAGGAAGGGTGTGAGTGTCAAAAGAACTACAACTGTGGTCTGGATCAGAGACCAGAGGAAACCAGGTCTAAACCAGGCCTAAACCAGGTCTAAACCAGGCCTAAACCAGGCCTAAACCAGGTCCATACCAGGCCTAAACCAGGTCTAAACCAGGTCTAAACCAGGACTAAACCAGGTCCATACCAGGCCTAAACCAGGTCTAAACCAGGACTAAACCAGGCCTAAACCAGGCCTAAACCAGGTCTAAACCATGTCTAAACCAGGTCTAAACCAGGACTAAACCAGGTCTAAACCAGGCCTAAACCAGGCCTAAACCAGGCCTAAACCAGGACTAAACCAGGACTAAACCAAGACTAAACCAGGCCTAAACCAGGCCTAAACCAGGTCTAAACCAGGCCTAAACCAGGTCTAAACCAGGTCTAAACCAGGACTAAACCAGGTCTAAACCAGGACTAAACCAGGCCTAAACCAGGCCTAAACCAGGCCTAAACCAGGCCTAAACCAGGTCTAAACCAGGACTAAACCAGATCTAAATGAGGACTAAACCAGGTCTAAACCAGGTCTAAACCAGGACTAAACCAGGTCTAAACCAGGACTAAACCAGGTCTAAACCAGGACTAAACCTGGTCTAAACCAGGACTAAACCAGATCTAAATGAGGACTAAACCAGGTCTAAACCAGGACTAAACCAGATCTAAATGAGGACTAAACCAGGTCTAAACCAGGACTAAACCAGATCTAAATGAGGACTAAACCAGGTCTAAACCTGGACTAAACCAGGTCTAAACCAGGTCTAAACCAGGACTAAACCTGGTCTAAACCAGGACTAAACCAAGTCTAAACCAGATCTAAATGAGGACTAAACCAGGTCTAAACCAGGACTAAACCAGGTCTAAACCAGGACTAAACCAGGTCTAAACCAGGACTAAACCAGGCCTAAACCAGGTCTAAACCAGGTCTAAACCAGGTCTAAACCAGGTCTAAACCAGATCTAAATGAGGACTAAACCAGGTCTAAACCAGGACTAAACCAGGTCTAAACCAGGACTAAACCAGGTCTAAACCAGGACTAAACCAGGCCTAAACCAGGTCTAAACCAGGTCTAAACCAGGTCTAAACCAGGTCTAAACCAGGACTAAACCAGGCCTAAACCAGGTCTAAACCAGGTCTAAACCAGGTCTAAACCAGGTCTAAACCAGATCTAAATGAGGACTAAACCAGGTCTAAACCAGGACTAAACCAGGTCTAAACCAGGACTAAACCAGATCTAAATGAGGACTAAACCAGGTCTAAACCAGGACTAAACCAGGTCTAAACCAGGACTAAACCAGATCTAAATGAGGACTAAACCAGGTCTAAACCTGGACTAAACCAGGTCTAAACCAGGTCTAAACCAGGACTAAACCAGGTCTAAACCAGGACTAAACCAGATCTAAATGAGGACTAAACCAGGTCTAAACCTGGACTAAACCAGGTCTAAACCAGGACTAAACCAGGTCTAAACCAGGCCTAAACCAGGACTAAACCAGGTCTAAACCAGGCCTAAACCAGGACTAAACCAGGTCTAAACCAGGTCTAAACCAGGTCTAAACCAGGCCTAAACCAGGACTAAACCAGGACTAAACCAGGTCTAAACCAGGTCTAAACCAGATCTAAATGAGGACTAAACCAGGTCTAAACCAGGTCTAACCAGGACTAAACCAGGTCTAAACCAGGTCTAAACCAGATCTAAATGAGGACTAAACCAGAACTAAACCAGGACTAAACCAGGTCTAAACCAGGTCTAAACCAGGACTAAACCAGGCCTAAACCAGGTCTAACCTGGTCTAAACCAGGACTAAACCAGGACTAAACCAGGACTAAACCAGGCCTAAACCAGATCTAAACCAGGTCTAAACCTGGACTAAACCAGGTCTAAACCAGGTCTAAACCAGGACTAAACCAGGTCTAAACCTGGACTAAACCAGGTCTAAACCAGGACCAAACCAGGTCTAAACCAGGACTAAACCAGGCCTAAACCAGGCCTAAACCAGGCCTAAACCAAGACTAAACCAGGTCTAAACCAGGTCTAAACCAGGCCTAAACCAAGTCTAAACCAGGTCTAAACCAGGACTAAACCAGGCCTAAACCAGGCCTAAACCAGGCCTAAACCAAGACTAAACCAGGTCTAAACCAGGTCTAAACCAGGCCTAAACCAAGTCTAAACCAGGTCTAAACCAGGTCTAAACCAGGTCTAAACCAGGACTAAACCAGGACTAAACCAGGACTAAACCAGGTCTAAATGAGGACTAAACCAGATCTAAATGAGGACAAAACCAGAACTAAACCAGGACTAAACCAGGTCTAAACCAGGTCTAAACCAGGTCTAAACCAGGACTAAACCAGGACTAAACCTGGTCTAAACCAGGTCTAAACCAGGACTAAACCAGGTCTAAACCAGGACTAAACCTGGTCTAAACCAGGTCTAAACCAGGACTAAACCAGGTCTAAACCAGGACTAAACCAGGTCTAAACCAGGACTAAACCTGGTGTAAACCAGGTCTAAACCAGGACTAAACCAGGTCTAAACCAGGACTAAACCTGGTCTAAACCAGGACTAAACCAGGTCTAAACCAGGACTAAACCTGGTGTAAACCAGGTCTAAACCAGGACTAAACCAGGTCTAAACCAGGACTAAACCAGGTCTAAACCAAGTCTAAACCAGATCTAAATGAGGACTAAACCAGGTCTAAACCAGGCCTAAACCAGGTAAACCAGGTCTAAACCAGGACTAAACCAGGTCTAAACCAGGACTAAACCATGTCTAAACCAGGCCTAAACCAGGCCTAAACCAGGACTAAACCAGGACTAAACCAGGCCTAAACCAGGACTAAACCAGGACTAAACCAGGCCTAAACCAGGCCTAAACCAGGACTAAACCAGGTCTAAACCAGGTCTAAACCAGGTCTAAACCAGGACTAAACCAGGACTAAACCTGGTCTAAACCAGGTCTAAACCAGGACTAAACCAGGACTAAACCTGGTGTAAACCAGGTCTAAACCAGGACTAAACCAGGTCTAAACCAGGACTAAACCTGGTCTAAACCAGGACTAAACCAGGTCTAAACCAGGACTAAACCTGGTGTAAACCAGGTCTAAACCAGGACTAAACCAGGTCTAAACCAGGTCTAAACCAGGACTAAACCTGGTGTAAACCAGGTCTAAACCAGGACTAAACCAGGTCTAAACCAGGACTAAACCTGGTCTAAACCAAGTCTAAACCAGATCTAAATGAGGACTAAACCAGGTCTAAACCAGGCCTAAACCAGGCCTAAACCAGGACTAAACAAGGCCTAAACCAGGTCTAAACCAGGCCTAAACCAGGCCTAAACCAGGCCTAAACCAGGCCTAAACCAGGTCCATACCAGGCCTAAACCAGGTCTAAACCAGGTCTAAACCAGGACTAAACCAGGTCCATACCAGGCCTAAACCAGGTCTAAACCAGGACTAAACCAGGCCTAAACCAGGCCTAAACCAGGTCTAAACCAGGTCTAAACCAGGTCTAAACCAGGTCTAAACCAGGCCTAAACCAGGCCTAAACCAGGCCTAAACCAGGACTAAACCAGGACTAAACCAGACTAAACCAGGCCTAAACCAGGCCTAAACCAGGTCTAAACCAGGCCTAAACCAGGTCTAAACCAGGTCTAAACCAGGACTAAACCAGGTCTAAACCAGGACTAAACCAGGCCTAAACCAGGCCTAAACCAGGCCTAAACCAGGCCTAAACCAGGTCTAAACCAGGACTAAACCAGATCTAAATGAGGACTAAACCAGGTCTAAACCAGGTCTAAACCAGGACTAAACCAGGTCTAAACCAGGACTAAACCAGGTCTAAACCAGGACTAAACCTGGTCTAAACCAGGACTAAACCAGATCTAAATGAGGACTAAACCAGGTCTAAACCAGGACTAAACCAGATCTAAATGAGGACTAAACCAGGTCTAAACCAGGACTAAACCAGATCTAAATGAGGACTAAACCAGGTCTAAACCTGGACTAAACCAGGTCTAAACCAGGTCTAAACCAGGACTAAACCTGGTCTAAACCAGGACTAAACCAAGTCTAAACCAGATCTAAATGAGGACTAAACCAGGTCTAAACCAGGACTAAACCAGGTCTAAACCAGGACTAAACCAGGTCTAAACCAGGACTAAACCAGGCCTAAACCAGGTCTAAACCAGGTCTAAACCAGGTCTAAACCAGGTCTAAACCAGATCTAAATGAGGACTAAACCAGGTCTAAACCAGGACTAAACCAGGTCTAAACCAGGACTAAACCAGGTCTAAACCAGGACTAAACCAGGCCTAAACCAGGTCTAAACCAGGTCTAAACCAGGTCTAAACCAGGTCTAAACCAGGACTAAACCAGGCCTAAACCAGGTCTAAACCAGGTCTAAACCAGGTCTAAACCAGATCTAAATGAGGACTAAACCAGGTCTAAACCAGGACTAAACCAGGTCTAAACCAGGACTAAACCAGATCTAAATGAGGACTAAACCAGGTCTAAACCAGGACTAAACCAGGTCTAAACCAGGACTAAACCAGATCTAAATGAGGACTAAACCAGGTCTAAACCTGGACTAAACCAGGTCTAAACCAGGTCTAAACCTGGACTAAACCAGGTCTAAACCAGGACTAAACCAGATCTAAATGAGGACTAAACCAGGTCTAAACCTGGTTTAAACCAGGTCTAAACCAGGACTAAACCAGGTCTAAACCAGGCCTAAACCAGGACTAAACCAGGTCTAAACCAGGCCTAAACCAGGACTAAACCAGGTCTAAACCAGGTCTAAACCAGGTCTAAACCAGGCCTAAACCAGGACTAAACCAGGACTAAACCAGGTCTAAACCAGGTCTAAACCAGATCTAAATGAGGACTAAACCAGGTCTAAACCAGGTCTAAACCAGGACTAAACCAGGTCTAAACCAGGTCTAAACCAGATCTAAATGAGGACTAAACCAGAACTAAACCAGGACTAAACCAGGTCTAAACCAGGTCTAAACCAGGACTAAACCAGGCCTAAACCAGGTCTAACCCTGGTCTAAACCAGGACTAAACCAGGACTAAACCAGGACTAAACCAGGCCTAAACCAGATCTAAACCAGGTCTAAACCTGGACTAAACCAGGTCTAAACCAGGTCTAAACCAGGACTAAACCAGGTCTAAACCTGGACTAAACCAGGTCTAAACCAGGACCAAACCAGGTCTAAACCAGGACTAAACCAGGCCTAAACCAGGCCTAAACCAGGCCTAAACCAAGACTAAACCAGGTCTAAACCAGGTCTAAACCAGGCCTAAACCAAGTCTAAACCAGGTCTAAACCAGGACTAAACCAGGCCTAAACCAGGCCTAAACCAGGCCTAAACCAAGACTAAACCAGGTCTAAACCAGGTCTAAACCAAGACTAAACCAGGTCTAAACCAGGTCTAAACCAGGCCTAAACCAAGTCTAAACCAGGTCTAAACCAGGTCTAAACCAGGTCTAAACCAGGACTAAACCAGGACTAAACCAGGACTAAACCAGGTCTAAATGAGGACTAAACCAGATCTAAATGAGGACAAAACCAGAACTAAACCAGGACTAAACCAGGTCTAAACCAGGTCTAAACCAGGTCTAAACCAGGACTAAACCAGGACTAAACCTGGTCTAAACCAGGTCTAAACCAGGACTAAACCAGGTCTAAACCAGGACTAAACCTGGTCTAAACCAGGTCTAAACCAGGACTAAACCAGGTCTAAACCAGGACTAAACCAGGTCTAAACCAGGACTAAACCTGGTGTAAACCAGGTCTAAACCAGGACTAAACCAGGTCTAAACCAGGACTAAACCTGGTCTAAACCAGGACTAAACCAGGTCTAAACCAGGACTAAACCTGGTGTAAACCAGGTCTAAACCAGGACTAAACCAGGTCTAAACCAGGACTAAACCTGGTCTAAACCAAGTCTAAACCAGATCTAAATGAGGACTAAACCAGGTCTAAACCAGGCCTAAACCAGGCCTAAACCAGGTCTAAACCAGGACTAAACCAGGTCTAAACCAGGACTAAACCATGTCTAAACCAGGCCTAAACCAGGCCTAAACCAGGACTAAACCAGGACTAAACCAGGCCTAAACCAGGACTAAACCAGGACTAAACCAGGCCTAAACCAGGCCTAAACCAGGACTAAACCAGGTCTAAACCAGGTCTAAACCAGGTCTAAACCAGGACTAAACCAGGACTAAACCTGGTCTAAACCAGGTCTAAACCAGGACTAAACCAGGACTAAACCTGGTGTAAACCAGGTCTAAACCAGGACTAAACCAGGTCTAAACCAGGACTAAACCTGGTCTAAACCAGGACTAAACCAGGTCTAAACCAGGACTAAACCTGGTGTAAACCAGGTCTAAACCAGGACTAAACCAGGACTAAACCAGGTCTAAACCAGGTCTAAACCAGGACTAAACCAGGTCTAAACCAGGACTAAACCTGGTCTAAACCAAGTCTAAACCAGATCTAAATGAGGACTAAACCAGGTCTAAACCAGGCCTAAACCAGGCCTAAACCAGGACTAAACAAGGCCTAAACCAGGCCTAAACCAGGCCTAAACCAGGCCTAAACCAGGCCTAAACCAGGACTAAACAAGGCCTAAACCAGGCTCTCTAAAGCTTCCTCTCCATTATTTCTGTTGAATGTCTTTAAAGACAGTTCAGTCCTGATCAGATCCTCGTCACAAACACTGTTACAGCTCGTCTGTCGCTGCAGCTGCGTCAGCTTTTGTCTCGGCTCCTGAAGAAAAGCTCTGAATGTTCCGAGTGTTTCCTGCAGCTCTTCTTCGGTTTGAGGAGAAAAATGGAGGAGCCAATCAGAGCCAGCGTCTTTATGAACTCATTTTAAACTCTAATAACGTCGTTTATTATGGCACCTGCTGCTCCTTTATCAGTATTGTCTCACACCTGCTTCTGTCTTCAACCGTTTCCTCTGGATCCAACAGAACCAGTCTGTCTCTGTCGGCCTACACATTTATAAATAAAATAAAATCTAAGTTCAATTACGAGACGAGACAGAAATAACGTGAACATGTTTCTGACGAGGACTGAACAAACAGTGAAACAATGACGTCATAACCTTTGCTCCACTTTGAGCTCCGAGGCTTAAACACACACTTAATATAAATGTAGAGTATTTATGGTATTTTTATTAAAGATGAGAAGGGAAAGAGGCAGATCAAAAAATAAAAAAACATTTGGACATAAACAGTGACTTTTGACTGAAAACCTTTAGTTACAGATGAAACCACTATTTGTTCGGTTTTCTCTCGAGTGTGGACGATCACAGTCCATCCACAAATCTGACCCTTCGTCCAGAACAGATTTAAACTTCTTCAACAAATGACACTGCCTCCAAAACAAAACAGACGTTGGCAAAGAGTCATTAATGTGCTTTTAGAGAACTTTAGAAAAAGGGAAACGTCAGGTTAGTGCTAAATAGTGCACCCACATTAGAAATGAGTCTAAACAGTGAAGACTCACTCTTCAGCAGGTGGTAGAGTTTACTCACGACTTATAAAAAAAAAAACAGTATTTATTCATGAACCAAGGTGTTTCTTTAAAGACGTTATGAAACACCTGACCCTGGTCAAAACCCAGTGGATCTCTGTTTAACCGTGCTCTGGTCACATTCCTGTCAGACCGGATTAGTCCGGTTTAAGTGGCTCCCGTTGTTCACTGTTGTCTGAGGTACATCACCAGCTCACAGTTAGAACTCTTTTAAAATCTTTTTAAGGCTCTCACAGGAGCTGCTCAGGACGCCTCTGTTAACCCTCTACCTCGGACCTAAACTCTAGAACAACACCCTGCCTCGGACCTAAACTCTGGAACAACACCCTGCCTCGGACCTAAACTCTAGAACAACACCCTGCCTCGGACCTAAACGCTGGAACAACACTCTGCCTCGGACCTAAACTCTGGAACAACACTCTGCCTCGGACCTAAACTCTGGAACAACACTCTGCCTCGGACCTAAACGCTGGAACAACACCCTGCCTCGGACCTAAACGCTGGAACAACACTCTGCCTCGGACCTAAACTCTGGAACAACACTCTGCCTCGGACCTAAACGCTGGAACAACACCCTGCCTCAGACCTTAACTCTGGAACAACACCCTGCCTCGGACCTAAACTCTGGAACAACACTCTGCCTCAGACCTTAACTCTGGAACAACACCCTGCCTCGGACCTAAACTCTGGAACAACACTCTGCCTCGGACCTAAACTCTGGAACAACACTCTGCCTCGGACCTAAACGCTGGAACAACACCCTGCCTCGAACCTAAACTCTAGAACAACACCCTGCCTCGGACCTAAACACTGGAACAACACTCTGCCTCGGACCTAAACTCTAGAACAACACCCTGCCTCGGACCTAAACTCTGGAACAACACTCTGCCTTGCCCCTAAACTCTGGAACAACACCCTGCCTCGAACCTAAACTCTGGAACAACACTCTGCCTCGGACCTAAACTCTAGAACAACACTCTGCCTCGAACCTAAACTCTGGAACAACACTCTGCCTCGGACCTAAACTCTGGAACAACACCCTGCCTCGGACCTAAACTCTGGAACAACACTCTGCCTCGTACCTAAACTCTAGAACAACACTCTGCCCCGCCCCTAAACTCTGAACAACACTCTGCCCTGCCCCTAAACTCCGGAACAACCCTCTGCCCCGCCCCTAAACTTCAGAAAAACCCTCTGCCCCGCCCCTAAACTCCGGAACAACCCTCTGCCCCGCCCCTAAACTCCGGAACAACCCTCTGACCCGCCCCTAAACTTCAGAAAAACCCTCTGCCGCGCCCCTAAACTCCGGAACAACCCTCTGCCCCGCCCCTAAACTTCAGAAAAACCCTCTGCGCGCCCCTAAACTCCGGAACAACCCTCTGACCCGCCCTAAACTTCAGAAAAACCCTCTGCCGCCCTAAACTCCGGAACAACCTCTGCCCCGCCCCTAAACTTCAGAAAAACCTTCTGCCCCGCCCCTAAACTTCAGAAAAACCCTCTGCCGCGCCCCTAAACTCCGGAACAACCCTCTGCCCCGCCCCTAAACTTCAGAAAAACCCTCTGCCCCGCCCCTAAACTCTGGAACAACCCTCTGCCCCGCCCCTAAACTCCGGAACAACCCTCTGCCCCGCTCCTAAACTCTGGGGGCTTAATGGGGTTCACAGAGACACAAACATGAGAGAATCCAGCCTGGAACACATCTGGACAGTCAGCTCTTCACTGCAGGTTTGTAAATAAAGATTGTTCCTCAAATGCATCATGGGAACTGTAGTCTAACACAGCAGTAAACAGTTCCCTTGAAATAAGTAGCGTTCAGCCCACAGCTCTCGCTTTTCTT
The DNA here is from genome assembly GCA_024416835.2 of Perccottus glenii. Classification (NCBI taxonomy): domain Eukaryota; kingdom Metazoa; phylum Chordata; class Actinopteri; order Gobiiformes; family Odontobutidae; genus Perccottus; species Perccottus glenii. The sequence goes on along the minus strand of CM044555.2, from coordinate 1,656,143 downwards.
TCCAGCCGCGGTGAAAACAGCACAGAGGGGTCTTACCTTCTTAAGCTGTCCGGTCCTGGTGCCCACGAACACCACGGTGTGCTCTCCGTAGGTGTAGCCCGCCACGGCCCCCATGCCCTCGGTGCGGTCTTCGTACAGAGGATACCCCTCGATCACCCGGAGTCCGCCCAGAGGCTGGTTCAGGACCAGACCGCAGAAGTCGTCCCCGATCTGCTGCGGCTGGAAGCACACAGAGAGACGGGGTTTAACAACAGCTCTAAAGAAAGTGTGGCTTGAGTTCATCATTGATTCATGTGTTTTTAACTAATTTATGTAATGTTTGATTTGTTGTTGAGTCTGCAGTTTAGAGAAAACCAACCCCTTCCAAAAGGAACACCGTGACACAACTGACAACGCAAAAAAAGCCACATTATACTTCTGCTTTTGGCTATTAGAAAAGCCTGTGTGGGACACTGTATATAAGTCATTTTTATTATTGTTTATTCATTTTTAAACACCAAAAACACGTACAATAGGACTACAGGTGGAAATGAGCTGTTACGCTATAATCTGGTACAATCTCTGCTTCAGCTTAATGTACGCTGTCCTAAAGAAATAAACTGATCTATACAACAATTCTAAACCAGGCCTAAACCAGGCCTAAACCAGGCCTAAACCAGGCCTAAACCAGGTCTAAACCAGGCCTAAACCATGTCTAAACCAGGTCTAAACCAGGACTAAACCAGGACTAAACCAGGACAAAACCAGGTCAAAACCAGGTCTAAACCAGGACTAAACCAGGTCTAAACCAGGACTAAACCAGGCCTAAACCAGGTCTAAACCAGGACTAAACCAGGACTAAACCAGGCCTAAACCAGGACTAAAGCAGGACTAAACCAGGCCTAAACCAGGACTAAACCAGGACTAAACCAGGACTAAACCATGTCTAAACCAGGTCTAAACCAGGACTAAACCAGGCCTAAACCAGGTCTAAACCAGGACTAAACCAGGACTAAACCAGGCCTAAACCAGGACTAAACCAGGCCTAAACCAGGACTAAACCATGTCTAAACCAGGACTAAACCGGGACTAAACCGGGTCTAAACCGGGTCTAAACCAGGACTAAACCAGGACTAAACCAGGTCTAAACCAGGTCTAAACCAGGTCTAAAGCAGGCCTAAACCAGGTCTAAACCAGGACTAAACCAGGCCTAAACCATGTCTAAACCAGGACTAAACCAGGACTAAACCAGGACAAAACCAGGTCAAAACCAGGTCTAAACCAGGTCTAAACCAGGACTAAACCAGGCCTAAACCAGGACTAAACCAGGACTAAACCAGGACTAAACCAGGTCTAAACCAGGTCTAAACCAGGTCTAAACCAGGACTAAACCAGGTCTGAACCAGGTCTAAACCAGGTCTAAACCAGGACTAAACCAGGCCTAAACCAGGACTAAACCAGGCCTAAACCAGGCCTAAACCAGGCCTAAACCATGTCTAAACCAGGACTAAACCAGGACTAAACCAGGACTAAACCAGGACTAAACCATGTCTAAACCAGGACTAAACCAGGCCTAAACCAGGACTAAACCAGGACTAAACCAGGCCTAAACCAGGCCTAAACCAGGACTAAACCAGGCCTAAACCATGTCTAAACCAGGCCTAAACCAGGACTAAACCAGGCCTAAACCAGGACTAAACCAGGACAAAACCAGGTCAAAACCAGGTCTAAACCAGGACTAAACCAGGACTAAACCAGGACTAAACCAGGACTAAACCAGGTCTAAACCAGGTCTAAACCAGGACTAAACCAGGACTAAACCAGGACTAAACCAGGTCTAAACCATGTCTAAACCAGGACTAAACCAGGACTAAACCAGGCCTAAACCAGGACTAAACCAGGACAAAACCAGGTCAAAACCAGGTCTAAACCAGGTCTAAACCAGGACTAAACCAGGACTAAACCAGGACTAAACCAGGACTAAACCAGGACTAAACCAGGTCTAAACCAGGACTAAACCAGGACTAAACCAGGACTAAACCAGGCCTAAACCAGGACTAAACCAGGTCTAAACCAGGTCTAAACCAGGACTAAACCAGGTCTAAACCAGGTCTAAACCAGGACTAAACCAGGACTAAACCAGGTCTAAACCAGGTCTAGACCAGGTTTAAACCAGGTTTAGACCAGGTCTAAACCAGGTCTAAACAAGGTCTAGACCAGGTCTAAACCAGGTTTAAACCAGGTCTAAACCAGGTCTAGACCAGGTTTAAACCATGTCTAAACCAGGTCTAGACCAGGTCTAAACCAGGACTAAACCAGGACTAAACCAGGACTAAACCAGGACTAAACCAGGACTAAACCAGGTCTAAACCAGGTCTAAACCAGGTCTAGACCAGGTCTAAACCAGGACTAAACCAGGTCTAAACCAGGTCTAAACCAGGTCTAAACCAGGACTAAACCAGGACTAAACCAGGTCTAAACCAGGACTAAACCAGGTCTAAACCAGGTCTAAACCAGGTCTAAACCAGGACTAAACCAGGTCTAAACCAGGTCTAGACCAGGTTTAAACCAGGTTTAGACCAGGTCTAAACCAGGTCTAAACAAGGTCTAGACCAGGTCTAAACCAGGTTTAAACCAGGTCTAAACCAGGTCTAGACCAGGTTTAAACCATGTCTAAACCAGGTCTAGACCAGGTCTAAACCAGGACTAAACCAGGACTAAACCAGGTCTAATTCAAGAACTAAATGCTGATCGAAATGCAACGAAATAAACACAAATGGAACATTGCCAAAACATGAATAAAATGCAGCAAAATACAAAAAATACAACCCCAAAGCCAAACAGAAGGCCACAAAAATTTGACAAAACGCTGCAAAAAGGTCAAGAAAACAGACTAAACCAAGACTTTAAGAACTGAGACAAAGCCCTGACGAAACATGGACTAAAGCTAACCCAGTTTTCTATCTGAACCTCTCCTCTTCCTTCTCTCGTCTTCTCTTGTTTATGTGAAAATAAGTCTGAGTGAGTCTGAATAATGCTGTGTGTCCTCAGTGTGTGTCCTCAGTGTGTGTCCTCAGTGGAATATCCTTAATGACAGAGTGGAGCACGTGCTGCGGCAGAAGAAGGCTGTTATTACGGAGCTCAGGGGAAAGTCCCTCCAACAGGACGCCTTAGATTAAACCCAACAGGAGCTGAAGCATGTGTTTCCAGAAACAGATGCTGCTCTAAAAGGTGAATTCAACTGCTCTGTTCACGGAGTGCAGTGATGTCTGAAATAAGCAGAGTCTATTTTTTTTTATAAAAGAGTATATATTTACACTGGGTTTGTTTCAACGACAATTACTTTATTTTTTTCATCTGGCTTAAGTTAAACAGTTTCTTCTCTAAAGCTGATTGTAACCAAGCCTCTCTCATGGAACCCCTTAAAAAGTCCTCGCGTAAGGGCGCCACCAACAGTTATATACCTCCGTCCACCAGAGGGCAGGCTCCAAAAGCAGAAATATAAGGAGAAACCCAATGGCGACTTGTGTAAAGTGTAAAAATTATGTTTACAGCCTGGTACAAAAGATGGCTCCGGTCTCTAGAGCTAAGTTTAAGGGGGGGGATTTTTGATTAATACGTTTGTTTATGCTAACTATTGTTTTACTATGGAGTAAAAGACCATTTTATTGCCCTGTCGTAATGACAATATCAGTGAATGTGGGAAAAATGAGCTCACGACATCCATGTTTATTTACAATCTATGACTGTAACAGAATCATCTGTGAGAATGAGACCTTAAGACATCCTCTGGACTTTATAATGAAGTTTAAAAGAAGCAGGAGTTTAGCCAATCACAGCTTGCTTTACGGTTGAAGCCGGGGGCAGTTTCTCAGTGGGTAGAGCGGTTGTCCTTCAACGGAAGGTAGGTGGTTCGATTCCCGCTCTCCCCACAGTTCACTGACCGTGTGGTGTATAATAGTGTGGTGCGTTCACTGGCCCTGTGGTGTATTATAGTGTGGTGCGTTCACTGGCCCTGTGGTGTATTATAGTGTGGTGCGTTCACTGGCCCTGTGGTGTATTATAGTGTGGTGCGTTCACTGGCCCTGTGGTGTATTATAGTGTGGTGCGTTCACTGGCCCTGTGGTGTATTATAGTGTGGTGCGTTCACTGACCCTGTGGTGTATTATAGTGTGGTGCGTTCACTGACCGTGTGGTGTATTATAGTGTGGTGCGTTCACTGACCCTGTGGTGTATTATAGTGTGGTGCGTTCACTGACCGTGTGGTGTATTATAGTGTGGTGCGTTAACTGACCCTGTGGTGTATTATAGTGTGGTGCGTTCACTGACCCTGTGGTGTATTATAGTGTGGTGCGTTCACTGATCCTGTGGTGTATTATAGTGTTGTGCGTTCACTGACCCTGTGGTGTATAATAGTGTGGTGCGTTCACTGACCCTGTGGTGTATTATAGTGTTGTGCGTTCACTGACCCTGTGGTGTATAATAGTGTGGTGCGTTCACTGACCGTGTGGTGTATAATAGTGTGGTGCGTTCACTGATCCTGTGGTGTATTATAGTGTGGTGCGTTCACTGACCGTGTGGTGTATAATAGTGTGCTGCGTTCACTGACCCTGTGGTGTATTATAGTGTGGTGCGTTCACTGACCCTGTGGTGTATTATAGTGTGGTGCGTTCACTGACCCTGTGGTGTATTATAGTGTGGTGCGTTCACTGACCCTGTGGTGTATTATAGTGTGGTGCGTTCACTGACCGTGTGGTGTATAATAGTGTGGTGCGTTCACTGATCCTGTGGTGTATTATAGTGTTGTGCGTTCACTGACCCTGTGGTGTATAATAGTGTGGTGCGTTCACTGACCCTGTGGTGTATTATAGTGTTGTGCGTTCACTGACCCTGTGGTGTATAATAGTGTGGTGCGTTCACTGACCGTGTGGTGTATAATAGTGTGGTGCGTTCACTGACCCTGTGGTGTATAATAGTGTGGTGCGTTCACTGATCCTGTGGTGTATTATAGTGTGGTGCGTTCACTGACCGTGTGGTGTATAATAGTGTGCTGCGTTCACTGACCCTGTGGTGTATTATAGTGTGGTGCGTTCACTGACCCCGTGGTGTATTATAGTGTGGTGCGTTCACTGACCGTGTGGTGTATAATAGTGTGGTGCGTTCACTGATCCTGTGGTGTATTATAGTGTGGTGCGTTCACTGACCCTGTGGTGTATAATAATGTGGTGCGTTCACTGATCCTGTGGTGTATTATAGTGTGGTGCGTTCACTGACCCTGTGGTGTATTATAGTGTGGTGCGTTCACTGACCCCGTGGTGTATTATAGTGTGGTGCGTTCACTGACCGTGTGGTGTATAATAGTGTGGTGCGTTCACTGACCCCGTGGTGTATTATAGTGTGGTGCGTTCACTGACCCTGTGGTGTATTATAGTGTGGTGCGTTCACTGACCCCGTGGTGTATTATAGTGTGGTGCGTTCACTGACCGTGTGGTGTATAATAGTGTGGTGCGTTCACTGATCCTGTGGTGTATTATAGTGTGGTGCGTTCACTGACCCTGTGGTGTATAATAGTGTGGTGCGTTCACTGACCGTGTGGTGTATTATAGTGTGGTGCGTTCACTGACCCCGTGGTGTTAAATAGTGTGGTGCGTTCACTGACCCCGTGGTGTATTATAGTGTGGTGCGTTCACTGACCCCGTGGTGCATTATAGTGTGGTGCTTTCACTGACCCCGTGGTGTATTATAGTGTGGTGCTTTCACTGACCCCGTGGTGTATTATAGTGTGGTGCGTTCACTGACCGTGTGGTGTATAATAGTGTGGTGCGTTCACTGACCCCGTGGTGTATTATAGTGTGGTGCGTTCACTGACCCTGTGGTGTATTATAGTGTGGTGCGTTCACTGATCCTGTGGTGTATTATAGTGTTGTGCGTTCACTGACCCTGTGGTGTATAATAGTGTGGTGCGTTCACTGACCCTGTGGTGTATTATAGTGTGGTGCGTTCACTGACCCTGTGGTGTATTATAGTGTGGTGCGTTCACTGACCCCGTGGTGTATTATAGTGTGGTGCGTTCACTGACCCCGTGGTGTATAATAGTGTGGTGCATTCACTGACCCTGTGGTGTATTATAGTGTGGTGCGTTCACTGACCCCGTGGTGTATTATAGTGTGGTGCGTTCACTGACCGTGTGGTGTATAATAGTGTGGTGCATTCACTGACCCCGTGGTGTATAATAGTGTGGTGCATTCACTGACCCTGTGGTGTATTATAGTGTGGTGCGTTCACTGACCCTGTGGTGTATTATAGTGTGGTGCGTTCACTGACCCCGTGGTGTATTATAGTGTGGTGCGTTCACTGACCCCGTGGTGTATTATAGTGTGGTGCATTCACTGACCCTGTGGTGTATTATAGTGTGGTGCGTTCACTGACCGTGTGGTGTATAATAGTGTGGTGCATTCACTGACCCCGTGGTGTATAATAGTGTGGTGCATTCACTGACCCTGTGGTGTATTATAGTGTGGTGCGTTCACTGACCCTGTGGTGTATTATAGTGTGGTGCGTTCACTGACCCCGTGGTGTATTATAGTGTGGTGCATTCACTGACCCTGTGGTGTATTATAGTGTGGTGCGTTCACTGACCGTGTGGATGCAGTACAGCTCCTTGTTGAGTAACCATGGTAACGACAGCCTCCCTTCTCCGCGGTAACAGGACCGTATCCTCTCCCTCATCATCAGGTTAATGTCGTGGAGCGTGAACAGGCACAGGGCGGTCTCTCTGGGAGGATTAGACCGGTTCTTCTGACCCTAGAGACCAGACAAGACCAGGTCAAGACCAGACTGAACCAGAAACCAGCGTTAGGCCAGCGTCTGATTTTATATTATCAAACTAAACAAAGCTGGAAGAATGAACTACGACTGGATGTTTTATTATTATTATTGTGATCTGTAGCTAGCGTTAGCCTCGTGGCTTGACCAGGAGTAAACTGTGGCTGGTAAGAGCTGTCAGAGTCTGGGGCAGCCGCCGTCTCTGTAGAGCCACGTTGGACTCACGGCTCTTGTGACTTACGCCAAAGCCTTCTCTGCTTCTCTTTACGAAGAAACGTTAGAAACTGCCATTATATAAATATTAATATTAATATTAGGCCTTGTTTCTAGATAATTGGGTAACTGCTTTTTGTTTTATCAAAACTCTCCTGATATTTCTGATTTAGCCCCAGTTTGGAGAAAAGTTAGTCCAGAACCTTGTATTTCTTTATAAATTTGAAAATATTTGCACAATTACTTTTTCAAAAAGGGGTATCAACGTCAATATTCAAGATGATATATTCAAGATTATAATGCCTTAAAAGAACAGTTTAGTGAGCAGATCTAGATTAAACAGAGCCTTTTCTCACCTGTGAAAAGACCACGAACAGCACGTCGTCGTCCTCTGTGAGCCCTAAAGCCTGAGCCAGTCTTCGTCCCGGCTTCTGTTTGAAGGCGGCCTGGACCAGTCGATACTCCACTCCGTCTTTGGTACAGCCCAGCGGGAACTCCACGTACGAATAAAACTCTGTATCATTAAGACACATCCGAACAATCTTGGAGGTGAAGAACTTTTCTCCGCCGGCGTCCATTTGCGTCAGCTGCGTGTCCAGCTGCAGCGTCAGGAAGTAGACGTAGCCTCTGCTGGAGAAACCGTAGACGTAGTAGATGTCGAAGGCGGGATACAAGGAGAGTGTGTCCGAGGGGATCTTAATCTGCGACGACACAAACTCGTCCTGATAAACCAGAGAGAACATGTTGACGCTCTCCTCGTCCGCCACCAGCTTACGGCTCGATAACGTCGGAAAATACTCGGACTTTCCGTCGATGGCGGCACCGATGAACAGACGACTGCCGCCTTTAACGGGTTTCTTCTTCCGAAAGTCGGAGCTCCAGTCGTCTTCACCGACTACGACTCCTGAAACAGACAGTTACCCGCGTTAGAGGTATTACACTGTCTTTACAAAATGGACGCTCTATCGACAAAAACAATGCAGATTATTTTCATAATTATATTTAATTTTTTCCCAATAAACAGCTGAACAACATTTGACAGAATCTTCATGATTTTTCCATGATTTTCAAGATTTATTTTGTTTTATTGGTGGAGCCAGGACAAAGGTTTTATCGGAGAAGGGACCTATTCACAAAACACATTAAAAGAATCAGGAAAAGTAAACCTTTGAAATAATAAAAGGCTGTTTAATAAAAAGCATTTGAAAAGTGAGAGGTCCATCAGGTTCTTTGGATTTGGATGTTTTTAAAACCGATCAAAAATTCTTGAAGGACAAAAACACTTGTTGATAAGTGTTAAGACAAATGTCACAAATTGAAAACGTGTTTAGGACCTGTCCCCCTCAACACAAATGTATGAAATTAAATTTATTAATTTGCATCTTTTCTTATAATTATTTGAATAATTGGGAATTTATTCCCACTGTCTACAGGGACATGACATTATTAGTTTGAATAAAACACAAACTAATGGTTCAGTAAGTTAGTTCTACGTTCATGTGTCACTGAGTGCAGCCTTATCCCTGCTCAACATTTGTCAGATTTGTGGAGCTGTAGGAGCAGATTGTTCCAACTGAGAAACACGGACCTGGAGCAAAGACCTGCCAAGATCCTGTCGAGAAGCTGCCGACTGTTATAATGGAGTCGGCCGTGTCCAAGATCACTCACTGCTCTATAATCTATAATCCCTCATTTCACCGTTTGGTCAACACAAAACAGACAAAATGTAAAATATATATATATATATATAATCATAATAATAATATTATAATAAGCGAATGAGAAATGAATGAGGACAAAACAAGGCCGTTTCGCACAAATCTCTCTGAAAACATTAGCACTGATTACTTTTAAAGGAACGTGCAAAAGAACAACGCTGGAGTAAACCTACTTCTGTCAAAACCTGTCCATCTTTTTTTTTTAATTGAAGCTAAAATCTGCAGCTGCTGGCTTTATTCCAACAAACACTGATAAATATTTAGACGTGTGACTGACACCTCGAGCTGGTTTAGCTCAAAAACAACAAAGGCTTTAGTCAAATTCACCAAACAATGGAAACAGAAAACAGCCTCAGCAGATATAATCCGCTGAATCTGAGCCGAGAAGGAACTGGGTTCACGAAAACAGGCTCAGCTTTAATATAAAACCTGCCTTTGGTTTAATTATTAGGCCCGAGCCTATGATGACCGGGAGGGCCTATTGTTATGCTCAAGTTATTTTTTTTTTTTTTTAACCTTTATTTAACCAGGAAAGTCCCACTGAGATTACAAATCTCTTTTGCAGGGGAGTCCTGGCCCCCCAATGTGTGTATTGGGAGGAAGGAGGCACAGTGGGTTAAGTGTCTTGCCCAAGGACAAATCTCCAGCCAGTACTTTGTTTTTCTCGCCTTAGCCCAAGCATAATCTATTATTTTCAAAGGTTCAGACAGCTCCCAGGAAAACCAGGGATTGTGGAGACCTTTAACTCTAAATTACAAGGTGGTGTAGCAGGCCCCAGAAGTAGCACAGGCCCGGTTATTTGACATTACCGTGAAGTTTACGCTTTAGAGCACGAAATGCAATCCTCCGAGTGCATGTGTCCCCGCGGTCTCAAGGGAGGCGAGGGCCTTTATCGCCGCTTGCAGCTTTAATTTTATTTTATTCTTTTATTAGGACCGTTCAAGCATGAGAAATATTATTATAACTGTTTGAAAACTAAGTCGTCCTCATCTTTAATGGTTTCTATTGATGTAGTTTTAAGGTTCAACAGCCTCATCTGGTCGCATCCAGGACCAAACCGGGACCAGAGCAGACCCGGACTCACCTGCCATCCCGTCGGGCTCGCGGGCCCCCGACAGATAGTGCTCTTTCCGATGGTGAGGTTCTCCGAGTTTAAAGAGGTCTTCGAGTCGGAGGAACTGACAGACGCCCTGCCAGATGGAGCCACAGGCCACCAGTCTGTCCCCGCTGTAGTCCACCAGGAGCAGCTTATTCACGTTATCAGTCCTCTCCAGCCTGGAACACACAGAACCGGGCCAGAACCGGGTCAGAACCAGGTCATAACCAGGCCAGAACCGGGTCAGAACCAGGTTAGAACCAGGCCAGAACCGGGTCAGAACCGGGCCAGAACCGGGCCAGAACCGGGCCAGAACCAGAACCGGGTCAGAACCAGGTCAGCACAAAACTAAGACCAAATACAAGCTTTTCAACAAATACAGCAGGACTTTAGATTTGACTTGAACACAAACCTATACCAGCTCAGACAGAATCCAGGACTAAACCAGGTCTAAAGCCGGTCCTCACCTGTGCGCACACGTCCGGACGCTCGGAGGGGGGTAGCACTTGGCGTTGTCCTCGTAAGGTCCGGTCATGTGACTCCTCTGCAGCGTCAGATTGGACGACAGCTTCAGGACCCGGTTCACGGCTCCGACGAAGACCTCCCCGGTTTTAGAGTGGACCGTCAGGTGAGTAAAGGATGTGTTCAAACCTCTGTAGACCGCTTTGAGACCGGACCCAGACCCAGACCGGACCACGGGGACAGACGAGACCAGGGCCAGACCCAGGAGGAGCAGCAGGAGGAGAGTGGGGAAAAAACGGGACATGATGGAGCCAGAGGAGGACCAGAGGGAGAAGAGGAGGACTGGACCAGGTCTTCTTCAGGTAAACATGACTGAAGCAGACAAAACAAGAGACAGGAATTAAAACCCATTGGCAGTAGGACACGCTGTTTAGTGAGGAATTCATTTGTCACATCAGGATTTGAAATATCACTAGCTAACGTTTGCCTAACATTTGTTAAACCAACTCTTAACTGGCTACAGCACTAGCTCTGAACCAGCCCCCGGCTCCTGCTGGTGGCTCCGAGGCATATGTGAACCAAGTTTGAACCAGCGGGAATAGGGTGAGATACATTTAGATCTGATACGTGTTTATAATTTCTTCCTGAAGTGGTCTTTTCTGGATAAAAACAGTGGATATGAATAAACTGGATTGTACAGAGTCATGACAGAATGTGGTGCAGAGGTCTGTGAGACTTGGACAAAAACAGGAGCCGCCATCGAACGTCGGAGTTAGAGACAGACGCAAACAGATCGATGTGCTGTCAGCTCATCTCTCACTGATCACAGATAAAACACACTCAGAAGAAGAGTTTCAGACGCTCAGTCTGCAGCAGGACTCAATGAAGCTGCTGCGAGTGCAGCTGAGGCAAGAAGAAACTGGTTACATTTATTCAAGAACATCAACCTGAGCAAAGACTTGACTTAATGAGCACATTTAAGAAAAACTATGTTTACTCGACCACAGCGTGGAGGAAAAAAAGGTTGCCTTTACTTGAGTAATATATCAGGAATGTCAGAGTAACTTGTAGATGTGGGCGAGTTTCTTCGAAGCTCGATTCTGGGCAGGATTCACACAGGGTCATACAAAATAAAAACACGAGCAGTCGCAGCAGTAAATCCCAACTAACTCACCCATACTGCCCTTCAAAGACAGAAACTAAACCGTTTACATGAGAACGCTGGTGAGGAAAACACCGTCGCCAACTCACGGTCAACACGGAGCCGCATAAACCATACGTGTTCCAGACCAGTAGGGGGCGGGGTTCTCGCTGGCTCCTGGGCGTTTCATAGTTTGAAATGAAATGAAAACACCTCCTTGACTTTTTGGGTTCAAAAGTTTGTGTTTTGTGGCGAAGGCCGTTCCACAAACATTATTTATAAAGGACCTGGAAAACAAAGTGCTGAACACAAACTCTACAAATTAAAAGTGATATAAAGTAAAGTAACAGTAACACAGTAAAAAACAACCCAAGTTTTCAAGTTGCAGTTAAAAGACGAGCAACTGTCTTTTGGACTAGTTCTGATGCAATAATCAACAAGTGATAAAAGCATGGTTTAAAGTGTCAAAATTGTGTCGAGATAAAAACAAATTTACTTTAGAAAGTTGCCTCAGCTGGAAGAAGCTGCACTGAGCTGTGCCTCATGTTTTAAAAGACCGTCCGTCTTAACTCCCACTCAAAGGGTTTTTGACTGGCTCAAAGGAACATACAGTTGTGCTCATTAGTTCACAAACCCTGCCAGAATTTGTGATTCTTTTTCAGAAAATATGAATGATACACAAAAACTTTTCTTTCACTCAGTTAGTGGTTGGATGAAGCCATTTATTGTCAAACAACTGTTTACTTTTTTAAATCATAATGACAACAGAAAGTACCCAAATGACCCTGATCAAAAGTTTACATACCCCAGTTCTTAATGCACCTTTAACATCAATGACAGCCTAAAGTCTTTTGTGGGACCAATAAAAATGACTTTTCGTGCATGTTTACTGGGTCAAATTGAGGATCATTTTGCAGAAAAAATAAATAATTAAATAAATAAAAATATAAAAAAATAAAAAATAACTTGAGCAAAAACAATAGGCTCTCCCGGTCATCACCGGCTCAGGCCTAATAATAATGTTGGTAGCCTTTTATAGATCAATGCAGCTCAAGGAAGGTTTGTCTTCTGTTTAAAGCAAAATAATTTAATAAAACTTCTTCAGATTCCTATTTCAGTCCTCCCAAGTCCTGTCTGGTCTAGAGCTGTAGTCCTCTTTAATCCTGTCTGGTCTAGAGCTGTAGTCCTCTTTAGTCCTGTCTGGTCTAGAGCTGTAGTCCTCTTTAGTCCTGTCTGGTCTAGAGCTGTAGTCCTCTTTAGTCCTGTCTGGTCTAGAGCTGTAGTCCTCTTTAATCCTGTCTGGTCTAGAGCTGTAGTCCTCTTTAGTCCTGTCATGTCTAGAGCTGTAGTCCTCTTTAATCCTGTCTGGTCTAGAGCTGTAGTCCTCTTTAGTCCTGTCATGTCTAGAGCTGTAGTCCTCTTTAATCCTGTCTGGTCTAGAGCTGTAGTCCTCTTTAGTCCTGTCTGGTCTAGAGCTGTAGTCCTCTTTAGTCCTGTCTGGTCTAGAGCTGTAGTCCTGTCTGGTCTAGAGCTGTAGTCCTGTCTGGTCTAGAGCTGTAGTCCTGTCTGGTCTAGAGCTGTAGTCCTGTCTGGTCTAGAGCTGTAGTCCTCTTTAATCCTGTCTGGTCTAGAGCTGTAGTCCTCTTTAGTCCTGTCTGGTCTAGAGCTGTAGTCCTCTTTAGTCCTGTCTGGTCTAGAGCTGTAGTCCTCTTTAGTCCTGTCTGGTCTAGAGCTGTAGTCCTCTTTAGTCCTGTCTGGTCT
>CM044555.2:1525448-1627948 GCA_024416835.2 Perccottus glenii | reverse complement strand
CTGTCCTAATAACCTCTGGTAAGCTTCAAATCTAAAAACTCACCTGTTCAAAACCCGATCTCATCACTTTTATCATTTAACTTTTTTTTATCTAATATTGTTTTTTCTGGTTTTATGCTGATTAGTTTAAGTTGAATTGTTGGGTACGGTGTGCTTTTATTTAGTGTGAGGTGACCTTGAGGGTCCTGAAGGATTATTATTATTATTATTAAGTGGTGACCCCTTTGGACACGTCTGAAGACTGAAGCACTGTGGAGAGTCTCAGGAGGAACAAAGGCTCAGACTGTTACTGTCTGGTTCCTCCTCTTTAACCCTTCAGGAAGTGCTTCATTAAAAAGTGCAACATGTTTCTGCTCAGTTCAGTCCAACAGCGGGAGTCTGAAGCGATAAAAAGAGGAAACACTGTTCGTTTCCGTCGGTAAAAACACAATAGTCCCTCCTGTCGTCGCTCTCTGAGCTCTCAGGAAGTCCGTGGCTCTGATCGTTTCCTGGATTTGTCCTGAATGAGTCTGAGCAGAGCCGGAGTGCACTGACCCTGAGCCTGCTGCTGACCTCCGTGACCTCAGGAGCTGCTGTTGGCAACACACGCTTCACAAAAATAAAAATAAATTTAAAAAAAGAGACCCGTACTGTTCTCTGACCCAACAGCTGCTAAACAAGGAATGGTTTTCAACTTTAAAATATTTCTGAATTAGACCTGTCGTATCTAAGGTTTACAATCCATGGCAACTGTAAAAGTGGGAAGGAAAAAACAAAAGAGCAATCTTAATTTGAGCTCCTTTAAGCTCGAGGTGGTGCTCTGAGCAGAAAGATTTAAACTTCAACACTATTGTTGAACGTCGACAGGAGGAAGAAGAAACAGCTGCGACAATACTTCTTTCACTTTTTAATAATGTTTTCAGTTTCCGTGGCCTTTAAGATTCCAGACACTGAACTCATTTTGTCTGTTTGAAAAAACTTGATCCATTGTCTTTGAGGACGACGGTGTATATCCTGGGACCTGAGCAAAAAACTGCAAACCACTCGAAAGAACAAAATCTCAGCTAGTTATTAATAATTAGTATGAATTATTTTCTTCTTCAGTCTTAGACATCTAGAGCTACTGAAGTCACCAGGCTTAATATAATAATACATTTAATATTAATTTCAGCGACATTCAAAGAAGTCATGTGTGAGACAGGCTCAGTTTCACTTTTATGTTTCAGACTTTAGCCTTGTGTCTAAAGTCTAAAACTGTTACATTTCGAAGATTTGTCTCTATTAAAAATATCTGGATACATATTTCTATGTTTGACCTCAAAAAAAGTATTAATTGGTGCAATATCTTTTAAACCAAGGCTTATTTTCGACCATGTCCAGCTCAAAACTGTGGTTCCTCTTTCAACCTTTATGGCTCGCTTCATTTTTTGTCCCTCAGACACAAAAATATGCTCTTTTATTAACTTTGGTTCTCACCTAAAAAAACTAATATTTATACATTTACAGATTTTTTAACCCCTTAAATGCCAGGTTTAACAAATAGAGTTTTGTTTGAATTTGTGATTTAAAAATTTTAAGTATTTTTTTTCAAGCCCATAAATGCAAATTAGATTTTTGGAGGTTCTTATCCAAATCTGGGACTGTCAAAAAACAAATTCTAATTTAAAAAAATGTTTTCAATATTCACTCATCAGAAATCATGTTGCAATGGTCGTGTATTGAATAAAATCCATTTTGAGGGACTCAGTGGCACAAACAAATGCCTGAGGCAAAAAAGAAAATCATGAAAAAGTTAACCAAATACTTAACCTGCACCATTTTTATGCCCTTTGCATCAATGCCTTGTGGAAAAAAAATAATTCACATAAAAAGTTGAGGGAGCCAGGGTTAAATCTAACCTTTGGCTGCTTCCAAACGTCTCTTTCCGACCTGAGCCTTTGAGTGACACTCTTTATGACGGATAACTCTGTACATGATTATTTAAAAAGGTCAAAAGGAAACAACTCCACCTTTAACACTCAACTCTTTTTGGCTGGAGAGGCTTCCGTCCAGACTCAGGTCTATTGTGTCCTTCAGCTCTTCTCTCGAATCATCCGAGTGCACGTGTGAGGGTTTGAGGGGAGTTATTTCGGGAGCTGGGTTTGGGCTGAACTCAAGACGAGGAGGACTCCACCCTGAAGCAGCGCCGCAGCCTGTCATTATCCACACATATATATTTACAGATGTATCCAGAGTTTATCTGATGAGATCCTGATGGACTTACAGCAGGTCCTTCTTGAAAAGCCATCCAAGAATCACACACGAGTCTTTCCCTGTGACTCGGTCAAAACCATCGACTCAAACACGGAAATCTCCTGCTAAATCTGACATCGATATTATATTTTATTAAGTTTTTGAAATAATGAGGATTGGAAATAAAGTTTGAGTCATAATTTCTGAACAATCTGTGCCTGATAAGTGATATTTTCAGACCTTGTTTGACTCTGTGTGAAGTCTTTAACCTGTCGGATTGAAATATAATAAACTCATGTGATAGGACTTCATTAGGAACTGGAGTTTCAGTTTTGAGTCAGAAACTGGACGTCACTGATTTAAAAAGTGTTCAAAAACACAAACACAGTAAGTCCTCAGATATAAAGCCTAGCCTCCTGTAAAATACATTTACAGAACAGCTTCTGTTGTTGTCCTCACGGTTAGTTTTATTCTAACGAAGACGACGTGAGTGAGCGCTGGAAAAATATATCAGTGTGAAATCATTTTAGAGCAAAGTGACTCGATGAGTTTAAAACAACACGCGCTGGATTTAAACCTAAAGAAAGTGTTCTTTGTGACGTCATCAACAGGCCACAACAACCCTGACCCTGACTGTAACAGGAAGTGGACTGCACTGTAACAGGAAGTGGACTAGGACTAGTCTGAGGAAGTTCTGTTCTGAGATGGTTTGATGGATTTGTCTGAAGGGTTTTGTGTTGAACAGGGCTGGTCCCGTTAGGGGTCGCGGGTGACTGGAGCCTATCCCAGCAGCTTTGGGCCTGAGGCGGGGTACACCCTGGACAGTGGCCAGTTAGTCGCAGGGCATGGATCTGCCCAGGTCATTAACTGCAGTGATTTATTATTTACTATTTCAAAACTATTTAAGAGGAAATATAAACAAATCTGTAACTGATCAGAATAATGTCCGACCTGCAGCCGCTGCAGAGACTCACCTGGGTCAAGGTCAGGGACTGGGGTCAATATCCCATAATAACCTCTGATGGATTTACACTAGACCACTGTTCAATACATCAGACAGAACCAGGTCTAAACCAGGTCTAAACCAGGTCTAAACCAGGACTAAACCAGGTCTAAACCAGGTCTAAACCAGAACTAAACCAGGACTAAACCAGGACTAAACCAGAACTAAACCAGGACTAAACCAGGACTAAACCAGGTCTAAACCAGGTCTAAACCAGGTCTAAACCAGAACTAAACCAGGACTAAACCAGGACTAAACCAGGTCTAAACCAGGTCTAAACCAGGCCTAAACCAGGTCTAAACCAGGTCTAAACCAGAACTAAACCAGGACTAAACCAGGACTAAACCAGGTCTAAACCAGGTCTAAACCAGGCCTAAACCAGGCCTAAACCAGGTCTAAACCAGGTCTAAACCAGGACTAAACCAGGCCTAAACCAGGTCTAAACCAGGTCTAAACCAGGTCTAGACCAGGTCTAAACCAGGACTAAACCAGGTCTAAACCAGGTCTAAACCAGAACTAAACCAGGACTAAACCAGGTCTAAACCAGGTCTAAACCAGGTCTAAACCAGGTCTAAACCAGGTCTAAACCAGGCCTAAACCAGACCTAAACCAGGTCTAAACCAGGCCTAAACCAGACCTAAACCAGGACTAAACCAGGCCTAAACCAGGTCTAAACCAGGACTAAACCAGGTCTAAACCAGGTCTAAACCAGGTCTAAACCAGGACTAAACCAGGACTAAACCAGGCCTAAACCAGGTCTAAACCAGGACTAAACCAGGCCTAAACCAGGTCTAAACCAGGACTAAACCAGGTCTAAACCAGGTCTAAACCAGGTCTAAACCAGGACTAAACCAGGACTAAACCAGGCCTAAACCAGGCCTAAACCAGGCCTAAACCAGGTCTAAACCAGGTCTAAACCAGGTCTAAACCAGGACTAAACCAGGACTAAACCAGGTCTAAACCAGGACTAAACCAGGCCTAAACCAGGCCTAAACCAGGTCTAAACCAGGCCTAAACCAGGTCTAAACCAGGTCTAAACCAGGTCTAAACCAGGACTAAACCAGGACTAAACCAGGCCTAAACCAGGTCTAAACCAGGCCTAAACCAGGACTAAACCAGGTCTAAACCAGGACTAAACCAGGCCTAAACCAGGTCTAAACCAGGCCTAAACCAGGTCTAAACCAGGCCTAAACCAGGTCTAAACCAGGTCTAAACCAGGCCTAAACCAGGCCTAAACCAGGCCTAAACCAGGTCTAAACCTGGTCTAAACCTGGTCTAAACCAGGACTAAACCAGGCCTAAACCAGGACTAAACCAGGACTAAACCAGGTCTAAACCAGGACTAAACCAGGCCTAAACCAGGTCTAAACCTGGTCTAAACCAGGACTAAACCAGGACTAAACCAGGACTAAACCAGGACTAAACCAGCTCTAAACCTGGTCTAAACCAGGACTAAACCAGGACTAAACCAGGTCTAAACCAGGTCTAAACCAGGACTAAACCAGGACTAAACCAGGTCTAAACCTGGTCTAAACCAGAACTAAACCAGGTCTAAACCAGGTCTAAACCAGGTCTAAACCAGGACTAAACCAGGCCTAAACCAGGACTAAACCAGGTCTAAACCAGGTCTAAACCAGGTCTAAACCAGGAATAAACCAGGCCTAAACCAGGTCTAAACCAGGTCTAAACCAGGACTAAACCAGGTCTAAACCAGGTCTAAACCTGGTCTAAACCAGGACTAAACCAGGACTAAACCAGGTCTAAACCAGGCCTAAACCAGAACTAAACCAGGTCTAAACCAGAACTAAACCAGGTCTAAACCAGAACTAAACCAGGACTAAACCAGGTCTAAACCAGGACTAAACCAGGTCTAAACCAGGTCTAAACCAGGACTAAACCAGGTCTAAACCAGGTCTAAACCAGGTCTAAACCAGAACTAAACCAGGACTAAACCAGGTCTAAACCAGGACTAAACCTGGTCTAAACCTGGTCTAAACCAGGACTAAACCAGGACTAAACCAGGTCTAAACCAGGTCTAAACCAGAACTAAACCAGGACTAAACCAGGTCTAAACCAGGTCTAAACCAGGACTAAACCAGGTCTAAACCAGGACTAAACCAGGACTAAACCTGGTCTAAACCAGGACTAAACCAGAACTAAACCAGGTCTAAACCAGGACTAGTCCTGCTTTAGACCTGCTTTAGACCAGGTTCAGACCTGGTTTAGACCAGGTTTAGACCTGGTTTAGACCAGGTTCAGACCTGGTTTAGACCTGGTTTGGTGTTGATTCTAGCCGTGTTTAGTCCCAGTTTCCTCCTGTTTACCCCCCTCCCCTCTGTTGATCCTCAGCCCTGGTTAAACCCTGAACCAGTCCCGGCTCGGCTCCGGTTCTGACTCAGCTCCAGTTTCTTCATTGATTCTCATTTTTTCGCCTCTTTTCTCTTCGTTTTGACGCCTTTTTTCGCGCAGCCTCCCCCTTTGTTCTTCTTTAATGGATGTGCTGTCCCCCTCCCTTCGTCCTCCCCCATTAGCACTCTCCCCTCGTGCACACGCTCCCTTACAAGCGCGCAACCTCACAGACGGTAAAACGCGTCGTTACGCTCGCGGTCTTGCGTTTTGTCGTTTGCGCCCATTTTACGCTTTTTTCTTCCAATAAATCTCCGTGCCGTTCTCAAACCGACACGAGCACGCTGATGAGAACCACGCGCGTGCACGTAACTCCACCTGAGGTTTCTACCATCACGCGCACAAACCACCTCACGCACGCGCAGGAAAACCACCCCCAAAACAACGTGCGTCAAAATGCTAATGTTATCAAACGGAGAGATGCGGGAAAATGAGCGGTGGTTAATGTCAGGGGCGGCGTTTTTCCCCCAATCCACATCCACACAGACACCCCACCTCACGCGCACCGACACCCCCACATTCAGCAGGTCCTCGCGCACGCCGAGCACCCACCAAACCCAAATCAAAACCAATCAGAACCAACCAAAACCACATCAGAACCCAACGCACCTGGAACGAAAACGAAGCGAAGAATCGTTGCGCTAAACCCGCGGCGTCTTCTCCACCTCTTCTTCGTTTGTTGCGCCTCGTTCGGTGTAAATCCTTTCCGTTTTTCGGCTCCTTCTTGAACAAAGACCACAGGCAGACGGGTTACGTCCAGGTGCGAGGTTCTGAGGTGGAGGTAAATCCAGAATGTGGAAAAGGACGCGGTAATAAGCGGAGGAGCGGCGCGGTGGCCCACTCTCTAACACAGCCTCTGCCTCAGCTCGGCTTTGCCCCCTTCTCCGCGACGCACAGCCCCCCAACGTGGAGCAAACCACTGCGGGGCGAAAACAGGGGGGGCGGACCCAGAAACCCGGCAACAACCAACTAATCCAGGCTTCAGCTCCACATTTGTCAGGTTTAAACGCGCCTTAAACACAGACACTTGATCTAAACCTTTCTCTAAAAGTGTTTTCATGTTTACCGCGCGTTTGAGATGGTTTTGATTTTGGGGGAACCTCCTCTAAACCCGGTCTTACCCGGTCTAAAGGTGGAGTCTCAGTCCTAATCTGTTGTTTTTCTGCTCCGCAGCCAGATGTGGACTGGACCAGACTGATGCACGGGCTAGACCTGGTATAGTCCTGGTTTAGACCTGGTTTAGATCTAAACCAGGACTAAAGTAGATCTAAACTTGGTCTGAACCCTGGTCTTAGACTCGTGCGCAGACTGAGCTCAGGTCTGGGCTCTTTGAGGTTTAGGTTTAACATGGATCTGATAAAACTCATGATGAATCCAATCAGCTCCAGGTTTTCTTTGAAAGAACCTTCTCTTTTACAAACGCTTCACCAGGAGCCTCCAGATGGTCTGTGGAACAGCTCAGAGTCAGAAAATCCAGCCACAGCACTCTGTGCCAGTCACTATCCCGGATAAATGCAGAGGGTCTGGATCTGGTTTTGATCTATAAAATTACAGAGGGCTTAAACACATCACAATAATTACAGACCTCCACAAAAAACAAACGCACCAGAGACAGGCTCCAGTAAATACAGTCTTAGAGAGAGACCTGGTTTAGACCTGGTTTAGACCTGGTTTAGACCTGGTTTAGTCCTGGTTTAGACCTGGTTTAGACCTGGTTTAGACCTGGTTTAGTCCTGGTTTAGACCTGGTTTAGACCTGGTTTAGTCCTGGTTTAGTCCTGGTTTAGACCTGGTTTAGACCTGGTTTAGTCCTGGTTTAGTCCTGGTTTAGTCCTGGTTCAGACCTGGTTCAGACCTGGTTCAGTCCTGGTTCAGTCCTGGTTTAGACCTGGTTTAGTCCTAATAATAATAATAATAATAATAATAATAATTGTTATATTTATATAGCGCCTTTCCAGAGCTCAAGGACGCTTTACATATCAATTATTCATTCACTCCACAGTCACACACTGGTGGTAGTAAGCTACATCTGTAGCCACAGCTGCCCTGGGGCAGACTGACAGAGACGTGGCAGCCATTCCGCGCCTACGGACTCTCCGACCAACACCTTCAACATTCTTACACATTCATACGAGGCAAGGTGGGTTAAGTGTTTTGCCCAAGGACACAACGACAGTATAAACTGTGGGGAGAGCGGGAATCGAACCTACTACCTTCCGGTTGAAGGACGGCCGCTCTACCACTGAGCTACTGCCGCCCCAATATAAAACATGAAACTAGTGTTTTCAGTAGTCCTGGTTTAGACCTGGTTTAGTCCTGGTTTAGTCTTGGTTTAGACCTGGTTTAGTCCTGGTTTAGTCTTGGTTTAGACCTGGTTTAGACCTGGTTTAGTCCTGGTTTAGTCTTGGTTTAGTCCTGGTTTAGTCCTGGTTTAGTCCTGGTTTAGTCCTGGTTTAGTCCTGGTTTAGACCTGGTTTAGTCCTGGTTTAGTCTTGGTTTAGACCTGGTTTAGACCTGGTTTAGTCCTGGTTTAGTCCTGGTTTAGACCTGGTTTAGTCCTGGTTTAGTCTTGGTTTAGTCCTGGTTTAGACCTGGTTTAGGCCTGGTTTAGTCCTGGTTTAGACCTGGTTTAGTCCTGGTTTAGTCTTGGTTTAGACCTGGTTTAGACCTGGTTTAGTCCTGGTTTAGTCCTGGTTTAGACCTGGTTTAGACCTGGTTTAGTCCTGGTTTAGTCCTGGTTTAGACCTGGTTTAGTCCTGGTTTAGACCTGGTTTAGTCCTGGTTTAGTCTTGGTTTAGACCTGGTTTAGACCTGGTTTAGACCTGGTTTAGTCCTGGTTTAGACCTGGTTTAGTCCTGGTTTAGTCTTGGTTTAGACCTGGTTTAGACCTGGTTTAGTCCTGGTTTTGTCCTGGTTTAGACCTGGTTTAGTCCTGGTTTAGACCTGGTTTAGTCCTGGTTTAGACCTGGTTTAGTCCTGGTTTAGACCTGGTTTAGTCCTGGTTTAGTCTTGGTTTAGACCTGGTTTAGACCTGGTTTAGTCCTGGTTTAGTCCTGGTTTAGACCTGGTTTAGTCCTGGTTTAGTCCTGGTTTAGTCCTGGTTTAGACCTGGTTTAGACCTGGTTTAGTCCTGGTTTAGTCCTGGTTTAGACCTGGTTTAGTCCTGGTTTAGTCCTGGTTTAGTCCTGGTTTAGTCCTGGTTTAGACCTGGTTTAGACCTGGTTTAGTCCTGGTTTAGACCTGGTTTAGACCTGGTTTAGTCCTGGTTTAGTCTTGGTTTAGACCTGGTTTAGACCTGGTTTAGTCCTGGTTTAGACCTGGTTTAGTCTTGGTTTAGACCTGGTTTAGACCTGGTTTAGTCCTGGTTTAGACCAGGTTTAGTCCTGGTTTAGGCCTGGTTTAGTCCTGGTTTAGTCCTGGTTTAGTCTTGGTTTAGACCTGGTTCAGACCTGGTTTAGACCTGGTTTAGTCCTGGTTTAGGCCTGGTTTAGTCCTGGTTTAGTCCTGGTTTAGTCTTGGTTTAGACCTGGTTCAGACCTGGTTTAGACCAGGTTTAGTCCTGGTTTAGGCCTGGTTTAGTCCTGGTTTAGTCCTGGTTTAGTCTTGGTTTAGACCTGGTTCAGTCCTGGTTTAGACCTGGTTTAGGCCTGGTTTAGGCCTGGTTTAGGCCTGGTTTAGTCCTGGTTTAGTCCTGGTTTAGACCTGGTTTAGTCCTGGTTTAGACCTGGTTTAGGCCTGGTTTAGGCCTGGTTTAATCCTGGTTTAGTCCTGGTTTAGTCCTGGTTTAATCCTGGTTTAGTCCTGGTTTAGTCTTGGTTTAGACCTGGTTCAGACCTGGTTTAGACCTGGTTTAGTCCTGGTTTAATCCTGGTTTAGTCCTGGTTTAGACCTGGTTTAGTCCTGGTTTAGTCCTGGTTTAGTCCTGGTTTAGTCCTGGTTTAATCCTGGTTTAGACCTGGTTTAGACCTGGTTTAATCCTGGTTTAGACCTGGTTTAGACCTGGTTTAGTCCTGGTTTAGTCCTGGTTTATACCTGGTTTAGTCCTGGTTTAATCCTGGTTTAGTCCTGGTTTAGTCCTGGTTTATACCTGGTTTAGTCCTGGTTTAGTCTTGGTTTAATCTTGGTTTAGACCTGGTTTAGACCTGCTTCAGACCTGGTTTAGACCTGGTTTAGATCTGGTTTAATCCTGGTTTAGACCTGGTTTAGTCCTGGTTTAGTCCTGGTTTAGTCTTGGTTTAGACCTGGTTCAGACCTGGTTTAGACCTGGTTTAGTCCTGGTTTAATCCTGGTTTAGTCCTGGTTTAGACCTGGTTTAGTCCTGGTTTAGTCTTGGTTTAATCCTGGTTTAGACCTGGTTTAGACCTGGTTTAGTCCTGGTTTAATCCTGGTTTAGACCTGGTTTAGACCTGGTTTAGTCCTGGTTTAATCCTGGTTTAGACCTGGTTTAGTCCTGGTTTAGTCTTGGTTTAGACCTGGTTTAGACCTGGTTTAGACCTCGTTTAGTCCTGGTTTAATCCTGGTTTAGACCTGGTTTAGTCCTGGTTTAGTCTTGGTTTAGACCTGGTTCAGACCTGGTTTAGACCTGGTTTAGTCCTGGTTTAATCCTGGTTTAGTCCTGGTTTAGACCTGGTTTAGTCCTGGTTTAGAACTGGTTTAGACCCGGTTTAGTCCTGGTTTAGTCCTGGTTTAGACCTGGTTTAGTCCCGGTTTAGTCCTGGTTTAGTCCTGGTTTAGACCTGTTTTAGACCTGGTTTAGACCTGTTTTAGTCCTGGTTTAGTCCTGGTTTAGTCCTGGTTTAGACCTGGTTTAGACCTGTTTTAGACCTGGTTTAGTCCTGGTTTAGAACTGGTTTAGACCCGGTTTAGACCCGGTTTAGACCTGGTTTAGTCCTGGTTTAGACCTGGTTTAGACCTGTTTTAGTCCTGGTTTAGTCCTGGTTTAGAACTGGTTTAGACCCGGTTTAGACCCGGTTTAGACCCGGTTTAGTCCTGGTTTAGACCCGGTTTAGTCCTGGTTTAGACCTGGTTTAGTCCTGGTTTAGACCTGGTTTAGACCTGGTTTAGTCCTGGTTTAGACCTGGTTTAGTCCTGGTTTAGAACTGGTTTAGACCCGGTTTAGACCCGGTTTAGACCTGGTTTAGTCCTGGTTTAGACCTGGTTTAGTCCTGGTTTAGACCTGGTTTAGTCCTGGTTTAGTCCTGGTTTAGACCTGGTTTAGTCCTGGTTTAGACCTGGTTTAGACCTGGTTTAGTCCTGGTTTAGAACTGGTTTAGACCCGGTTTAGACCCGGTTTAGTCCTGGTTTAGTCCTGGTTTAGACCTGGTTTAGTCCCGGTTTAGTCCTGGTTTAGACCTGGTTTAGTCCTGGTTTAGACCTGGTTTAGTCCTGGTTTAGACCTGGTTTAGACCTGTTTTAGACCTGATTTAGACCTGTTTTAGTCCTGGTTTAGTCCTGGTTTAGAACTGGTTTAGACCCGGTTTAGACCCGGTTTAGACCTGGTTTAGTCCTGGTTTAGACCTGGTTTAGACCTGTTTTAGTCCTGGTTTAGTCCTGGTTTAGAACTGGTTTAGACCCGGTTTAGACCCGGTTTAGACCTGGTTTAGTCTCGGTTTAGTCTTGGTTTAGTCCTGGTTTAGACCTGGTTTAGACCTGGTTTAGTCTTGGTTTAGACCTGGTTTAGTCTTGGTTTAGTCCTGGTTTTAGTTCTGGTTGGTCTCCGTCATTAAAGTCTCGTCTTTGCTCTTTCTTTTGTTTTAATGAACTCAGTAAAAGGACAGACTCGTAAAAAGAGCAGCTCAAGTTTGATAAAAGAAAACCTCATCAAAGAAACTCACAGGAAATGATTCGACTGTAAACATCTCACACTTTCACAATAAAAGCCCACGTACCTACACTTCTGGGCTTTAAACTTTTAGTGAAATCCCTTCATTTCCTTTTACTTCACGTTGGCTGTTTGTTTCATTGATCCACAACGTTAACATTAAACTTAACAAAAGCATCAGATTGAATGAATTGCATTGAAAAAACGGAGCTGCTCTCCCACAGTTTATTGGATCAACACCTTTAATACTTTGTGTTGAATCTGGGAAGTGTCTGAGTAAAGGACACAGCTCTGAGTTTAGTGCAGAGCCGATAAACATTTACATTTACTCAGACTCCGAGGCCAGTCTGAGTCTGAACAGCGGCAGGACGGGGCTCTGACGGACGATAAATAAACCACAGAGCAGGGTCTGTGGCTGAAAAAAACAGCTGCAGATGTGTCACAGCAGAAGAAAAGGAGAGGTCTGTGAAAATAAATTTTTCAGAAGCTCATCAGACAGAAATATAACACATGACACAGACAGGTCAGAGGTCGAGCTCAGAGTTGAACTTCTATTAAAAAAAGTAGTGTGTGATTTTCTTAACCTTCTGAAAGAGACAACTGTTTAATCTAATTCTGTAACAAGAATCATCTGAAAAAAAAAACTTTTTAGACCTTAAGACTCTTTATTCTTACGTCTGAAAAAGGAGCGTTCCCATTGGTCGACACTGAAAACAAAAGGAAGTCTGTCGATAAAACAGCTCTGGACACATCTTAAAAAGAGAAAGTCCGAATGGTTCTGAGGCTGAAGTCAGAGCTAAAGGTTTCCAAAGTCACTAATGTCCCTCCTCCCCCTCGTCTCCTCTCTCCTGGCTCCTCCCACTAGAGCTTGTTGCCGTGGAAACGCAGACTGTGACCTGATTCAGGAAAAAAAAAAACACTACCCTCACATAACACTGAGAACTTCAAAGCCTTCTGCTCTGTTGCCTAGCAACAAGAGACCAGACCAGGACCAGACCAGGACCAAACCAGGACAAGACCAGGACTAAACCAGGACCAGACCAGGACCAGACCAGGACTAGACCAGGACCAGACCAGGACCAGACCAGGACCAGACCAGGACAAGACCAGGACTAAACCAGGACCAGACCAGGACCAAACCAGGACCAGACCAGGACTAGACCAAGACAAAACCAGGACAAGACCAGGACTAAACTAGGACTAGACCAGGACCAGACCAGGACAAAACCAGTACAAGACCAGGACTAAACTAGGACTAGACCAGGACCAGACCAGGACCAAACCAGGACCAGACCAGGACCAGACCAGGACAAAACCAGGACAAGACCAGGACTAAACCAGGACCAGACCAGGACCAGACCAGGACAAAACCAGTACAAGACCAGGACTAAACTAGGACTAGACCAGGACCAAACCAGGACCAGACCAGGACTAGATCAGGACAAAACCAGGACCAGACCAGGACAAGACCAGGACCAAACCAGGACCAAACTAGGACCAAACCAGGACTAAACCAGGACCAAACCAGGACCAGACCAGGACCAGACCAGGACCAGACCAGGACCAAACTAGGACCAAACCAGGACTAAACCAGGACCAAACCAGGACTAGACCAGGACCAGACCAGGACCAGACCAGGACCAGACCAGGACCAAACTAGGACCAAACCAGGACTAAACCAGGACCAAACCAGGACCAGACCAGGACCAGACCAGGACCAGACCAGGACCAAACTAGGACCAAACCAGGACCAAACAAGGACCAAACCAGGACTAAACCAGGACTAAACCAGGACTAGACCAGGACCAGACCAGGACCAGACCAGGACTAGACCAGGACCAAACCAGGACTAGACCAGGACTAGACCAGGACCAAACCAGGGCCAGACCAGGACCAAACCAGGACTAGACCAGGACTAGACCAGGACTAGACCAGGACCAAACCAGGACCAGACCAGGACCAAACCAGGACTAGACCAGGACTAGACCAGGACTAGACCAGGACCAGACCAGGACCAGACCAGGACCAAACCAGGACTAGACCAGGACTAGACCAGGACTAGACCAGGACCAGACCAGGACCAAACCAGGACCAGACCAGGACCAGACCAGGACTAGACCAGGACCAAACCAGGACCAGACCAGGACCAGACCAGGACTAGACCAGGACCAAACCAGGACCAAACCAGGACCAGACCAGGACCAGACCAGGACTAGACCAGGACTAGACCAGGACCAGACCAGGACCAAACCAGGACCAGACCAGGACCAGACCAGGACTAGACCAGGACTAGACCAGGACCAAACCAGGACCAGACCAGGACCAGACCAGGACTAGACCAGGACCAGACCAGGACCAGACCAGGACTAGACCAGGACTAGACCAGGACCAAACCAGGACCAAACTAGGACTAGACCAGGACCAGACCAGGACAAGACCAGGACCAGACCAGGACTAGACCAGGACCAGACCAGGACCAGACCAGGACCAAACCAGGACCAGACCAGGACCAGACCAGGACTAGACCAGGACCAGACCAGGACCAAACCAGGACCAGACCAGGACCAGACCAGGACAAAACCAGGACCAAACCAGGACCAGACCAGGACCAGACCAGGACTAGACCAGGACCAGACCAGGACCAAACCAGGACCAGACCAGGACCAGACCAGGACCAGACCAGGACTAGACCAGGACTAGACCAGGACCAGACCAGGACTAGACCAGGACTAGACCAGGACCAGACCAGGACCAAACCAGGACCAGACCAGGACCAGACCAGGACCAGGACCAGACCAGGACCAGACCAGGACCAGACCAGGACTAGACCAGGACCAGACCAGGACCAAACCAGGACCAGACCAGGACCAGACCAGGACCAGACCAGGACTAGACCAGGACTAGACCAGGACCAGACCAGGACCAAACCAGGACAAAACCAGGACCAAACCAGGACCAAACCAGGACCAAACCAGGACCAGACCAGGACCAGACCAGGACCAAACCAGGACCAGACCAGGACCAGACCAGGACTAGACCAGGACTAGACCAGGACCAAACCAGGACCAGACCAGGACCAGACCAGGACTAGACCAGGACCAGACCAGGACCAGACCAGGACTAGACCAGGACTAGACCAGGACCAAACCAGGACCAAACTAGGACTAGACCAGGACCAGACCAGGACAAGACCAGGACCAGACCAGGACTAGACCAGGACCAGACCAGGACCAGACCAGGACCAGACCAGGACTAGACCAGGACCAAACCAGGACCAAACTAGGACTAGACCAGGACCAGACCAGGACCAGACCAGGACCAGATCAGGACAAAACCAGGACCAGACCAGGACTAGACCAGGACTAGACCAGGACCAGACCAGGACCAAACCAGGACCAGACCAGGACCAGATCAGGACAAAACCAGGACCAAACCAGGACCAAACTAGGACCAGACCAGGACCAGGCCTAAATCCCGATGTGTAGACAGTGTGAATCTAGTGCCTCTCTGTGGAAACAACAGGAACTGCACTAGAAACAAAAACGGCTAAATCTAAATAACTTTAACAAAACAGTTAATAATCTGAAATTTATATAAATAAATGTGATGAATATATAAATTATGTAGATTTATTAAACAACACTCTCACTACAGTTGTTGTTGTTTTTTTTTTTTTTGCTTTTAAAAAAACAGGTGTAAAACTAAATCCAAAAGTGCATTTACATTTACTTTTTATTTAGTCAAGTGAGGAAAACAATGGAAGCAATTTAACACAAGGAACAAAAGTGCCCAAAAAACTAGTCAGTTTAGACCCAGCACAGTTTACAAAGCTAAGGATAAGAATTAATATTATTTTTTATTTTTTTGGAAGAAAAGGAATATTATTAGGCCCGAGCCGGTGATGACCGGGAGGGCCTATTGTTTTTGCTCGGATTTTTTTTTTTTTTTTTATTGTGACCAAATGATCCTAAATTTGACCCAGTGAACATGCACGAAAAGTCATTTTTATTGGTCCCAGACTTCAAGCTCGGCGAAAATTTATGTATTTGAAGTCGCCGAAAAAAAAATACGAAAAATGACTCAGTGGCGACCCCTACAAAATCAAAATACATTGGTTCTATGGAAAATGAAAGTAAATTTTTCCAATGTAGAAATACAAAACTTGGTACATCCATAGGACACCTCAGGGCAAACAGAAAAGTTTATTACAGCCATATCGTAAACTCAACAGAAAATCTACTATGTTGGGTGGAATGCGTGACCACCTAAATCGCACCCCTTGTGTCTAAAGGCTTTTCATCTAAACAGCTCCAAATTTGGTGAGTATCATCTAGACACATGTGCCAAAAAAAATTATCAATTTGTTTTTTGATACATTTGTGGCTGTGGTCGTAATGAGTCTGTGAAGAGGCAGGGAGGCGAGGGCCTTTATCGCCGCTTGCGGCTTTAATTTACATTTACATTTAGTCATTTAGCTGACGCTTTTATCCAAAGCGACTTACATTATGACTCTTATGACTCAGATTATGACTTCAATTAATGATGAAAATGAGTTTTGAATCAGTTGTGTTTATTTTAATTTGAAAGCAGTACATAAGAAATAGTGTGAACCATTAACTGTCGACGACTACAATAGTAAGAAAAAACTAAACTAGTAAAGCACACGTCATTATTCATCTCTCCAGACGGCTCCACTCTGGAGGAGGGTCTCTGGGGCCTCGAGGTTTCTGGATCCGACAGTTAAACCCTGTGGAATACAACAGAGCAAACCCCTTTTAGAGTTAAATGCTGAACAGATTCCTCCAGGATGCATTTAGAGTTCTGAATCTGATCCCAGTCAGATGTTGTAAAGGTTTTAAAAAGAACAAACCGATCCCAGCTGTAGACGGGAAGCTGATGGAGTTTGAGGCTGGAGGAGACACGTCTTCGTAAGCATTTTCAGATTCTGAGACGGACTCTGATGGATCTGGAGAAAAGACAAACAACAAATAACACATTTGAGTTTAAGAAAGACATCTTACCAACACACTGACCTCCCTGAGTCTGGACCTGGTCTAAGACTGGACCTGGTCTAAGACTGGACCTGGTCTGAGTCTGGACCTGGTCTGAGTCTGGACCTGGTCTGAGTCTGGACCTGGTCTAAGTCTGGACTAACTCTGTCTCCTTCAAACACTGACCTCCGTGAGTCTGGACCTGGTCTGAGTCTGGACCTGGTCTGAGTCTGGACCTGGTCTAAGTCTGGACTAACTCTGTCTCCTTCAAACACTGACCTCCCTGAGTCTGGACCTGGTCTGAGTCTGGACCTGGTCTAAGACTGGACCTGGTCTAAGACTGGACCTGGTCTGAGTCTGGACCTGGTCTGAGTCTGGACCTGGTCTGAGTCTGGACCTGGTCTAAGTCTGGACCTGGTCTGAGTCTGGACCTGGTCTGAGTCTGGACCTGGTCTAAGTCTGGACCTGGTCTGAGTCTGGACCTGGTCTAAGACTGGACCTGGTCTGAGTCTGGACCTGGTCTGAGTCCGGACCTGGTCTAAGTCTGGACCTGGTCTGAGTCCGGACCTGGTCTGAGTCTGGACCTGGTCTGAGTCTGGACCTGGTCTAAGACTGGACCTGGTCTGAGTCTGGACCTGGTCTAAGTCCGGACCTGGTCTGAGTCTGGACCTGGTCTAAGTCTGGACCTGGTCTAAGTCTGGACCTGGTCTGAGTCTGGACCTGGTCTAAGTCTGGACCTGGTCTGAGACTGGACCTGGTCTGAGACTGGACCTGGTCTGAGTCTGGACCTGGTCTAAGTCTGGACCTGGTCTAAGTCTGGACTAACTCTGTCTCCTTCACTGACAGTGTTACCAGAGAGCAGGTGATACTGAGGTGTGATGTCACAGCCTGTGGGCGTGGCCAGGTTGTACAGGTGCGCCTCGGACAGGTGAGACTTGGATCGGGGTCGGACCACGCTGTAGATGGGGGTGGAGGTCACTGAGGGGTCGTTGTCGTAGTGATGGGAGGCAGCTTTTATCCTGGAAACAGAAGAGAGCGATGAGGCTCTGGCCCTGGTGGAGATTTAAGGAACTGCAGCTGAGTGGAGCATTATAGGCGAAACAAAACAAAATATATAGTATTCAGGAAGATAAGTGGGCACATGGATCAATACATGAGCAAAGCACAGAAGGGCATCGGCAAAGAAACCAGAGGAGCTAAACACCAACTCCTGGTTGACAGAACAGTCACCCAAGACTGCAGAACCCGACACACCAACCTGTGCACTGCCTGGATTGATTACAAGAAAGCATATGACTCAATGCCACACATGGATCACTGAATGCTTGGAGATGTACAACATCAACAGGACTCTAAGAGACTTCATTGCAAACTCAATGAGGCTGTGGAAAACCACCCTTGAGGCCAATGGCAAGCCACTTGCACAAGTATCCATCAAATGTGGCATATACCAAGGAGATGCTCTATCCCCACTGCTGTTCTGCATAGGCCTGAACCCCCTCAGCCAAATAATCAACAAGACTGGCTATGGATACCGACTCAGGAATAGGGCCACCATCAGTCACCTCCTCTACATGGATGACATCAAGCTATACGCTAAGAGTGAGCGGGACATCGACTCACTGATCCACACCACCAGGATCTACAGCTCTGACATTGGGATGTCATTCGGGCTTGAGAAGTGTAGTCGAATGGTGACGAAGAGAGGGAAGGTAGTCCACACAGAAGGGGTCTCACTCCATTTGTGGAGACATTTGTATTTTATTTTATGCACTAGATTTAGAATACTTCACATTAATGGAGTCCAAAAGAAGATCTAATCTAGGTTTAAACTCCAAGATCTGGACTGGTTGTGTCTGGTACTGGTCTTACCTGGTCTGGCTGGTAGAACTGGGCATGGCCACCTGAGAGGGGCTGCTCTCTGATCGGTTGGTTTTGATTTTGTTGACCACAGCGTAAGTCACCTCCATGTTTTTCTGCTGAGACCTGCGCAAAGAACAAAGACTGAATCTGAAAGTGGTTATACAAAAGCTCCTGGTTCCTGTTCCTGACCTTTGTGAGCCTCGTCATGAGGTCAACAGTAAGACATTAGGAGCTTCCTTTTTGATAAAGGACAGGAGCTTCCTATTGTAAAACACCTTCCTAAAATTTAATTGGTGGTTTTGTATTTCAAATGTTCTCACACATTTATAAAGGAGCATTAAAGTCATAATCATTTCAGGCTGATGTTAATAAACAGCGCTGGTCCTGAGCCTTATCCATTCAGTCAAATTCAGTTTTATTGTGGCTTTTAATCAACTCTAGCCTCTGTCAAGCCTCTCTCTCTTATAAGGGCCATTATACAGCAATATACCTCCGTCCACCAGAGGGCAGGCTCCAAAAGCAAAATATAAGGAGAAATCCAATGGCAACTTTACAAGAGTAAAAATCCTGTTTACTACATGACAAATTTTTTTTGGGGGGGGGGGCTTTTTGATTAATAGTTCAGTTTCTATCCAAGTATCTAAATACTATAGATTCCTATCTAGTTTCCTATGTTTACTCTGCAGTAACAGCAGAAAAGCCCGGATGTAATCGCCATTTTATTGCCCTGTGCTGAGGACAACAGTGGTGAATGTGAGAGAAATGGGCAACAACCAGAATCACTTATTAAACCCCAATAGGGTGTATAAGAATACACTAACCACAGAGGATTATAGTAATACTGCACATCAGGGCCAGGTGCACTGACTGCACAGCTCTGCCTTTGCACAGACAGCCTTCTCATTCAAAGCTGTAAATCAATGGAACAATCTCCCAATCTCCCCTGACCTCTGACCTCAGAGACAGAGTATGGTAGTTTAAGGTTGGAGGGGGTACAGCTGCGGTACTTTCTGTCAAACACACACCAACCTCTCAAATGACAGCAGACCAATTCCAAAGATGTGTTCCACAAAGAAAACATTCATTTGCTTTGTGCAGTTATTATTGGTCTGGGAAATATCAATACAATATAAATATCAATATAATAGCTCAGTGGGTAGAGCGGTCGTCCTTCAACCGGAAGGTAGGTGGTTCGATTCCCGCTCTCCCACAGTGCTTCACATTATCAGTTTCAAACTCTGCAGAGATAATGTTCACATGTTTTTTTACATGTTATGAAGTAAAAGAGCTTCATCAGCAGCATTCCTAAGAGTTACTCATTATTTTTTTAGACAAAACTAAAAATATTTTTCTGTGTGCCATCTTTATTTTCTCTTCATTAGTAACAAGTAAGCATATAATAACACATTTTAACAAATCTCTGCAATGTTCCCTTTACAATGACACAGAAGTATTCAAATACACCTCATGGTTGATGAAATATACTCATTTCTTTATAGGGATGCATTTTCTTGGTGGTCTTGAAAACCCGGCATTGGGCTTAAAAGGTTAAACACATATCCTTTTATTTTAATATTCCGGAAAGTAACTATGCAGATCTCGAGCGTTTTTATTTGAAGACCCCTGGTATATTGTGTGGCCTGCTATACTTTTAGCATTTAGATTTTAACGTTAGTATTACATCTGCTCGAATGCCCGTGCTACTTATGACTCCAGGGTCACATATAGTTGGGCTCCTATAACAGAAATTTGCTTAAACAATTTGTCAAAAGTTGACATACTCTGGTGATTTTGGCCCGAGCACTCAACTTTTTGCTTTGTAATCAAACAGGTTTTGTTTTTCAGCCACAACTGCCAAAAAAATAGTTCAAAATGCAAAAAAAAAAAAAAAAAAAAAAATAGCATTACACAAAAAACAGCTGAAATACAGGACTCTCTGAAAAGGTGTTGTGGCCGTTTCAAGATGCAGAAGAAAACATTACGACACAAATGCTACAAAGCATCCCACTTACAATACTCCAACCAGCTCAGAGACGAGCCACAAAACGTCTGGAACAAAGTCATCTGGAGAGAGAAGTCCCAAAACTGAGCTTTTTGCCAAAACCATAAACATCACATTTGAAGTCAACACGGCCTACTATGAAAGGTACACAGTCGTTCTGAAACATGGAGCTGGAGCTGATGTTTTGAGGATGTGAGCTACAAAGGCTCAGGAAAAGATGAATGCAGCATGTTTTCAGAAAATACTGGAGGAACATTTGGACTCATCAGAAGCTGCTCATGGGACGTACTTGGACGTTCCAACACGACAACGATCCAAAGCACAAGTCGACCTGTCATTGGCTACAGCAGCAGAAAGAGAAGGTTCTGGACTCAGTGTCATTGATCCACTCTGAGAAGATCTCAAACGTGCAGTTCATACAAGACACACCAAGAATTTACAGGTGGGTGCACGCCCACAGCAAGAAGGTTGTGAGTTCAAAACCCGTTCGACTCCAGTCTTTCTGTGAGGAGTCTGCATGTTCTCCTCGTGTTACTGTGGGTTCTCTCCGGGTACTCCAGTTCCTCCCACCGTCCAAACACCTGCATGTACAGGTTAAATGTAACTCTAAAGTGTCCCTCGTGAAAGAATGTGAGAGTGAATGGTTGTCTGTCTCTAAATGTTAGCCCTGCGACTAACTGTCCACGGTCCAGGGTGGACTCCACCAACAACCCCTAACGGGACCAAGCGGTAGAAAATGAATGAATTTAGGCTTTTTCCCCAAAAAGAATGTACAGCTTTACATCTGAGAAAATAAAGAGCCTCATCCACAAAGACTTTAAACTGTCATTAATGTTAAAGATCAGGGTCCTTTCTGTTGTCATTATGATTTTAAAAAGTAAATGGCTTCACCAAACTACTACATATGTTTTTGTGTTAACATTCATACTCACACCTCATTCCTTCTGCTTTATTCAATAATAGTTTTTGGATTAAATTAAAAACTTCTTTTGAGTGGCCTATACCTCTTGACACAGGTTATGAGCCGGTCTGTGGTTTTAGAAAATCACAGGAAAAGAAATATGACCGCCTCAACAGGAAAAGTTTAACCCTTATCTTGTGAAAAATGACACCTTCCTCCTCCTCTGCCTCAGTGGTGATGCCGTTGCCATGGAGACGGTGAACATATGGCAGAGGGACACTCGGAGGAGGATGAGACCGAGGTGAGAATCTCAGTCACAGGCTCCATATGGGCCTCAGCTCCACGGCTCTCGCTCGACTCCTTATTATTTTAATAAACGTGAGAAAGTCTTTATCTGTTATAATCATTTTTTTATTTCCTATTGTTTATAATTACTGGGTGCTCATAGTTAAATTTTTATTTATTTATAACAGGGACCATGCAATCAAAATAAATATTGCAGCTGATGTGATGCATATAAAGTTTATAGCAAATGCTAATTCTCAGCTCTTGTGCCTGGTTGGGCTTTGGTTCTCTTCAGGTCGTGTCAAATCTGATCCTGTCATGTCCTTCATGTTAATCCAAACGTGAACTAGACGTAGATATAACTTTCTGCAGCTGGAGCTTGTTCTGGGGAGTGACTGCAGTCATATAAAATCTCATGTAATGTTTACTTTTCCAAACAAACCTCAGCTGCGCTGTTAAAGCACTCTGTGTGTGACACGTGCTGACCAGATCTGAAAAAAGATCAGAGAGAAGACCGAACAGAGGCTGTTCACCGGGATTAAGATCAAATCAGTCTGGTCCCTAACGATCCCAGAGTTCCAGGAGGCAGGACAAACGGAACAAATTCAACCAATCAGAGAAAAGAACAACTCTGATGTTAGCAACTACAAGACTAGTTCCACTTCTTCATGAGCTCGGCGTTTTAAATAAGTCTTTATAATTATTGGATAGTGTTGGGCTCAGGTGGTCAACAGGCTCAAAGTGAGGGGTTCTGACCCACTTCCCTGAGACTCCCATGTTCTCCCTGTGTCTGTGTAGGTTTCCTCCAGGTACTCCAGTTTCCAACCCTGTCCAGCAGCGACTAACTCTTGGCCTGTTCTATACAAAGAAGTTAGTCTGGTCCCTGTTGCTTGCATTTGATTTCGAGAGGAATGTAAACCAACTGGAGAAACAGCGTGAGTCTGTGAGTCGTACCTGTGAGAGGAGGCAGCTGGGAGTCTCTTCTGAGGCGTCTGAAAAACAGAAACACACACGAAGGTTTGTAACACAGTAAAGAAAGTCTGCTTCTGAAACAGGCTGCACTAAAACGTTCAAGTCCAAAACCTAGTCCAGTTGCAACAAATTAAATAAAAGACAATATTACACATTTCCTGGACTCTACATTAAAGCCATTCAAACTAACCTTATACTGTTAATAATCTTTTTAAGCTTTAAAATACATAACCTCAGAGTGCTTTTGCGGGTTTCCTGACAGAAAGCAGAAGCATAATAAATATATTTCACTTGAAGAGGTCTTTCTCAGAAGAAAATGCCCGTCCCAGATCGACACAAACCTTACTTTAATGTGAGATTTATTCCTAAGTAAGAGCTCTGTGTGGTCCTGCAGCCGCTCACTCGAAAGACAATCACTTTAAAACTGGAACTAGTGACTGTAAAAAGAATTGTCCAAATGTGTGTCTGGATCTAAACAGATTATTTTCAGATGAAGTCTGACAACAACTCTTAAAGTGTTGTTGAAGTCCATTTCAAATCTCTGTTTTCTTGGATAAACACTGACCAAATACGAGACGATAAGCAGGATTAAACTCACCTTGAGTTCTCCGCCTGCTGCTGTTTGTCCCAGAGCTGCTGCTAAACTAACACTGGGGTCATTAATAAACAGGAAGTGGCTGTTCTCTTCACTTCCTCTTTGGTCTCGGTTTCCTCTCATTTCACTGTTGAAATCATTTTATCTCCTTTTGTTCAGACTCTCACTTATTTCCTCATAACTTTTATCTGAATAATGAGCTCATATTTAAACCTTTTAGAAGAAATGTAAAGCAGTGTTTAAACTTTAAACTCCTCGAACAGAGAACCCACCTGCTTCATTCAGTCGCTTTCATTTGTTGTGGGTTTGTGGCAAAAGAGTGTGGCCAGTAATGAGCACAGACCCGGTTTAGACCTGGTTTAGACCCGGTTTAGACCTGGTTTAGACCTGGTTTAGACCCGGTTTAGACCTGGTTTAGACCTGGTTTAGACCTGGTTTAGACCTGGTTTAGTCCTGTTTAGACCTGGTTTAGACCTGGTTTAGACCTGGTTTAGACCTGGTTTAGACCTGGTTTAGACCTGGTTTAGTCCTGTTTAGGCCTGGTTTAGTCCTTGTTTAGACCTGGTTTAGACCTGGTTTAGTCCCGGTTTAGACCCGGTTTAGTCCTTGTTTAGACCTGGTTTAGACCTGGTTTAGTCCTGGTTTAGACCTGGTTTAGACCTGGTTTAGACCTGGTTTAGACCTGGTTTAGACCTGGTTTAGTCCTGGTTTAGACCTGGTTTAGACCTGGTTTAGACCTGGTTTAGACCTGGTTTAGACCCGGTTTAGACCCGGTTTAGTCCTTGTTTAGACCTGGTTTAGACCTGGTTTAGACCTGGTTTAGACCCGGTTTAGACCTGGTTTAGTCCTTGTTTAGACCTGGTTTAGACCTGGTTTAGACCTGGTTTAGACCTGGTTTAGACCTGGTTTAGACCTGGTTTAGACCTGGTTTAGACCTGGTTTAGTCCTGTTTAGACCTGGTTTAGACCTGGTTTAGACCTGGTTTAGACCTGGTTTAGACCTGGTTTAGACCTGGTTTAGACCTGGTTTAGTCCTGTTTAGACCTGGTTTAGACCTGGTTTAGACCTGGTTTAGTCCTTGTTTAGACCTGGTTTAGACCTGGTTTAGACCTGGTTTAGTCCTGTTTAGACCTGGTTTAGACCTGGTTTAGACCTGGTTTAGACCTGGTTTAGTCCTGTTTAGACCTGGTTTAGACCTGGTTTAGACCTGGTTTAGTCCTGGTTTAGACCTGGTTTAGACCTGGTTTAGTCCTGTTTAGACCTGGTTTAGACCTGGTTTAGACCTGGTTTAGACCTGGTTTAGACCTGGTTTAGTCCTGGTTTAGACCTGGTTTAGACCTGGTTTAGACCTGGTTTAGTCCTGGTTTAGACCTGGTTTAGACCTGGTTTAGACCTGGTTTAGACCCGGTTTAGACCTGGTTTAGACCCGGTTTAGACCTGGTTTAGACCTGGTTTAGACCTGGTTTAGTCCTGTTTAGACCTGGTTTAGACCTGGTTTAGACCTGGTTTAGTCCTGGTTTAGACCTGGTTTAGACCTGGTTTAGACCTGGTTTAGACCTGGTTTAGTCCTGGTTCAGACCTGGTTCAGACCTGGTTTAGACCTGGTTTAGACCTGGTTAAGTCCTGGTTTAGACCTGGTTCAGACCTGGTTTAGACCTGGTTTAGACCTGGTTTAGACCTGGTTTAGACCTGGTTTAGACCTGGTTTAGACCTGGTTTAGACCTGGTTTAGACCTGGTTTAGACCCGGTTTAGACCTGGTTTAGACCTGGTTTAGACCTGGTTTAGGCCTGGAGACCCTCACAGCGCCCCCTACAGGTGCAGTGTGATGTAGGAGCTGTACCTCTGAGACGTTGGAGTAAATGACTGAAGGGCTCTTCTGAAGAAACTGTTTGAACAAAAAGGCGGTGGCTCTGAAGATGAACTGATACTGTTCCTGTCAAAAAATGACAAAAGATAATCACACGTCAGGAAGTGGCCTCAAAGTAAACAGGAAGTCACATGCATTTAGTACACTTTAAATGCTATTCTTCTTTCTTCTCTTTTTTAAAGTTGACCGTTTCGACACTGAAAGAGAATGTTTTATCTTCACTTTAACGTCCCCTACATTCAGGGCCAGGTCTGCTGTGCACTTTAGGAAACCATCTCTGTGAACCTGCAGCGGGACGAGGGAGGGACACACGATATTTAATCAGTCCAGACGAATATTTGTTTGTTATTGAAGAAAAGGGATGTGTCTGGAATAACGCAGCTCTGTGTCACTGGGTTTTGAAGAACAACGAGAGGAAAGGAGAATAGTTCTGGAGGAAAATAGCTTCTAAGTGCTTTGTTGTTTGCGGTTTAACATCTTTGAATTCTGTTGGCCACAGCGCTCTACCACTGAGCCTCAGCGGTAGAGCAGTCGTCCTTCAACCGGAGGTAGGTGGTTCGAATCCCGCTCTCCCCACAGTTCATACTGTTGTTGTGTCCTTGGGCAAGACACTTAACCCACCTTGCCTACAGTGGTGTTCCAGCTGAAACACTGGTGAATGGAAACCTTAATGTAAGTCGATTTGGATAAAAGCGTCTGATAAATGACTAAATGCAATTGTAAATATTTAGAAGTAAATATGAATATGTTTTGTTACGGGTTAATCCCAGTAAAACCGAGGTTCAGTCCGTACTTTGGTCTGGACGGCACTGGGTCTCTGTCTCCTCAGATCCAACACCATCCTTATGATGCTGAAGTCTGCCGTCAGCTGCTGCACAGAGAGACAGAATCTGGGTAAAGCCTGTTCAAATCCAACTAGAACCTGTTCAAATCCATCTAAAACCTGTTCAAATCCAATTAAAACCTGTTCAAGTGAAATTAAAACCTGTTCAAATCCAACTAAAACCTGTTTGAATCCAACTAGGACCTGCTGTGTTATGAAGTGTTACCTTGTTGAGCAGCAGGTGGTAGATCTGGTCCAAAACACAGATGACTCCTGTTCGACCACAGCCAGCGCTGAAACATAAACAGACACTTTTTACCACGTGTCAGATCTGTCAGAGCTACATGCCCCGAGACCCACTTTAACTGTAGTGCCTCTGAGCATCCAGTGTTCTATCAAGTCTTCAGAGTCCAAGTCCAAGTCCAGTCCGAGTCCAGCAGACTGATGTGGGGACAAAACTCACTTGATCAGGACTTTACTTTTATGACAAAGCAAGTGTTATGTTCATTAATTCTGGTGAGTCGTGGGATTAATGAGTAAAGCTGAAGGAACATTTGGGAGAGTGTTCGTCAGCATCGAGAATAATACTGGTGCTGCAGGTTTTTGTTTCTAAACTATCCTTTTAACAGACGTTACATTTGTAATAAGGCAGCAATTCAAAGTGAACTTTACTTTAACAAACTCCTGAAAAAGAGGAGCAGGATCCAGTCAAAGAGGTCTTTAGATGTATCTATGAAACAACTCCGAGGGCCGAGGCTGGTTTTACTGCAGCAGCTCCGGCTCAGCGCACGGCCACCAGACCCCGATCCAGTGAAAGGATCAGCAGCAGCCTCTCTACCCTCCAGGGTTCACACTTCTGACTGAAGCGGGTCAGAACGTGTGAGAACATTAACCAATGTATGAACAGACAGAGGATTGAGAAACAGTGTGAGCTGCTCCATATTCACCTCCTTCTGTTCACCTCCATCTGACTCCACACACTCTCACTGATCCTCCAGAACCGGACCAGAACCAGAACCAGACCAGAACCGGACCAGAACCATCTGACTCCACACACTCTCACTGATCCTCCAGAACCAAACCAGAACCAGAACCATCTGACTCCACACACTCTCACTGATCCTCCAGAACCGGACCAGAACCAGAACCAGAACCATCTGACTCCACACATTCTCACTGATCCTCCAGAACCGGACCAGAACCAGAACCATCTGACTCCACACATTCTCACTGATCCTCCAGAACCAGAACCAGAGCAGAACCAGACCAGATCCAGACCAGAACCATCGGACTCCACACATTCTCACTGATCCTCCAGAACCAGAACCAGAGCAGAACCAGACCAGAACCATCTGACTCCACACATTTTCACTGATCCTCCAGAACCGGACCAGAACCAGAACCAGACCAGAACCATCTGACTCCACACATTTTCACTGATCCTCCAGAACCGGACCAGAACCAGAACCATCTGACTCCACACATTTTCACTGATCCTCCAGAACCGGACCAGAACCAGAACCAGACCAGAACCATCTGACTCCACACACTCTCACTGATCCTCCAGAACCGGACCAGAACCAGAACCAGAACCATCTGACTCTACACACTCTCACTGATCCTCTAGAACCGGACCAGAACCAGAACCATCTGACTCCACACACTCTCACTGATCCTCCAGAACCGGACCAGAACCAGAACCATCTGACTCCACACACTCTCACGATCAGAATAAACTGTGAACCAGCACCATGTGAACCTGAAGTCCAGCTAGTATTCTGTTGGAGATGCTTTTACATAGCGCTAGTGTTTTTGTAGTCGATGTACAAAGTGGGAGGTTAATTAGTTGGTGTCACTGTTTGTCTGTGGCTATTAAAACAAAACC
This sequence comes from Perccottus glenii, assembly GCA_024416835.2. Lineage (NCBI taxonomy): Eukaryota > Metazoa > Chordata > Actinopteri > Gobiiformes > Odontobutidae > Perccottus > Perccottus glenii. The sequence goes on along the minus strand of CM044555.2, from coordinate 1,600,325 downwards.
AGGTGTCTGCGTCCTCCTCCACGGGTATGAGGCTGTTACCATTAAAATCTTACATTTACAGACACCAGGAAAAGAGTCAGAGGGGTCAGAGGGTCAAAGGGATGAGAAGCCTGGACCTGCAGTGAATGAGTTTGGGACTGGAGCTTTGTCCCTGAAGAGTCTGGACTCTATGGAGCAGCTCCAAGACTCCAGACGCTTCGTAGGGAACGTCGTGATCAGGCCAGGCCAGGAACTGGAACTGAGTGACCATTCGATGTTCCTGCGTTCACAGAAAACACAAAACACAGATATAACACAGATATAACACAGGAACAACACAGGTCCGTCACAGGTCCAACACAGGTCCATCACAGGTCCATCACAGGTCCATCACAGGTCCATCACAGGTCCATCACAGGTCCAACACAGGTACAACACAGGTCCAACACAGGTACAACACAGGTCCATCACAGGTCCAACACAGGTACAACACAGGTCCAACACAGGTACAACACAGGTCCATCACAGGTACAACACAGGTCCAACACAGGTACAACACAGGTACATCACAGGTCCAACACAGGTCCAACACAGGTCCAACACAGGTCCATCACAGGTCCATCACAGGTCCATCACAGGTACAACACAGGTCCATCACAGGTCCATCACAGGTACAACACAGGTCCATCACAGGTACAACACAGGTCCATCACAGGTCCATCACAGGTCCATCACAGGTACAACACAGGTCCATCACAGGTCCATCACAGGTCCAACACAGGTACAACACAGGTCCATCACAGGTCCATCACAGGTCCATCACAGGTCCAACACAGGTACAACACATGTACAACACAGGTACAACACAGGTCCATCACAGGTACAACACAGGTACAACACATGTACAACACAGGTACAACACAGGTACAACACAGGTCCATCACATGTACAACACAGGTCCATCACAGGTACAACACATGTACAACACAGGTACAACACAGGTCCAACACAGGTCCATCACAGGTACAACACAGGTCCAACACAGGTCCATCACAGGAACAACACAGGTCCATCACAGTTCCATCACAGGTACAACACAGGTACAACACATGTACAACACAGGTACAACACATGTACAACACAGGTACAACACAGGTCCAACACAGGTCCATCACAGGTACAACACAGGAACAACACAGGTCCATCACAGTTCCATCACAGGTACAACACAGGTACAACACGGGTACAACACAGGTACATTACAGGTCCATCACATGTACAACACAGGTCCATCACAGGTACAACACAGGTACAACACAGGTCCATCACAGTTCCATCACAGGTACAACACAGGTACAACACAGGTCCATCACAGGTACAACACAGGTACAACACATGTACAACACAGGTACAACACAGGTCCAACACAGGTCCATCACAGGTACAACACAGGAACAACACAGGTCCATCACAGTTCCATCACAGGTCCATCACATGTACAACACAGGTCCATCACAGGTACAACACAGGTACAACACATGTACAACACAGGTACAACACATGTACAACACAGGTACAACACAGGTACAACACAGGTCCATCACAGGTACAACACAGGAACAACACAGGTCCATCACAGTTCCATCACAGGTACAACACAGGTACAACACGGGTACAACACAGGTACATTACAGGTACAACACAGGTACAACACAGGTCCAACACAGGAACAACACAGGTACAACACATGTACAACACAGGAACAACACAGGTACAACACAGGTACAACACAGGTACAACACAGGTACAACACAGGTCCATCACAGGTACATTACAGGTCCATCACAGGTACAACACAGGTACAACACAGGTCCATCACAGGTACAACACAGGTACAACACAGGTACAACACAGGTACAACACATGTACAACACAGGTACAACACAGGTCCAACACAGGTACAACACAGGTACAACACAGGTCCAACACAGGTCCAACACAGGTACAACACAGGTACAACACATGTACAACACAGGTACAACACAGGTACAACACAGGTACAACACATGTACAACACAGGTACAACACAGGTCCATCACAGGTACATTACAGGTCCATCACAGGTACAACACAGGTACAACACATGTACAACACAGGAACAACACAGGTACAACACAGGTACAACACATGTACAACACAGGTACAACACAGGTACAACACAGGTCCATCACAGGTACAACACAGGTACAACACAGGTCCATCACAGGTACAACACAGGTACAACACAGGTACAACACAGGTACAACACATGTACAACACAGGTACAACACAGGTCCAACACAGGTACAACACAGGTACAACACAGGTCCAACACAGGTCCAACACAGGTACAACACAGGTACATTACAGGTCCAACACAGGTACAACACGGGTACAACACAGGTACATTACAGGTACAACACAGGTACAACACATGTACAACACAGGTACAACACAGGTACAACACAGGTACAACACAGGTCCATCACAGGTACAACACAGGTACAACACAGGTCCATCACAGGTACAACACAGGTACAACACAGGTACAACACAGGTACAACACATGTACAACACAGGTACAACACAGGTACAACACATGTACAACACATGTACAACACAGGTACAACACAGGTACAACACAGGTACAACACAGGTACAACACAGGTCCATCTCAGGTACAACACAGGTACAACACAGGTACAACACAGGTACAACACATGTACAACACAGGTACAACACAGGTACAACACAGGTCCATCACAGGTCCATCACAGGTACAACACAGGTACAACACAGGTACAACACAGGTACAACACATGTACAACACAGGTACAACACAGGTCCATCTCAGGTACAACACAGGTACAACACAGGTACAACACAGGTATAACACAGGTACAACGTACAGACAGCACTGATCAGAGACATTTATATCACACTGCTGCTAAGATAACACGGTATGAAGGCCTAAGTCCAGTCTGATCCAGGTCCAGACTCTTGGGGTTTAGATCTTTGTAAAGAAACTATCCAGTTTAAAGCCTTTTATTTTGACTACATCTAAATATATTGCTTTAAATTTATTAAAGACTAAAGTGTGTTTTTTTTTCATGAAGCTTCTTTAAAGAAAAAAAAAGATTCTTTCGCTTTTTTTTTTTAGTTCTTCAAAAAAAACCTTTATACACTAATAATATTATCAGACACTAGAACAAATGTATTTATAAAAACAAAAAGAGAATTAATGGTGATTATTAATGTAATAGTTATGTTTTTTTTATGATGAAATCCTGACCTGTTTGAAGGAGACGCAGAACTCTCGGATGATGATGTCCTCAGTGGGACTGGACTCCCCCTGCTGGACACACAAATAAACTGCACTCATTAAATATAAAGACTTTCTGACAAAACAAAGCAATGAAACGTCCTGTTGATTATATCTGTATACATTTACAAATGAGTCATTGGTGCTGTTTATTGATAAACCTCAAAAGCATTCTTTTTTTTTCAGTTTGTAATAAATGTTATTAGAGCTTTTACATATTTCTTTTTTCTTTTCCGTCCAGCGTTGTGGAGTCTGTAGAGTGAGAAAATAATAAAGGTTCTTACAGAGTGAACAGTGAAGGGTCCAAACGTCGAGGTCTGGTTCAGAGCCGCCCAGTAACACTCACACTTTCTCTACAAAACACATTTATATTAAAATATTTTCACAGTTAGATAGTATTCTGTTCTAAACTGTAAAAAAAAAAAAAAAAGTCAGCATTAGACTGAACCTATTTTTTACACTAAACAAATTTCCACAGCTGCCAGTTTGTACCATAAAGAAAAAACAATACAAACGTATGACCCAATTTATATTACAATGTATTTAAGCTTATCAATACAATGTATTTTTTACAGTAAATATAATTATATTTTACAGTAATTTTTTTTATCTTTGTAATGTGCCAAAATAATGTATTTTTATTTATTATTATCCATCAGTAAAAAGAACATTTTTTCTTTTGAAGTACAGGTTTATTGTTGACTTTTGACAGTATTTCACTGTAAATATAAGTGTAACCTGAGTAGATTTATAAAGTGTAAACTTCAGGACAGTCAGATAATAATAAAAATATAAGCCTGTACCTTCCCCATTTCGAACTCTCTGCAGGCCATGACTATCACCTGGAACACAGTTTTTCACATTATTTTATTTTATAGAAGAGTTTTTAATGATTAAAGTTCTGGTTTAAACCTTGACACTGTGTTGCCAGATCATCCTCCAGAAATCAATCAGAGTGGAGCTGAGAGGAGCCTGAGCCGCAATGGAGCAGAGGCCCGACTGCGCCCCCTACAGGACACAGACACACATTACAATCACCATATCAGCGAAGCATGTATAGTTCATGAAGAAGACAAAGGTCCTTCTTTCTGTGCATTAGCCTCTCATATGTTAATGTCTGTTTGAACTAAACATTCTTTTCTCTCACTTCTCCAAACATGAGCCTGATTATTTATTATTATTATTACATCAATTTTATATAGCGCTTATCCGGGGACGCAAAGACGCTTTACATTTATTATTATCAATTATCAATTATTCATTCTGTGTCCTCTCTGTGTCCTCTCTGTGTCCTCTCTGTGTCCTTCACTGTGACCTCTCTGTGTCCTCTCTGTGTCCTCTCTGTCTCTTCTCTGTGTCCTCTCTGTGTCCTCACTGTGTCCTCTCTGTGTCCTCTCTGTGTCCTCTCTGTGTCCTCTCTGTGTCCTTGTCTCTGTGTCCTCTCTGTGTCCTCTCTGTGTCTCTCTCTGTGTCCTCTCTGTGTCCTCTCTGTGTCCTTCACTGTGACCTCTCTGTGTCCTCTCTGTGTCCTCTCTGTGTCCTCTCTGTGTCCTCTCTGTGTCCTCTCTGTGTCCTCGTCTCTGTGTCCTCTCTGTGTCCTCGTCTCTGTGTCCTCTCTGTGTCCTTGTCTCTGTGTCCTCTCTGTGTCCTCTCTGTGTCCTCGTCTCTGTGTCCTCTCTGTGTCCTTCTGTCTCTCTGTCCTCTCTGTGTCCTCTCTGTGTCCTCTCTGTGTCCTCGTCTCTGTGTCCTCTCTGTGTCCTCTCTGTGTCCTCTCTGTGTCCTCTCTGTCTCTTCTCTGTGTCCTCTCTGTGTCCTCTCTGTGTCCTCTCTGTCTCTTCTCTGTGTCCTCTCTGTGTCCTCTCTGTGTCCTCGTCTCTGTGTCCTCTCTGTGTCCTTGTCTCTGTGTCCTCGTCTCTGTGTCCTCGTCTCTGTGTCCTCTCTGTGTCCTTGTCTCTGTGTCCTCTCTGTGTCCTCTCTCTGTGTCCTCGTCTCTGTGTCCTCTCTGTGTCCTCGTCTCTGTGTCCTCTCTGTGTCCTCGTCTCTGTGTCCTCTCTGTGTCCTTGTCTCTGTGTCCTCTCTGTGTCCTCTCTGTGTCCTCTCTGTGTCCTCTCTGTGTCCTCTCTGTGTCCTCTGCCTGTCCTCTCTGTGTCCTCTCTGTGTCCTCTCTGTGTCCTCTCTGTGTCCTCTCTGTGTCCTCTCTGTGTCCTCTCTCTGTGTCCTCTGTGTCCTTGTCTCTGTGTCCTCTCTGTGTCCTCTCTGTGTCCTCTCTGTGTCCTCTCTGTCTCTTCTCTGTGTCCTCTCTGTGTCCTCTCTGTGTCCTCTCTGTGTCCTCTCTGTCTCTTCTCTGTGTCCTCTCTGTGTCCTCTCTGTGTCCTCTCTGTGTCCTCTCTGTGTCCTCTCTGTGTCCTCTCTGTGTCCTCGTCTCTGTGTCCTCTCTGTGTCCTCTCTGTCTCTTCTCTGTGTCCTCTCTGTGTCCTCGTCTCTGTGTCCTCTCTGTGTCCTCGTCTCTGTGTCCTCTCTGTGTCCTTGTCTCTGTGTCCTCGTCTCTGTGTCCTCGTCTCTGTGTCCTCTCTGTGTCCTCGTCTCTGTGTCCTCTCTGTGTCCTCTCTGTGTCCTCTCTCTGTGTCCTCTCTGTGTCTCTCTCTGTGTCCTCTCTGTGTCCTCTCTGTGTCCTTCTCTGTGTCCTCTCCTCTGTGTCCTCTCTGTGTCCTCTGTGTCCTCTGTGTCCTCTCTGTGTCCTCGTCTCTGTGTCCTCTCTGTGTCCTCTCTGTGTCCTCTCTGTGTCCTCTCTGTGTCCTCTCTCTGTGTCCTCTCTGTGTCCTCTGTCTGTGTCCTCTCTGTGTCCTCTGTGTCCTCTCTGTGTCCTTGTCTCTGTGTCCTCTCTCTGTGTCCTCTCTCTGTGTCCTCTCTGTGTCCTCCTCTGTGTCCTCTCTGTGTCCTCTCTGTGTCCTCTCTGTGTCCTCTCTGTGTCCTCTCTGTGTCCTCGTCTCTGTGTCCTCTCTGTGTCCTCTCTGTGTCCTCTCTGTGTCCTCTCTGTGTCCTCGTCTCTGTGTCCTCGTCTCTGTGTCCTCGTCTCTGTGTCCTCTCTGTGTCCTCGTCTCTGTGTCCTCTCTGTGTCCTCTCTGTGTCCTCTCTGTGTCCTCTCTGTGTCCTCTCTCTGTGTCCTCTCTGTGTCCTCTCTGTGTCCTCTCTGTGTCCTCTCTGTGAGAAAGAGGCTGTGCTTTAAAAGAAAAGAGGCTCGTGGGCGGGGCCTGTCTCACCAAACGCAGCGGAAACACTGCATTTAACACTTAACACTTAGTTTATAGGTAAATGCATTAACTCCCAGCCACATGTGGCTACTGTGATTACAGTTGCTAACAGTGAGAGGACAACGCTGATGCTTTAGAAAGAGAGAAGGTGCTCCGACTCTAAACATTTGTGAGTGTCGTGTCCTACACGGCCCAGAGGAAGCCTCGTGTAAATGGCCGACTCACATCCTGTTGGTTAAAGCGGTTAAAGAGCAGAAGTAGCTCTGTCTCTAATGCACAACACTTTATTTACAGTTGTTGTTTAAGGTCTGTGTAAAACCTGTTCAAATCCAACTAAAGTTGGTGCTGAAAGGTCAGAGGTCAGACCTGGATGAAGCTCGCGTTGATGTAGTCTCCGTCTGAGTCTGAAGTTCTGAGAGTCAGGACCACTCTGGACTCATCATCTGGAACAGACAAGACTGGGTTAGACCAGGTCTAAACCAGAAATAAACCTAATCTAAATCTGGTCTAACTCTGGTCTAACCCGGTCTAACTCTGGTCTAACTCTGGTCTAACCCGGTCTAACTGTGGGCTACCTCAATCTAACCTGGTCTAACCCGGTCCAAACCTGGTCTAACCTGGTCTAACTCACAGGGCAGGATGTCCTTGTATCTGTTCTTCTTGATGTTCTCTTTCTGAGCTCCAGCCTCTGAGCGCAGGGTTTTCCTGAACATGGAGGCCTGTGAACGCACCATCTGCAGAAACAGAACCAGGTTTTTATCAGATCCAGTCGATAATCCAGTGTTACTACCAACATTACTGTTTCCACTCTGATGTCGATAAAATAAATAACATCTGAAGCTGCTGAGAGTCTTTGAAGGACTCCAGTAGGGGGCGCTGTGAGGGTCTGACACTGACACTGTTTAGCCCTCAGGTGCACAAAATACATACAAAGATGTATAAATAAAAAGAGGTATAAATAAAGAATTTTAAAAAATAAGGCCAAGTATAAACACCTTCATCACATTCTTTTGCTGCAGCTCCAGAAACATATATATATATATATATTTTGTATTGCAGTTAAAAGCGTCAGTATTTCAGGTGTTTTTATCGTCCTGTGTCGTCTTCCTGAAGGCAACACATCTGATAATAATGTGTAATTCATATTTTTTACCTGGAGCCACACAACTGCACTTCAATGAAAACCTGTTAAATAAAGACTCTGCTGTAGAAAGAGTTTAATCAAGCTGTCATTCATTATTAAAACTAATCAGAGAAATAACCACAAATATTTCCAAGAAATGAGTGAAGAAGCTCTCTGACATGTTTCATCAGAAAACAACAGTTAAAGTGGTTTTGAAAGGCTGCGATGGTGAAAGCTTCAGGAGAAACAGGAAGTGGACCCACACTGAGACCTTCCTCTGATCCAGGGTCAGGTCTCAGGCCACACATCCAGACCAGACACTTCCTGCAGCTCCTTCAGGGGCTCCTCTAGCACCCTCTTGTGGTTGAGGGAACAGGGGCCCTCAGTGGGGCCCTGCTGCAGCTGCAGGAAGTGTTGGGGACAGGGAAGTCCGAGCTCAGACTGGGATAAAGGACACGTTTGTGTGGAGTCTTTCCTGCTCTGCTCTGGTTCAGGTCGGACTTCCTCGTTCAGACTTTATCAGTTTTTTCTGAGACACATTTGAATAAAGTTACAACAAACACTGCTCTGTCCAGGAACTACTCCTGTCAACACGACACCTGCTTTAGACCAAAATTTACCAAAAGTAAAGACATTTTGGGATTCGACAATACAATTCTAAAAAAACACAAAGAGATTTTTACAAGTGCTATTACTTATATGACAAATAAATCTATTGAGAAGAACATGTTCCCCACTGCTTTAAAAAATGCAGTTGTCAACAAACATGAAGTATGCAATTATAGACCTCTCAGCATCATGCATGTTATCTCAAAGGTCTTTGGGAAAGTAATTACAGAACAGCTATTAGAAGACCTAAACAAAAAATAATCTGCTGCATCTCTAAGTATGCATAATGTAGATTAGACCCGGTTTAGTCCTGGTTTAGTCCTGGTTTAGACCTGGTTTAGTCCTGGTTTAGTCCTGGTTTAGACCTGGTTTAGACCTGGTTTAGACCTGGTTTAGTCCTGGTTTAGTCCTGGTTTAGTCCTGGTTTAGTCCTGGTTTAGTCCTGGTTTAGACCTGGTTTAGACCTGTTTTAGTCCTGTTTTAGACCTGGTTTAATCCTGGTTTAGTCCTGGTTTAGACCTGGTTTAGTCCTGGTTTAGTCCTGGTTTAGACCTGTTTTAGTCCTGGTTTAGACCTGTTTTAGACCTGGTTTAGTCCTGGTTTAGTCCTGGTTTAGACCTGGTTTAGTCCTGGTTTAGACCTGGTTTAGACCTGTCTTAGACCTGGTTTAGTCCTGGTTTAGACCTGTCTTAGACCTGGTTTAGTCCTGGTTTAGTCCTGGTTTAGACCTGGTTTAGACCTGTTTTAGTCCTGGTTTAGACCTGTCTTAGTCCTGGTTTAGTCCTGGTTTAGACCTGTTTTAGTCCTGGTTTAGTCCTGGTTTAGACCTGTTTTAGTCCTGGTTTAGACCTGTCTTAGTCCTGGTTTAGTCCTGGTTTAGACCTGTTTTAGTCCTGGTTTAGTCCTGGTTTAGACCTGTTTTAGTCCTGGTTTAGACCTGTCTTAGTCCTGGTTTAGTCCTGGTTTAGTCCTGGTTTAGACCTGTTTTAGTCCTGGTTTAGACCTGGTTTAGTCCTGGTTTAGACCTGTTTTAGTCCTGGTTATGACCTGTTTTAGTCCTGGTTTAGTCCTGGTTTAGTCCTGGTTTAGACCTGTTTTAGTCCTGGTTTAGACCTGGTTTAGACCTGGTTTAGTCCTGGTTTAGTCCTGGTTTAGACCTGGTTTAGTCCTGGTTTAGTCCTGGTTTAGACCTGCTTTAGTCCTGGTTTAGTCCTGGTTTAGACCTGGTTTAGTCCTGGTTTAGTCCTGGTTTAGACCTGGTTTAGACCTGGTTTAGTCCTGGTTTAGTCCTGGTTTAGTCCTGGTTTAGTCCTGGTTTAGTCCTGGTTTAGACCTGGTTTAGACCTGTTTTAGTCCTGTTTTAGACCTGGTTTAATCCTGGTTTAGTCCTGGTTTAGACCTGGTTTAGTCCTGGTTTAGTCCTGGTTTAGACCTGTCTTAGTCCTGGTTTAGTCCTGGTTTAGACCTGTTTTAGTCCTGGTTTAGTCCTGGTTTAGACCTGTTTTAGTCCTGGTTATGACCTGTTTTAGTCCTGGTTTAGTCCTGGTTTAGTCCTGGTTTAGACCTGTTTTAGTCCTGGTTTAGACCTGGTTTAGACCTGGTTTAGTCCTGGTTTAGTCCTGGTTTAGACCTGGTTTAGTCCTGGTTTAGTCCTGGTTTAGACCTGCTTTAGTCCTGGTTTAGTCCTGGTTTAGACCTGGTTTAGTCCTGGTTTAGTCCTGGTTTAGACCTGGTTTAGACCTGGTTTAGTCCTGGTTTAGTCCTGGTTTAGTCCTGGTTTAGTCCTGGTTTAGTCCTGGTTTAGACCTGGTTTAGACCTGTTTTAGTCCTGTTTTAGACCTGGTTTAATCCTGGTTTAGTCCTGGTTTAGACCTGGTTTAGTCCTGGTTTAGTCCTGGTTTAGACCTGGTTTAGTCCTGGTTTAGTCCTGGTTTAGTCCTGGTTTAGTCCTGGTTTAGTCCTGGTTTAGACCTGGTTTAGACCTGTTTTAGTCCTGTTTTAGACCTGGTTTAATCCTGGTTTAGTCCTGGTTTAGACCTGGTTTAGTCCTGGTTTAGTCCTGGTTTAGACCTGTTTTAGTCCTGGTTTAGACCTGTTTTAGACCTGGTTTAGTCCTGGTTTAGTCCTGGTTTAGACCTGGTTTAGTCCTGGTTTAGACCTGGTTTAGACCTGTCTTAGACCTGGTTTAGTCCTGGTTTAGACCTGTCTTAGACCTGGTTTAGTCCTGGTTTAGTCCTGGTTTAGACCTGGTTTAGACCTGGTTTAGACCTGTTTTAGTCCTGGTTTAGACCTGTCTTAGTCCTGGTTTAGTCCTGGTTTAGACCTGTTTTAGTCCTGGTTTAGTCCTGGTTTAGACCTGTTTTAGTCCTGGTTTAGACCTGTCTTAGTCCTGGTTTAGTCCTGGTTTAGTCCTGGTTTAGACCTGTTTTAGTCCTGGTTTAGTCCTGGTTTAGACCTGTTTTAGTCCTGGTTTAGACCTGTCTTAGTCCTGGTTTAGTCCTGGTTTAGTCCTGGTTTAGACCTGTTTTAGTCCTGGTTTAGACCTGGTTTAGTCCTGGTTTAGACCTGTTTTAGTCCTGGTTATGACCTGTTTTAGTCCTGGTTTAGTCCTGGTTTAGTCCTGGTTTAGACCTGTTTTAGTCCTGGTTTAGACCTGGTTTAGACCTGGTTTAGTCCTGGTTTAGTCCTGGTTTAGACCTGGTTTAGTCCTGGTTTAGTCCTGGTTTAGACCTGCTTTAGTCCTGGTTTAGTCCTGGTTTAGACCTGGTTTAGTCCTGGTTTAGTCCTGGTTTAGACCTGGTTTAGACCTGTTTTAGTCCTGGTTTAGTCCTGGTTTAGTCCTGGTTTAGACCTGGTTTAGTCCTGGTTTAGACCTGGTTTAGTCCTGGTTTAGTCCTGGTTTAGACCTGGTTTAGACCTGGTTTAGTCCAGGTTTAGTCCAGGTTTAGTCCAGGTTTAGTCCAGGTTTAGTCTAGGTTTAGTCCAGGTTTAGTCCAGGTTTAGACCTGGTTTAGACCTGGTTTAGACCTGGTTTAGTCCAGGTTTAGTCCTGGTTTAGTCCTGGTTTAGACCTGGTTTAGTCCTGGTTTAGACCTGTTTTAGACCTGGTTTAGTCCTGGTTTAGTCCTGGTTTAGTCCTGGTTTAGACCTGGTTTAGTCCAGGTTTAGTCCAGGTTTAGTCCAGGTTTAGTCCTGGTTTAGACCTGGTTTAGACCTGGTTTAGTCCTGGTTTAGTCCTGGTTTAGACCTGGTTTAGTCCTGGTTTAGACCTGGTTTAGACCTGGTTTAGACCTGGTTTAGTCCTGGTTTAGTCCTGGTTTAGTCCTGGTTTAGACCTGGTTTAGACCTGGTTTAGTCCAGGTTTAGTCCAGGTTTAGACCTGGTTTAGTCCTGGTTTAGTCCTGGTTTAGACCTGGTTTAGACCTGGTTTAGTCCAGGTTTAGTCCAGGTTTAGACCTGGTTTAGTCCTGGTTTAGTCCTGGTTTAGACCTGGTTTAGACCAGGTTTAGTCTAGGTTTAGTCCAGGTTTAGTCCAGGTTTAGACCTGGTTTAGACCTGGTTTAGACCTGGTTTAGTCCAGGTTTAGTCCTGGTTTAGACCTGGTTTAAACCTGGTTTAGACCTAGTTTAGACCTAGTTTAGACCTAGTTTAGACCTGGTTAAGTCCTGGTTTAGACCTAGACCTAGTTTAGACCTAGTTTAGACCTGGTTTAGACCTGGTTTAGACCTGGTTTAGTCCTAGTTTAGTCCTAGTTTAGTCCTAGTTTAGTCCTGGTTTAGTCCTGGTTTAGACCTGGTTTAGATCTGGTTTAGACCTGGTTTAGACCTGGTTTAGACCTGGTTTAGACCTGGTTTAGTCCTAGTTTAGTCCTAGTTTAGTCCTAGTTTAGTCCTGGTTTAGACCTGGTGTAGACCTGGTTTAGACCTGGTTTAGACCTGGTTTAGTCCTGGTTTAGTCCTGGTTTAGTCCTGGTTTAGTCTAGGTTTAGTCCAGGTTTAGTCCAGGTTTAGACCTGGTTTAGACCTGGTTTAGTCCAGGTTTAGTCCAGGTTTAGACCTGGTTTAGACCTGGTTTAGACCTGGTTTAGACCTGGTTTAGACCTGGTTTAGACCTGGTTTAGTCCTGGTTTAGACCTGGTTTAGTCCTGGTTTAGTCCTGGTTCAGACCTGGTTTAGACCTGGTTTAGACCTGGTTCAGACCTGGTTTAGACCTGGTTTAGACCTGGTTTAGACCTGTTTTAGTCCTGGTTTAGTCCTGGTTTAGTCCTGGTTTAGACCTGGTTTAGACCTGGTTTAGACCTGGTTTAGACCTGGTTTAGACCTGGTTTAGTCCTGGTTTAGACCTGGTTTAGTCCTGGTTTAGTCCTGGTTTAGTCCTGGTTCAGACCTGGTTTAGACCTGGTTTAGACCTGGTTCAGACCTGGTTTAGACCTGGTTTAGACCTGTTTTAGTCCTGGTTTAGTCCTGGTTCAGACCTGGTTTAGACCTGGTTTAGACCTGGTTCAGACCTGGTTTAGACCTGGTTCAGACCTGGTTTAGACCTGGTTTAGACCTGGTTTAGACCTGGTTTAGTCCTGGTTTAGACCTGGTTTAGTCCTGGTTTAGTCCTGGTTCAGACCTGGTTTAGACCTGGTTTAGACCTGGTTTAGACCTGGTTTAGTCCTGGTTTAGACCTGGTTCAGTCCTGGTTCAGACCTGGTTTAGACCTGGTTTAGACCTGGTTTAGACCTGGTTAAGTCCTGGTTTAGACCTGGTTTAGACCTGGTTTAGACCTGGTTTAGACCTGGTTTAGACCTGGTTTAGACCTGGTTTAGTCCTGGTTTAGACCTGGTTTAGTCCTGGTTCAGACCTGGTTTAGACCTGGTTTAGACCTGGTTTAGACCTGGTTTAGACCTGGTTTAGTCCTGGTTAAGTCCTGGTTTAGACCTGGTTTAGACCTGGTTTAGACCTGGTTTAGACCTGGTTTAGACCTGGTTTAGACCTGGTTTAGTCCTGGTTTAGACCTGGTTTAGTCCTGGTTTAGTCCTGGTTCAGACCTGGTTTAGACCTGGTTTAGACCTGGTTTAGACCTGGTTTAGTCCTAGTTTAGACCTGGTTTAGACCTGGTTTAGACCTGGTTTAGTCCTGGTTTAGACCTGGTTTAGTCCTGGTTCAGACCTGGTTTAGACCTGGTTTAGACCTGGTTTAGACCTGGTTTAGACCTGGTTTAGACCTGGTTTAGACCTGGTTTAGTCCTGGTTTAGACCTGGTTTAGTCCTGGTTCAGACCTGGTTTAGACCTGGTTTAGACCTGGTTTAGTCCTGGTTTAGACCTGGTTTAGACCTGGTTTAGACCTGGTTTAGACCTGGTTTAGACCTGGTTTAGACCAGGTTTAGACCTGGTTTAGACCTGGTTTAGTCCTAGTTTAGACCTGGTTTAGACCTGGTTTAGACCTGGTTTAGTCCTGGTTTAGACCTGGTTTAGACCTGGTTTAGACCTGGTTCAGACCTGGTTTAGACCTGGTTTAGTCCTGGTTTAGACCTGGTTTAGTCCTGGTTCAGACCTGGTTTAGACCTGGTTTAGACCTGGTTTAGACCTGGTTTAGACCTGGTTTAGACCAGGTTTAGACCTGGTTTAGTCCTGGTTTAGTCCTGTTTAGACCTGGTTTAGACCTGGTTTAGACCTGGTTTAGACCTGGTTTAGTCCTGCAGCTCTTGTTTTTTACAGAAGAATTAAACAGAAGTGACCCAAAGTGAAATTGTTTGGTCGATTCTAAAGAGCGTCTGTGACAGAAGGGACAAAGTGAAAGTGGTTGTGTCTTGTGGTTACTGCTCAGTTTAAAATAAATTCTTACTCACATGTCACAAAAGAACTGCATTTAGCAGCATCGAAACCTGAGTCTGACTCAGGACTCTTAGCTCATAGCTGTTGTCATTCAGACAGGTTTTTATTCATTAACACATTTGTTTGGTGTTGTTAATAAAATACACTTGTATTGTTTTTTTTAATAACAATTATCTTTAGTTCAATTGCTTTTTGACAGTTTGAGACGCTGACTCACGTTAAAATCCTCCTCGACTGTTTCAGAATCCACTGAGTCCACCGAGTCCAGCAGAGAGGACAGCAGCTTCTGGTCTGAGGGCCCCAACATGCTTCTGAGGGTCCGGGCCAGAACCAGGACCAGGACCAGACCTGGGACAAGAACAATCGTCAGAGCAACGAAGACCTAGAAAAACCAGCAAAGAGGACAGCAGCCTGTTGTCTGGCCTTTTGAAGACAGGACCAGGACCCCAGGACCAGAACCAGGAGAGACCAGGACCAGACCAGGACCAGACCAGGACCAGGACAAGAACCAGGACCAGACAAGGACCAGACCAGGACCAGGACAAGGACCAGGACCAGGACCAAGACCAGGACCAGGACCAGACCAGACAAGGACCAGGACCAGACCAGGACCAGGACCAAACCAGGACCAGACCAGGACCAAGACAAGGACCAGGACCAGACCAGGACCAGGACCAGACCAGGACCAAGACAAGGACCAGGACCAGACAAGGACCAGGACCAGACCAGGACCAGGACCAGACCAGGACAAGAACCAGACAAGGACCAGTTCAAGACCAGAACCAGGACAAGGACCAGGACCAGACCAGGACCAGGACCAGACCAGGACCAGGACCAGACCAGGACCAGTTCAAGACCAGAACCAGGACAAGGACCAGGACCAGACAAGGACAGACTAGGACTGATTGTCCTTCAATCAGAAGGTTGGTGGTTCGATTCCCACTCTCCCCATAGTTCATACTGTCGTTGTGTCCCTTGCCTCCAGTGGTGTCAGCTTTAACACTGGTGAATGGATCCTTAATGTAAATCGCTGTGAATAAAAGCGTCTGATAATGACTAAGAGGAAATGCAAACGCGTCCTACTGCTGAGCAGCTGCATAACCTGCAGCTCTTTCAGGTCGGAGGGTCTCCGTGCCATCGTCCTGATCTTTAGCTCCACAGATTCTCAACTGGACTCAAGTCAAGACTCAAAAAGGTTAATGTTTTTGTCTGTATTTCTTCACCACTTCAGCTGTGTTTTGGGTCGTTGTCGTGCTGAAGAGTCCACTGGTGCCCAAGGACAAGTTTCTCTTCAGAATGTTCGATGTTGTTGTTGAGAATCTTGATGTATTGTTCTTTTTTTATTGTGATGTTTACTGTGATTAGGTTTCCTGGTCCATCGGCTGAAAAAACACCCCCAAAGCATTATGTTCCCAGCACCATGTCTGACAGTGGGGCTGGTGTTCTTAGGGCTGAAGGCTCCTTCTGTTTTACACCAAATGAAGGATACATCATTGTGGCCAAAATACAAAAGACCAA
Organism: Perccottus glenii; assembly: GCA_024416835.2. Lineage (NCBI taxonomy): Eukaryota > Metazoa > Chordata > Actinopteri > Gobiiformes > Odontobutidae > Perccottus > Perccottus glenii. The sequence goes on along the minus strand of CM044555.2, from coordinate 1,584,662 downwards.
AAGTCTTTGTCTTTGTCCAGATGAGCATTTGTGAGCCTTATCTGGAGAAGTGGTGTCCTTCTGTGGAACCCAGCAGTGTGCAGTGTCTGTTGGACTGTCTGCCTCGAGACGTTGCCCCAGCAGAGCCCAGATTCACCAGGATGGCCTTGGTGTTGATCCTTGGATTCTTTTCCCCTCTCACTATCGTCCTGCCCAGCACAGGTGTCACCTTCAGCTCTGACCACATTCGTGTGCAGTGTCTGTTGGACTGTCTGCCTAGCAGAGCCCAGATTCACCAGGATGGCCTTGGTGTTGATCCTTGGATTCTTTTCCCCTCTCACTATCGTCCTGCCCAGCACAGGTGTCACCTTCAGCTCTGACCACATTCTTTGAGATTTTCTACAGTGTGGAGCTTCTTGTATTTTTTAATAATACATTGCACTGTAGCCACTGGAACTTGAAAACATTTAAATATGGCCTTACCGCCGTGTCCTGAGCTCCTTTGTCCTGTTGGCTTGATTAAAACAGCTTTTCCCAATGAATCAGGGTAATTAGGATGCTTTAGAACAGCTTGGACGATGGTATAGACCTTTGGATTTGCCCAAAGATTGTGACGGTTTGCAAAGGGTATGAATAATTTTGGACATGTAAATAAAAGATGAGAAATATTCATTTACCTCTTGTTTATCGTCTTATTAACGTCTGGAAGACGCATGTGTCATTTCCAATCAACAAAAACCTTGCTGGTTGAACAAAAGTAACTTTAATCATTTCTGAATAATTTCAGGCTTGAATGTAGCTGTGTAACACCAGAAAATCCAACGAGACAGGTTCAGTTGGAACTTGTAATTAAACTGTTTTAAAAAGTTTTTTTTTTATTCACTTTGCTCAGTTTTATGAAAAGTGGGTCTGCACTAAATGGTTGTGGGTGCCGCCCGTCACTCGGTCCCTCAGAGCCAGAGAAGTGTTAACAACACTGTAAACTAAACTATGATCTAAAACAATCAAACAGGCAGAAACGGTACAGCTCTGATAAAACACCACAAGGAAATGTTGCAATAAAAAACCGTAGCAGACCTTCACAGAGTCTCCCCCTGAGTCGAGCTGAAAATCCACTGAAACCTCCTCAGAACCAGCTCCATTCAGTGTCGCCTCAGTCCGCTCCGAGGTCAGAGAAATAATGAGAGTCTGACGTGAAGTGAAACGGAGAGGCTCTCAGTTCTCTCTGTGTTTCTCAGTGTTAATAATTCACTCTAACATCAGGAAGTAACTCAGCAGCTCAGGCAAAAACAGGAGCAGCACCGAGGCTTTTCAGAACTGACACAAACGAGACAGACTCTGTACACAATCAACTTTGTACAGAACAAACTAACAGTTTTAGATGGATTTGAACCAGTTTTAGATGGATTTGAACAGGGTTTAGATGGATTTAAACAGGGCTTAGATGGATTTGAACCAGTTTTAGATGGATTTGAACAGGGCTTAGATGGATTTGAACAGGGTTTAGATGGATTTGAACAGTTTTAGATGGATTTGAACAGGGTTTAGATGGATTTAAACAGGGTTTAGATGGATTTGAACAGGGCTTAGATGGATTTGAACAGGTTTTAGATGGATTTGAACCAGTTTTAGATGGATTTGAACAGGGTTTAGATGGATTTAAACAGGTTTTAGATGGATTTGAACCAGTTTTAGATGGATTTGAACAGGGTTTAGATGGATTTGAACAGGTTTAGATGGATTTGAACAGTTTAGATGGATTTGAACAGGGTTTAGATGGATTTAAACAGGGTTTAGATGGATTTAAACAGTTTTAGATGGATTTGAAACAGGGTTTAGATGGATTTGAACAGGTTTTAGATAGATTTGAACAGGGTTTAGGTGGATTTAAACAGGGTTTAGGTGGATTTGAACAGGTTTTAGATAGATTTGAACAGGGTTTAGGTGGATTTAAACAGGGTTTAGGTGGATTTAAACAGGGTTTAGGTGGATTTAAACAGGGTTTAGGTGGATTTAAACAGGGTTTAGATGGATTTGAACAGGGTTTAGGTGGATTTGAACAGGGTTTAGATGGATTTAAACAGGGTTTAGATGGATTTAAACAGGGTTTAGGAGGATTTGAACCAGTTTTAGATGGATTTAAACAGGGTTTAGGAGGATTTGAACCAGTTTTAGATGGATCTAAACAGGGTTTAGGTTTGATGAGTGAAATAAAAGCAGATTAAACTCTACTTTTACATTGTTCTGTCCAGCTTCCCTCTTTAATAAACTTTATGAATCAGTTACGGTAGAAAAACGTTAAAAAGGAACCGACACCGTCATTTTACAGTTAACTCTTTTTTCAGATTCAGGATTAAACTTTAGAAAAAAATACCTTAAACTGAAATGCTGTTTTTATGCGTTTTCCAATTTAACATTAGGCTATAAACATTGATAATATCTATTTGCAAATAAAACAGAAAGTGTCTGACGGAAAAGGTTGGGATTAAATGGGTTTTGCTTCTGCTCCTTTTCCAACACGTCAAGTTTATTTGACTGCATTTAATTGACAAGAATGACCTTTTTGTCTTCTTTACATGTTTGAAATAAAGTATACATTTACATTTAGTCATTTAGCAGACGCTTTTATCCAAAGAGACTTACATTCAACAGTGTTACATCATTTTAAAGCAACTTACATTGAGGTTCCATTCACCAGTGTTACAGCTGGAACACCACTGGGGGCAAGGGGGGTTAAGTGTCTTGCCAAAGGACACAACGACAGTATGAACTGTGGGGAGAAAGGGACTCGAACCACCTACCTTCCGGTTGAGCCGGTAGACAACCGCTCCAGCACTGAGCCACTGCCGCCCTATAGTTTATCACTCCTTTATTTAGGGTCAAATTTCAGCAAATTTTCCAAACTTTAAACAAATCACAACCTATACCTTTTATTGTATTTAAAATTTTCATTCTTTAAATGTTATAACTTTTATCAGGCCTTTTTAGATTTATAATGGGTTGCTATGGAGAGTCACACTTTCATGACTTTACAGTTGTTGTCGATGTGTGTAACACTACAACACATCCCAGTGAACTTAGAGTTATTACATCACTTCAGTCTGGAGCACTCATGAGCTTCTGCACAACTCTCCACATCGTCGGCTGAAAATCCTTCATTAACAGATCCATTCTTCTGTTTTTACTCTAAACACACACTTAACACTTCCACCGCGACGTCTGTGACCATCACTGTTTGCTTCAGACTCAGCCTCACTGAAACTTTCAGAAGAGTTTCTGCCGAAACAAAACAGACTCACTGCGCATGCTCTAACTGTTACTCTGTGGTTTCTGAGTGTTTACCGCCATCTTGTGGTGTTTAATGCTTTTGCATTAGAGCGGTGTGCACGTAGATATTTTTATAAACAGAGACAAAAAGTATGCGTTTGTAAAAGTACACGTAGCCAGAGCCACTGACGAATGAGAAAGAAACGAAACCTGATAATGCTCTTGTTGAATGTTTAATCACTGTTCTTCCTTCTGTCCGTGAATCTCGCTCAGAGTGAGACCTCTGTCCTTTGCGGCTCTGCGCTGCCCAGTGTCTGTGTCCGCCGCTAGCTTTAGCCTGCTAAGCTAGCACCCCAGCACAAACATGGCTTTGTCGCAGGCTTTATCCGAAGAGGAGTTCCACCGGATGCAGGTAACACACTCACCTGAAACCACTTTACCCGAGGACACTCTTCACGTTACTGTCGCCTTTATAGAAACTGTTGTCAGGGTGGAAAATCAGCTGTGACTTCTGCTAGCTTCATGCTAACAGCCCAGTAAATGACGCGAATGATCCGTTACAAGGGTTACCTCATTTCAAACATAACTATTTAATAAACGACATATGCTCTCAATTATCTGATTTTTTTATTAATTTGAAATCACTTCGATGAATATATTTTATTTATTGAAAGATGTCATTTTAACTGTTTGAGGGTAATAACACAATATAACCATCGCCTTCTTCCGTTAGCTTCCTGATGCTAACCCTTATTTTAATGTATGTCCTGAGGCTAACTGTTAGCATCAGGTTCTGCTCTGGTGAGAGTCACGGGGTTTGCTGCACTGCTCTGACACAGCATCTAACCACATCTTTCAGACTCTGCGAATATATAAAAATCCACAGTAATAATAATAGGAAACAAATAATAAATAGTGTTGAGCGATTACATGCTAACTGGTGTTTACGCCGAGGCTCAGATAAACAGTTTATTTTCCATGACAACAGCTGATTACTGAAGAAATAACACCAGTCTACAGGCTTTAAAGAATGATGAATGGTTTTAGTGACACTTCAACACAATAAACCTACATTTCTCCTATTAGATTCACTAATTTGTCCAGGGTTTGTCCATTTTTTTAGACATATTTTTCTGTTTTATGGTATTGCTGTTCTTTTAAGATTACATTTCGTCTTGTTTCATCTGTCTCTCATTTATAAAACAGTTAACTGGCCTTTAATGGCACTTTATTAATAAATAACTTAACCTAAATGTATTTGTAAAGGTGTAATAATAAGCAATTATGTTTTAAAATACACTGTGCACAATTATTAGGCAGTGATTATTTTGACCATATCATCATTTTATCCATAATTTCCAACTCCAAGCTGTATAAACTTGCATCTTTATTGGATTTAATGCATATCAGGTGTTGTGTATTGGTGTAATGAGGAGGGTGTGGCCTAAGGAGATCAATCTATATCAAGGTGTGCATAATTATTATGGAGAGTCTTCTCCTCGGGAAAAATGGACCAAAAGAGATTTAACTGACTCTGTAAAGTCAAAAAATTTAAGACGTCTTTCACAGGGCTGCAGAACTCTTGAAATATCTAAGATATTGGGGCGTGATCACAGAACCATCAAACGTTTTGTAGCAAAGAGTCGCAAGAAACGTGTCGAGAAGAAAAGACGCAAATTAACCGCCAAAGATTTGCAAATTTTGATGATGGTCTGTTGATCTGATTTGGGTTGATGAAGGAATATTGAAAGAGAAAGGACAAATAAATACATTTTTAAATTTCTTTAAGCTATCTATGTCTATATCTCGTCTCATGTTGGGACTAGTTCTGATCTATATTTAGCAAACCAAGAGAAGCTATTGAGAAATGACCAGTAGGGCATATAAACCATCATATGCATGCATATTTACCACGTTGTACCTGTGATTGATCTGGAGAGTTCAAAAGCCCGTACCAGAGCAGGACGTTAATCTAAACTGAATGAAAGTTAGAACTGTTAAATGTGTGTCCCAGGCCCAGCTGTTGGAGCTGAGGACCCAGAATTATCAGCTCTCAGACGACCTGCGCAAGAACTCTGCAGGTAATTCCTCTTTTCTTCCAAATGTTTATAATTTGAATGGATCAGACTGTGATTATAATGCATTAATGCCATCATTATTTATGTTGAAGTAAAGACTAACGAAACATACACACTTTGATTAACTCTGATTTCTGTTTGTCTCAGAGCTGAACAGTCTCCGTCAGAAAAATGTGCATCTGGAACGAGACTTTTCCAAAGCTCAGAAGGTAACACTTGCTTTAACCAGTGTTTATTTAAATGAACCAGCCTCAGAGTGTGTTATTGGGCTTCATTTTTTTAAGAAGTCCTTATTAACAATAATTGTCTTTTCTCTCGTATCTTTCTTGTTTCAGGCGGTGACCAAGAGTAAAAAGGCTCAGGTGAGTTTTTAATTTTTACAAAACAGCTGCTGCCACCTGCTGGAACGTGCACTCAGTTCAGACAGACAGAAGGCTCTATTTAACACGCTTGTATAAATAATAAGAGAGCTTAAAGAGCTAAATATATAAAAGGTCATTGGTATTGTTAAATAAAGATGTTGTGTTTAGTTTAAATAGAATTAGAAAGTCCTTTTTAAATGAAAGAATATGGACAATTGATTAGTCACTTATTAATTTCTGTTCTTGTAAACATTCTTCTAAGAACAGATTTCTTTACAGACCTCAGAGAGGACTCACTGAACACAGTCTGTAGTTGTTTATTGTCTGTATTTGTGCGTACACCAGGAGGTGGAGGCTCTGCTGGGGGAGAATGAGATGCTCCAGTCTAAGCTCCACAGTCAGGAGGAGGACTTCAGGCTCCAGAACAGCACTCTGATGGCAGAGCTGTCGAAGGTAAATACACAAACATGATCCTCAGCACCAGTGTTAATTTCGTTGACGAAATATTTTCGTCATTATTTTCGTCACGAATATTTTTTTGCGGACAAAAACGAAACGAAAACTAAAAAGGAAGTCACTGATGGAGACTAAAACTATAACTAAATTGATTGACATTATCGTCAACAAATAAAGGACAAGACGAAAATAGACTGTGACGAAAATCCAATTAGCAGACGGGAGAGATGAACAAAAGAACCAATCCGCAAAACGGAACAGGCGAACACACTCCGGTACAGTAGGTGGCGGTATGCACCGAAAAAATTGGTTGCGACCCGCCATTAATACTAGAGAAGAAGAAAAAGAACAGAACAGGCGAAACTGCATGAGAAGAAGAGAACCAATCAGAGACTGACTTATTTGACTGAGCTCCCGGGAAGACGGCATTCAAAGAGCGACAAAATGTCACAGGTGACCTAACCAGGGGAAAGCGTAACAGAGCAAAAGTCACTGTAGCACAAAGTGCTTTCTTGAAAATGAATAGAGGTAAATAAGTGTTACTATTCTGTGGTTGAATTGCCAGCATTGTGGTAGCAAGAAGAAAATGTCGTTCAGTGCACTTTAGATTCGAAATTAAAAATGTTTGCACTTATTGTTCAGCTCAGCTGTAAGCTTTAAGGTCCTGGACCTAACTTTATTTTTCTTTTATTGATGGTGAATTGGCAGCTAGTTATTGTTTACATTACCAAGACAGTGTTTGTTGCTGCATAAAAGCTTTTGAATTGAAATAAAGACACCGTTGTGTTGACATAAAGTTGAATTTGTGTTTTATATATTTTGGTTAAGTTTATTTTCTATACCAAACTTAAAAAATATTGTAAAAAATTGTCTAGTAAATCTGTTATTGATTTTAGTCTTATTTTAGTTGACTAAAATAAGTCTAAAATTAAAACAAATCAGATGACTAAAACTTGACTAAAACTAAAAAGAATTATAGTCAAAAGACTAAGACTAAAACTAAATTAAAATTTTGTGTCAAAATTAACACTGCTCAGCAGCACTCGCAGAAGTCTCTGTTAATCCTGTGTTTCCAGTTGTGCACACAGATCGAGCAGCTGGAGCAGGAGAACAAGGCTCTGAAAGAAGGAGGAGCCTCAGAGTCAAGCCCCGTCCCCTCCACAGCGCCACCTACGGTCAGCGATGAACTACTGCAACTACAGGCCGAGAACGCATCGCTGCACAAAAAGATCACAGCTCTGCAGGAACAGTCGAACGGAGAACCGAACCGAACCATGACCAGGAACACTAACGGAGTCAGAGATGCAGCTAAAGAGGAGGAGCCAGCAGCAGCAGCCAATCACAGGACAGAGCAGGTTTATATCCTCTCAGCCAATCACAGGACACGCGCCTCTCTTTTTGGAGGATTAGTTTTTTATTCCTGTCTAACAAACCTTATTCGTCTCGAGTGTTTTAATTTTGAAAAAAGAAGTCAGGGAAAACTTTTGTTTGTGTTTGACCTTCTTTTTACGTCGAACTCTAAAGTGAAAACCAGGTTGAAAATCTTTAAAAGCTGCTACAGAGTTTTATACAGTATTATCGGAGCATAAACCTATATGGCACAAATGTTTGTAAATACTGTGTGTTTTGTTCCAGACATCGGCTGAGCTGGATCAGACAGAGAAACGACTCCACAGTGAGTTTACGTTCCTCTTTTCAATGGCCTGCTCTCTGTTCTATCAGTGTGGTTCAGTTCAGTATATGGCTGCACTAATGTTGGATATGAATACAATAAAAGCTCAAACTTTAATAAATGAATAGAAGATGCAAAGTAAGAAAACACTGGGGAAAAAAAACTGAATTGATGTTTTCAGTTCACAATAAATGCCATAAAATAATAAAAGAAGAAAGTGGCCCACTACCTTCACCTTTCTTTAATAAAGGCTGTGTCAGATGTTCTATATTCCATGGAGGATTGAGAAAGGAGACTTTTGTTTGTGTTGGTGTTTTTTGGTGAAGACGTTGGGAAATGAAGTGAATAAGTAACTGTTAAATCTTTATAGAAACAGTTTGGAGGGTCAGTAATCTGGCTTCCACTTAAACCAACACATTTCTGCAGGAAACAAAGATTAATGAAGTCATTAATTAGTGAGAACTAAGTACTACATCTTCTCTGAAACACAGTCGTATGAGGAGACAGGAGACGGAAAGGAAGGAGTTAGGGGGCAGGATGTTGTGACTGTGGTATAGCTTGTTAAGCTTAAGTGTGCTGCACATGAAGGTGTTGTGGTGTAATGAAGTATAATGATTGTAGCTAAGCAGGACTCTCTTCTGTGGTCGGCTGCTCTCTGTCCAATAACTCCCTGCTTTGGATCAGAGCTGGAGCTGGCCCTGAACACGGAGCAGGAGGCCCAAAGGCTGCTGCGGGAACAGCTCCATAACGTAGAGGTGAGAAACAAACACAAACATTTACAGTGTAGACAGTTGTCAGAGGTCAGCTGAACAACACTGTGGTACAAAAATACACCAAAAGGGTTTAGCCTCCAAACCTGCTGCAAAACCTGCTTCTACTGAACTCTGGGACGCTGTGATTGAAATGTGAACCTTGGGTGGAAAAAACTCACAAACTGTCACGTAATGTTTAGAAACTACATAAATGATCTTGGAGCAAATGTGAAGCACAGGAGGTAACGTGCCTCATTTTCAGAAAACACCATCTACAAACCACATGCAAACTGTTTACTTTCTCACTATTCCACATCTCTTTCCTTGAATCACAGAATATTCTGCATTTTACATTTTTAAAACTGATCCACTGACCAATTTCTTTCCTATAATTTCACAGACGTCCAAACAAAAAGAGATCTCCAAACTTCAGGAGGAGATCAGTAAAGTAAGAGTCTTTTTAAACTCTTCAATAACTCTCACTGGATGTAAATGTACTGTTTCTAATGTTAACATGCTGTCTTTACAGCTGACAGAGAAACTGAAGAAGAAACAGGAAAGGTACCACCGCCAGCTGTTTATTATTTAACACTGGACCAAAATCTCAGGGGATTTTACAGAAATGTTAAAAAGTGATTAAGTTTGATTTTTATTGTGTCCAGTTTCCAGCGTCTTCAGGGAGAGAAGGAGGCTCTGTACAACGACAGCAGGTCACTTTTATTAAACTCAGATTCAGTCTTATGTAAAAGAATATTTCATTTGATGTCGCTTTATGTGTCTGTTTAGGACAAAGATTGATGAGATAAACCAGAGAAAAGAAGAGGAACTGAAGGCTCTAAACTCCAGGATCCAGAAAATACAGACAGACCTCCTCTCGGCCAATCAGGTCAGAGAGCACACATCGCATGACCTCGGAGGTCATCGGGAGAATCTGAATCTGAGGAATTAAACTGAGCTTCATAACCTTAACCCTAAGACTCCAGATGTGCTTCTGATCTACCTTTTCTTTGTGATACTCGGTGTGTTTCAAACTGTTCCTGGATTAAGTTTAACTGTTTTTTATTCCAGACGGCGGCCGAACTGAGAGAGCAGCTCCAGAGCAGTAGCAAGGAACATGAACTGGCTCTGCACACTCTCAGAGACCAGGTAAAGAGGTTAAAGTGAACAGTAACTCTCTCAGAGACCAGGTAAAGAGGTTAAAGTGAACAGTAACTGTCTCAGAGACCAGGTAAAGAGGTTAAAGTGAACAGTAACTGTCTCAGAGACCAGGTAAAGAGGTTATAGTGAACAATAACTGTCTCAGAGACCAGGTAAAGAGGTTAAAGTGAACAGTAACTCTCTCAGAGACCAGGTAAAGAGGTTAAAGTGAACAGTAACTGTCTCAGAGACCAGGTAAAGAGGTTAAAGTGAACAGTAACTCTCTCAGAGACCAGGTAAAGAGGTTAAAGTGAACAGTAACTGTCTCAGAGACCAGGTAAAGAGGTTAAAGTGAACAGTAACTGTCTCAGAGACCAGGTAAAGAGGTTAAAGTGAACAGTAACTGTCTCAGAGACCAGGTAAAGAGGTTATAGTGAACAGTAACTGTCTCAGAGACCAGGTAAAGAGGTTATAGTGAACAGTAACTGTCTCAGAGACCAGGTAAAGAGGTTATAGTGAACAGTAACTGTCTCAGAGACCAGGTAAAGAGGTTAAAGTGAACAGTAACTGTCTCAGAGACCAGGTAAAGAGGTTAAAGTGAACAGTAACTGTCTCAGAGACCAGGTAAAGAGGTTAAAGTGAACAGTAACTGTCTCAGAGACCAAGTAAAGAGGTTATAGTGAACAGTAACTGTCTCAGAGACCAAGTAAAGAGGTTATAGTGAACAATAACTGTCTCAGAGACCAGGTAAAGAGGTTAAAGTGAACAGTAACTGTCTCAGAGACCAGGTAAAGAGGTTAAAGTGAACAGTAACTGTCTCAGAGACCAGATAAAGAGGTTAAAGTGAACAGTAACTGTCTCAGAGACCAGATAAAGAGGTTATAGTGAACAATAACTGTCTCAGAGACCAGGTAAAGAGGTTAAAGTGAACAATAACTGTCTCAGAGACCAGGTAAAGAGGTTATAGTGAACAATAACTGTCTCAGAGACCAGGTAAAGAGGTTATAGTGAACAATAACTGTCTCAGAGACCAGATAAAGAGGTTATAGTGAACAATAACTGTCTCAGAGACCAGGTAAAGAGGTTAAAGTGAACAGTAACTGTCTCAGAGACCAGATAAAGAGGTTAAAGTGAACAGTAACTGTCTCAGAGACCAGATAAAGAGGTTATAGTGAACAATAACTGTCTCAGAGACCAGGTAAAGAGGTTAAAGTGAACAGTAACTGTCTCAGAGACCAGGTAAAGAGGTTATAGTGAACAGTAACTCTCTCAGAGACCAGGTAAAGAGGTTAAAGTGAACAGTAACTGTCTCAGAGACCAGGTAAAGAGGTTAAAGTGAACAGTAACTCTCTTAGAGACCAGGTAAAGAGGTTAAAGTGGCTCTGGATTTAGTCGAGCAAAAACAAACCAACTCTTTTGACCTGAGGTGTTTTAGCTTTTACTTTTCACCTGAGCTCTTCTGTGTCTGTCCTATCAATGCTGTTTCTGCTTCAGTGTGTGACCTTTGACCTCCTGCTGTTTCCCTCCGTCTCTCATGTTTCTCATTTCTGGGTGTGTGTCCTGTAAACGGTGACACTGCAGGTGGCCAGTCAGAGCGCAGTGACTCAGGAGCAGGTGGACCACATGCTTCAGGAGAACGATGCTCTGAGGACCAACCTGGCAGCTTTAGAGCAGGTAACCCCTCTGAACCAGAACAACCCTCTGTCACCAGCGTTTTACAATTACAGCTGCTGCGTTGCCTGGAATGTACAAGAAAAAGCATTTTTAGAATTATTTATTAAACCTGCCACACATCGTTCAGGGATGACAAATATTATTGTAAAATCACTGACGCCTTGTATTCTCAAGTTATTGAGGCAGAAACGACAAGTCTTTTACCGTGATCTCCGCTCTGCCGCGTCCAGCGTTTCTCTAAATGGTTAACATTCTTCTTTGCTTTGGCTTAACGTACGCTGACCTAAAAACAAAAGGAAATAAACTGGTGCCTAAAGAATTTCTCTTGAAACACTTTGAGTTTAAACATAGAACTAAATCGATTTATACGTGAGGGGAAAAAAAAGGTTTTGTGTCATGTTTCAGGAGAACTGTGCTCTGAGGACTCACCTGTGCGCTCTAGAGCAGGTAAAGAGAAAAGTAGCTCAGTGCCTCAGTACTTCAGAGCCTCATTGAAACCCTTAGTTTCACGGTGCAGCTTTCTTAACTCTTGTTCTTTAACCAGACACAGATGAAAGTATATGTCCTTGGGTAGTTCTGTCGTTACCCTGTGTATTTTATCCTATAGCAAGTCATCTCGTCTAGAAAATGTCCCTTCAGTAACATTTAGGCCTTGTTGATTTTTATTTTTTTTTTTACTTTTGAAAGCTTTCAAGCTAGTTCTAAAATGCTTCCAAACCTTCTTGTCTGATTCTGTTGATCTGCTCAACAGCTTTTTCCATATTCTTTGGTGTTAAACTGACTCTTTATCACTCTGTCTCCTATCGTTTGAATAAACCCTCAATAAATTTACCCTTTAAAAGAACACAAACCCCCGGATAATTCTTTTGAATCTTCAGTAAGAACCTATTAAACTCTCCCTAGCGCCTGTGTGAACATCTCTGATTGGCTGATGTTTTTATTGTGTCCAGATCCAAACAGCGAAGACTCATGAGATGAACCTGCTTCGTGAACAGCAGGAGGCGCTGACGAATGAACTCCAGCAGAAGAGAGTGGAAAATGAGTGTCTACTGGCTCAAAAAGATGACCTGCAGTCACAGCTACAGGTAAAATATACATTCAGACAGGGTTTAGTGGGACATGAACAGGTTTTTCTCAGATTTTGTCTATAATCTGCAGGAGTCCAGTTTTGCAAACAGGAAGCTGTTGGAGCAGCTGACAGAAGAAGGACAAGAAAAAGACGACCTGCTGCGAGACTTGGACGAGGCCCGGAAGGTAACCAGAGTTAATCAACAAAACACAGAGTGACTATAATATTTTTAAATCATTAAAATGGTTTTAACTCCGATAGATTATGGTTCAGTGGAGCACAAACCTCAGGAGCACAGAGCCTAACCCTCACTGCTGTTGTGACATTGTTAACCTTGCTCTTCCAGACTTACTTGGACTAGAACTATCCTAGATTTTCAAAAAGTAACTGGACTGAACTAAAACTCCCAATATCTTTGTCCTTTGTTTTATTGTTGTTGTGTTGCTTTGTGAAGGAAAAACAAACTGAACTGCACAAGAAATCAAACACATTTATCTGTTTAAAAAATAACTATGGTTCAATTATGTGACCGTTGTTGTTGAAGACCATCTTGTTTAAGGGATCTTTACATTAATTGTATCATTTTTTTTTGGTATTTTTTATGTTTGAAGCTCTTCTTTAACGTCTTGGCTCATGTGCAGCTGCTCTGTGTAAAGTCTTTGTAAAAGTTTAATACCATGAATGTGGTGATGTTTGTGACAGACGGCGGAGAAGAGGAAGGCCATGCTCGACGACATGGCCATTCAGCTGAGCCAGGAGAAGTCTGACCACAAGGAGGCACTGTCTGATCTCAAACTGCAGCACGAGAAGGAGGTGGGACTTGAATATCTACCGTACCCTTATTGATCAGCTGCTGTACAAACATGTTCAACAGAACTCTGTCATGTCCTGGAAAGGTTTTCATTTCAACATAATCACTTTCAGAGAAAAATATTAATCATGAATAACATTCAATCATTGTCTCCCCCTTTTTAAAAAGGTTTTAAATGGATTAGAACAGGTTATATGCTTGGTACCATTTTTGAGCAAAAATGCTAATTTACAACTGTAGTTCATGGGCAGGTGGGTGATAATAGTAACATTTGTATTTACTGTAAAAGCCTTCTAAGATCTGAAACACACTCGTATTCTCACTCACTCACTCGCAGTCGTACTCTCGCTCTGGTGCACAGTCGTGCTCTGGTGCACAGTCGTGCTCTGGTACACAGCCGTACTCGCTCTGGTGCACAGCCGTGCTCTCGCTCTGGTACACAGTTGTACTCTCGCTCTGGTACACAGTCGTGCTCTGGTACACAGTCGTGCTCTGGTACACAGTCGTGCTCTGGTACACAGTCGTGCTCTCGCTCTGGTACACAGTCGTGCTCTGGTGCACAGTCGTGCTCTGGTACACAGTCGTGCTCTCGCTCTGGTACACAGTCGTGCTCTGGTGCACAGTCGCGTTTCGCTCTGGTACACAGTCGCTCTGGTACACAGTCGTGCTCTGGTACAGTCGCGTGTTGGCACAGTCGTGCTTTCGCTCTGGTACACAGTCGTGCTCTCGCTCTGGTACACAGTCGTGCTCTCGCTCTGGTACACAGTCGTGCTCTGGTGCACAGTCGTGCTCTCGCTCTGGTACACAGTCGTGCTCTGGTACACAGTCGTGCTCTGGTACACAGTCGCATACAGTCGCTCTGGTACACAGTCGCATTTCGCTCTGGTACACAGTCGTTTCTGGTACACAGTCGCATTTCTCGCTCTGGTACACAGTCGCGTTTCTGGTACACAGTTGTACTCTCGCTGGTACACAGTCGTCGCTCTGGTACACAGTCGTGCTCTGGTACACAGTCGTACTCTCGCTCTGGTACACAGTCGTACACAGTCGTGCTCTGGTACACAGTTGTACTCTCGCTCTGGTACACAGTCGTGCTCTGGTACACAGTCGTACTCTCCCTCTGGTACACAGTCGTGCTCTGGTACACAGTCGTACTCTTGCTCTGGTACACAGTCGTGCTCTGGTACACAGCCGTACTCTCGCTCTGGTGCACAGTCGTGCTCTGGTACGCAGTGGTACTCTCGCTCTGGTGCACGGTCGTGCTCTGGTACGCAGTCGTACTCTCGCTCTGGTGCACAGTCGTGCTCTGGTGCACAGTCGTGCTCTGGTGCACAGTCATGCTCTGGTACACAGTCGTGCTCTGGTACACAGTCGTACTCTCGCTCTGGTACACAGTCGTGCTCTGGTACACAGCCGTACTCTCGCTCTGGTGCACAGTCGTACTCTCGCTCTGGTACACAGTCGTACTCTCGCTCTGGTACACAGTCGTGCTCTGGTACACGGCCGTACTCTCGCTCTGGTACACAGTCGTGCTCTGGTACACAGCCGTACTCTCGCTCTGGTGCACAGTCGTACTCTCGCTCTGGTACACAGTCATGCTCTGGTACGCAGTCGTACTCTCGCTCTGGTGCACAGTCGTGCTCTGGTGCACAGTCGTGCTCTGGTGCACAGTCGTGCTCTGGTGCACAGTCGTGCTCTGGTACACAGCCGCATTTCCGCTCTGGTGCACAGTCGCGTTCTGGTACACAGCCGCATTTCCGCTCTGGTGCACAGTCGCATTTCGCTCTGGTACACAGTCGCGTTTCTGGTACACAGTCGCATTTCCGCTCTGGTACACAGCCGTACTCTCGCTCTGGTACACAGTCGTGCTCTGGTACACAGTCGTACTCTCGCTCTGGTACACAGTCGTGCTCTGGTACACAGTCGTACTCTCGCTCTGGTACACAGTCGCGTTTGGTACACAGCCGCATTTCCGCTCTGGTACACAGTCGCATTTCTCGCTCTGGTACACAGTCGCTCTGGTACACAGCCGTACTCTCGCTCTGGTACACAGTCGTACTCTCGCTCTGGTACACAGTCGTGCTCTGGTACACAGCCGTACTCTCGCTCTGGTACACAGTCGTACTCTCGCTCTGGTACACAGTCGTGCTCTGGTACACAGTCGTATTTCCGCTTCTGGTACACAGTCGCTTTGGTACACAGCCGTACTCTCGCTCTGGTGCACAGCCGTGCTCTCGCTCTGGTACACAGTCGTGCTCTGGTACACAGCCGTACTCTCGCTCTGGTACACAGCCGTACTCTCGCTCTGGTGCACAGCCGTGCTCTCGCTCTGGTGCACAGCCGTGCTCCCGCTCTGGTGCACACTCGTATTCTCACACTTACTCACACTGAGTCATTTAATACACTAAAGGTATTAAATGTTGAGTGTGTTTTTTGCAGGTGCTGGGAGTGAGAGCGCGTTACGAGAAGGAGCTCAGAGGACTTCACGAAGACAAGAACCGTTCTGAAGAGGAGATCAGGCAGCAGCTACGAGACGAGAAGGTAACACCGAACCAGCAGCAGAACAACAGACTTCTTTCTGACTTTGTCTAAACTCTGTCCTTGTCCAGGCCAAGACCAAAGAGCTGGAGGGTCTGACGGTGCAGGTGGAGGAGCTGCAGAGTCAGGTCCAGTCCATGGAAGGAACCAAAGGCTGGTTCGAGCGACGGCTTAAGGAGGCAGAGGTCTGTAACAGGATCAGTTTTAGTCCTGACAGGTTTAGAGATTTGTTTGAATGAGATCTTCTATAAAACATTGAACAGATACAGAACATTTTGATTTATAGTTGTTAGGAGAGATATAACAAAGCAGTGAGCGTGTTTCATTTCTTGTGTTCTTCAGGAGAACCTGGAGCAGAAGAGTCTGGAGCATCAGGACCAGCTGGAGCGACTCCAGAAGGAACACACTCAGCAGCTGCAGGTAACTCACCTTAAATTTATCAAATATTTACAAAACACTCAAATGTCACTGTTAAAGAGAAAAAATAAAAGTGGGGCAGGTATGGGCACAGACTGTAGAAGGATGGCACACTTACATTTTCTTAAATACCTAAGGCCTCGCCAATGTGGGCTCTACTGACCTGTGACTGTAACGAGAGGTCACTCTGGGGTCAGCGCTTTAGGGCTGAGTGAACTCAGGAGGGAAGAGACAAACACAGATGTGGACACATAGTTGGATTATAATATGTTTATTTATAATAAACGTACTTGCAATGTTCTGGAGTATTTTTACAGCTGTTATAATAATAATAATAATAATAATAATAATAATAATAATAATAATAATAATAATTAGGGATGCACCGATACTGGTATCTGGTATCGGCCTCGATACCACATTTTCATAAGTACTCGTACTCGTTAAAAGTCCCCCGATACCAGGGGCCGATACCACGGTCTGAGAAATGTCTATGTTTGAGCGGCGTGTAAGGGGTTAATCACAGGCGCCGAGTGCCCGCCCCCAGGCCCCGGCTGCGCTGCAAGCAGCTCAGAGCGGGGAGAACAAAGGCAAGACGAGACATGTCAGCCGTGTGGAACTATTTCAAAGTGAATGAAGACAAAACAAAACAAAGGCGGACTGCAAATTGTGCTCAGCTAAATTGTCCAGAGGAGGCTCAAAAGGTAGCGCATTTAACACAAGTAATTTAATCAAGCACCTAAAATCCCAACACGACAACGAGTATAAAGAGTTTACCCACGCTTCTAAACCAACACAACTCGCACTGCAAACTCTTGCAAGACGAGAGAAAATGTCCAGAGACAATCCACGTGCTGTGAAAATAACACAGGCAATCATCGAGTAGATTGCATTGAGTGACCAGCCACTTTCGGAGGTAGAAAATGTGGGATTCATGCGTCTCCCCCATGTTCTGATGTCCCAAGCCGCCGCTAAATGACTGACACGGAGCTGCCTAAACTACACGACTCCGTGAAAAAACACATCCACAGCCTACTGCAAGCCTCCTCTTCGTTTAGTTTCACCACGGATATTTGGACAAGCAGTGTTTGCCCCGTGCCTTGTTTTTTTGTTAAATTATATGACTAAAGCTGTTACCTGTAAATTTATATTATGTTTTTTTATTAAGTACTCGGTATCGGTATCGGCGAGTACTGAAATGCAAGTACTGACTGCACTCGCTTTCCAAAAAGTGGTATCGGTGCATCCCTAATAATAATAATAATATATTATGGGAAATGTTTTTAGTGCAGCTAGGTTAAAAGGGAAGGATGTGAAAGGGAGCAGCAGCTGGTCTGGCTGCTGGAAAAGGCATCAGGGTGGCTCCATACATTTGTTTTTTTTTTTGTTGCATAACATACTACGTGTTGCAATATGCTTTTGACTTCATTTGTTGTATTTTCCTTTAGCTTCAGAAAACAGTCTGACAATGTGTTTGACTTTTAAAAGTCTCTGAGTGTCCACCTCTGACTGAAGCCAGGTTCTAATTTAAGACGCGTCTCAGACTTAAAGACGTTTTAATAAAATAAAGACTAAACTAGGACTAAAACCAGGTCTAAACTAGGATGTAATTGGGGCCATAAACCTTAATTATAGTGTGATATTTTCAGTTAATCTAAACCATTTAAGAGGCTGGTGACAGTGGAGCCTCAGACTCGTGACCTGGAGTTAATTAAAGTCAGACTTAATTAAGTTTTCAGACAAGTTTCTCCTGAAGATAATGCTCTTTGATAAACGCAGCAGCAGAAATAGAGTCAGAGCAGCAGCAGAAGGTTTACTTTGTGTCTGTGAAGGTTCTCAGTCATCCAGGTCATCTTGAAGAAAAGGTTAAAGTAAAAGCATCTGGACTCAGTTTTCAAGGTCACTTTATCGATCAACTGGTAAGAGAGCTGAGCTTATCTCTAGAGGGAGGGGTGGCAGAGTGGTTAGCACTCCTACCTTACTGCACTGTGTCGCCTCTCACAAGGACAACATCATCCTGAAGTTTGCTGACGACACCGCAGTGATAGGACGCATCGCTGGCGGCGACGAGGCAGCTTACAGGAGGGAGGTGGCCAGTCTGGTGTCATGGTGTGAAGACAACAACCTCACCCTCAACACGGACAAGACAAAGGAGATGATAGTGGACATGAGGAGGGAGAGGAGAACGCCTCAGCCACTGTTCATCCGGGAACTTGAAGTGGAGAGGGTGAGCAGCTTCAAATACTTGGGTGTCCACATCAATGAGGACCTCACTTGGACACCTCACATCACGCAGCTGGTCAAGAAGGCTCAACAGCGGCTGTATTTTCTGAGGAGGCTGAGGAAGTTTGGCATGTCGCCCAAGATCCTCAGCAACTTCTACAGCTGCACCATTGAGAGTGTCCTGACCAGCTGCATCACTGTGTGGTACGGCAGCACTTCTGTCATGGACCGCAAACGCCTGCAGAGAGTGGTGAAGACTGCGCAGAAGATCACCAGGACTCCACTGCCCTCTCTGCAGAGCATCTACCATCGCAGAGTCCACAGAAGAGCTGCTTCCATCCTCAAAGACCCCTCCCACCCCCAACATGGTCTGTTCACACTTCTACCCTCAGGACGGAGGTAAAGAAGTATGAAATGCAGGACTTCCAGAATGAAGAAAGACTCCTAAACAGCAGATAGGAATCTACATTCACAATCACAACATTACATGAACAATTGTTTACCTACTGCACTACCTCACTTTACTTTACACGTCACTTTACACCATCACAACTGCACTACCTCACTTTACTACTTTACTCCTTTTGCCCTCTTGTATTTTTTTTTTTGTATATTTGTATTTTTTTGTACTGCATTATTATCACTTGTATATTTGTCTTATTTTTTTATATTTTTACTTACTTGTGTGACATTTTACTGTGGATGGCAAAGTAAGAATTTCATTGTACAGGGAAACATGCTTTCTGTCTGTACACATGACAATAAACACTTTGAATCTTGAATCTTTGAAGAAAATCGTGAGTTCAAAACCCGGCCAACTCAAGTCTTTCTGTGAGGAGTCTGCCTGTGTTACCGTGGGTTCTCTCCGGGTACTCCAGTTTCTTCCACCGTCCAAACACATGCATGTTTAGGTTAAATCTAAAGTGTCCCTAGTGAATGTGAGAGTGAATGGTTGTCTGTCACTGTCTGTCTCTAAATGTTAGCCCTGCGACTAACTGACCACTGTCCAGGGTGTACCCCTCCCTCAGGCCCAAAGCTGCTGGGATAGGCTCCAGTCACCCGTGACCCCTAACGGGACTGAGTGGTAGAAAGTAGAAAAAAAAATATGAATGAATGTTCTGGTCTCACAGCGGTTCGATTCCCGCTCTCCCCACAAGTACTGTCGTTGTGTCCTTGGGCAAGACACTTGCCACCCTCCTTGTCTCCAGTGTCTGTAGCACTGGTGAATTGAAGTTGCCTAGTATTTATAACAGTGTTTTGAAACCTACATCAGAACAGTTTCACTCTAGAACAACAACATCTAAATGGAGCAGTGTCACTAACGACTCTCCTGAGCCTTGAGTGTTTAGAATCGATTCAGACAAAAGAAAGAACAGGGCTAATTATTAAAGACAGGTTGGGACAAAGGAAAGAAATGGAGCTTTGAAACAGTTTTATAAAGTTTAAAGCGGTTTAGTGTCATTTTGTGCCACTTTTCAAACGGTTTGTTCCATTTTTGTAGCAGTTTATGGGACATAAAATGTTTTTTTTTTTCAAATTTTTTTTTATCCACTTTTGTCACACTCTTTTGTTTCTTCTAACTTTATGACACATTTTTAAGCGTTAGTTCCCACTTTGTCATGTTTTCTGTATAGGTTTATTTTTTATTTTTTTATTTTTTTTTGGATGAAGAAATTTCATAAAACACAAAGCTAATGTTTTAAAAGAAGACTAAATCAAATTTTTTTTTTTTTGGATAGTGTTTGACATCTGAAAAGGATGGATTAGGGAATAACCAGAAAAAGAATCTTGTTGCTTTTTATTTTTCTGATGTTTTAATTTGTGTAGCCTTTTTGACAGATTTTGTCTTTTGTCACATTTTTTAAACTTTATTTTGTATTTTTTAACAGCCCCATTTGTGTAACATTTTGTCGTCTTTTTCTCATTTTTATGAATTTTTGGGCATCTTTTGGCTGAAGAGGAAAGGAAACGGAGAACAAGGAATGAAATGTTTTGTGTTTCAGGTGAAAGAGTCTGAGATGGAGGAAGTGAAGCAGCAGCTGCTGGAGACGGAGAAACAAAGGGACTCACTCAACGACACCATCAACAAGCTCAGACAGGTGACTAGGATTTGAACAGGTTTTAGATGGATTTGAACAGGTTTTAGTTGGATTTGAACAAGTTTTGTGTTTTGTTTCAGGAAATCAAAGACACGGTGGATGGACAGAGAATTTTGGAAAAGAAGGGAAGTGCAGCGGTAAGTTACTGAACCTGGTCTAAACCAGGACTAATCCAGTTCTAAACCTGGACTAAACCTTCTTTGAAATCAGACTGTTATACATAAATCTGTTCTCAAACATTCAGTATTGTTCAAAATAATAGCAGTACATTGTGACTAATCAGAATAATCCAGTTTTTAAGTATATTTTTATTGCTAAGTGGCAAACAAGTTCCCAGTAGGTGCAGTAGATTCTTAGAAAACAAACAAGACCCAGCATTCATGATATACACGCTCTTAAGGCTGTGCAACTGGTCAATTAGTTGAAATAGCTGTGTGGCATTCAATCATTGAGGTCATCAATTTTGTGAAAAAACAGGTGTGAATCAGGTGATCTCTATTTAAGGATGAAACCAGCAGCACTTGTTGAACTTGATTTTGAAAGTCTGAGGGAAATGGGTCATTTAAGACATTGTTCGAGCCAGCCTCCGGTCAGCTGAGAGAAAATGGCACAAGTCAAAAGATCCTACTAACCTCTGTATCTACCAGTCTCTCCTCTCTACTTTCTCCGCTGATGTCACTTCTGCAAAAACTGACTACCATTCTAAGATCATCAACTCACCTGACACGTGCACTCTCTTTAAAACCTTTTCCGCCCTCCTTTGTCCGCCTGCTCCCCCACCTTCCTCGGATTTAACAGCTGATGATTTCGCGTCTTTCTTTGTAAAGAAAACGACCGCCATCAGCAGTCAGTTCTCTGCGCCACCACCTGTCGAGCTCATTCAGGCCCCTGATATGTGTTTGCTCACTTCCTTCTCTCCTCTAACTGAAGCAGATGTTTCCAAGGTCATTAGTTCTAACCACCCTACTACCTGCCCGCTGGATCCCATCCCCACACATCTCCTTCAGGCCATCTCTCCATCTGTCGTGCCTGCCCTCACCCACATCATCAACTCATCTCTTTCCACTGGGTCCTTCCCCACAGCTTTCAAAGAGGCCCGCATCACACCACTACTGAAGAAACCCACTCTTAACCCTACTCTGCTAGAAAACTACAGACCGGTTTCCCTCCTTCCCTTCATTGCCAAAGCTCTGGAGCGAGTTGTGTTTACTCAGCTCTCATCCTTTCTCACACGGAACAACCTCCTGGACCAGAACCAGTCTGGGTTCAAGAGCGGTCATTCCACCGAAACTGCCCTGCTCTCAGTCATCGAAGCTCTGAGACTGGCAAAAACAACATCTAAGTCATCTGTACTCATCTTACTGGATCTTTCTGCTGCTTTTGACACTGTTAATCATCACATCCTCCTGTCCTCTCTCAGGGCGATGGGTGTCTCTGGAATGGCGTTGCAATGGTTCAAGTCTTACCTCTCGGATAGGTCATTCAGAGTATCCTGGAGAAACGAGGTCTCTGAGTCCCAACATCTCAATACAGGGGTGCCACAGGGCTCAGTGCTCGGACCGCTACTCTTTTCCATATACATGACATCCCTTGGCTCTGTCATCCAGAAGCATGGCTTTTCCTATCACTGCTGCAGATGACACTCAACTCCACCTGTCATTTCAACCTGACGATCCGACGGTCTCTGCTCGCGTCTCGGCATGTCTGAGTGACATCTCACTTTGGATGAAGGACCATCACCTGCAGCTGAACCTTGCAAAAACAGAACTGCTTGTGATTCCGGCCAAACCGAAGACCCACCACAACCTCTCCATTCAACTAGGCCCATCAACCATTACACCGTCCAGCACTGCCATAAATCTGGGAGTGGTAATTGATGATCAGCTAAACTTCACAAGTCATGTCACCAGCACCACCCGGTCCTGTAGATTCATCCTCTACAACATTAGGAAAATTAGACCTTTCCTATCAGAGCACTCTACGCAAATCCTAGCCCAGGCTCTTGTCTTGTCCAAACTGGATTAGACGGCAAGAGTTGTCTTTAATGAACCAAAGAGAGCGCACGTAACTCCTCTATTCATTAGGTTACACTGGCTCCCGGTTGACGCCCGCATCAAGTTCAAAGCTATGCTCTTGGCCTACAAGACCACCACTGGCTCCGCCCCCCCATATCTTCACTCACTAATGCAGACCTACGTTCCTACCAGATCCCTGCGCTCTGCAAATGAACAACGTCTGGTGGTACCGTCCCAAAAAGGTAAAAAATCACTCTCACGTACCTTCTCTGGCTCTGTTCCACATTGGTGGAATGATCTACTGCTGCTACAAGATCAGCAGATTCTGTAGCCATCTTTAAAAAACACCTGAAAACACATCTCTTCCGTCAACACCTGACTGACAAACACTGAGTTCTACTTCCTTTCTATTGATTCCTTTCTTCAAAAAAAAAAAAATTCTCTTATCCTTATCTTTGTATACTGCGCTGGGTTTAAACTGACTATTTTTTTTTTTGTGCACTTATGCTTTTTGTTCCTTGTGTTGTTAAAATTGCTTCCATTGTTATCCTCACTTGTAAGTCACTTTGGATAAAAGCGTCTGCTAAATGACTAAATGTAAATGTAAGAACAGCGTACTTTGATTAAAAAGTAGATTGGAGAGGGGAAACCTATAAAGAGGTGCAAAAAGTTATAGGCTGTTCAGCTAAAACGGAAGACAAAATGGATCATAGAATAACCAGAAAAGGCCCAGCCAATGATCGGCTCCAGGATGATCAAAGACAGTCTGGAGTTACCTGTAAGTACTGTGACAGTTAGAAGATGTCTAAGACGCTAATCTATTTTCAAGAATCCCCCGCAAAGTCCCAAAAAAAAAGGCATGTGCTGAAGAGTTACAATTTGCCAAAGAACTGGCCTAAAGAGAAATGGAGGAACGTTTTGTGATTAATCGGAGTAAAATTTTTCTTTTTGGGTCCAGATGCCATGGACAGTTTGACGGACGGTGAAGACAGTGAAGCAAGAATCATGATATGGGCATGTTTCTCCTACTATGGTGTTGGGCCTATTTATCACATACCAGGGATCATGGATCAGTTTGCATTTGTCAAAATACTTAAAGAGGTCATGTTGCCTTTTGCTGAAGAGGACATGTCCCTGAAATGTTTGTTTCAACAAGACAATGACCCCAAACACACGAGTAAACAAGCAAAGTCTTGGTTCCAAACAAAATATGGAGTGTCCAGCCCAATCCCCGGACCTTAATCCAATCGAGAAGCTGTTTCTGAAGCAGAACCAAGAAAAGTAAATGAATTGTGGAATGTTGTTAAAGAATCTGAGAGGTGCCACACAGATGTGAAGCAGTTTTAAAAAACTGTGGTCATACAACTAAATATTAGTGATTCGCAGGATTGCTAAATCCTAGAAACAAACGTTTGTACAAAATAGTTTGTACAGTCAACGGCAGACTCTATTTAGTTGAACACACCCTTTTTTAACTATTTGTCCAATTGCACAGCCTTAAGAGCGTGCATATAATGAATGCTGGGTCTTGTTTGTTTTCTGAGAATCTACTGCACCTACTGGGAACTTGCTTGCCACTTGGCAATAAAAAATATACTAAAAACATGGATTATTCTGGTTAGTCATTGTACTGCTATTATTTTGAACAATACTGTATAATGTAAACAAAGCTCTGTTGAATGGAGTGTCTCTGTCACGGCTGGAGCTGCACTCAGGCCGGTCTCATCTAGAACTAAAACTCAAGTGCCAACAACAACTGAAGCCATAGAACAGACTGAACACCACAGCATCAGTGAAACATGTCTGTGAGATAAAGAGATAAATTCAAGGCAAACATCCAAACAACCAGAGCAATAACCACGCTCAAAGCCCCACAGTAACAGTCAGACGTGTGCGTGGTTAAATCAACGAAGAACAGATCGATAACTTTAGCCTTTAGCCTGGCATTACCTCCCAGGGAGAAGGACATGCCTCTTCTGGGTCTTTTGCTCAGGTCAGAGGCGAGCTCCAGAGAGACATGTTGGAGAAAGAATTCCACAGTTAGCTTTTCAGTTTTCTGTTAGGCTAGCATCTGTTTTTGAGCTATATTAACCCCCTATGAACCGGAGACGGGCACCGCTCAGTTGGAAAGAACTAAAAGCTCACTCGTGCTTAGTCGGAAACAGAAACCCTTGCTGTGTTTTTAACCTGAATAATCCAATGTCTCTGTCTCTGAAGCTAAAGGATCTGAAACGCCAACTGCAGCACGAACGGAAACGAGCCGATAAACTCCAGGAGAGACTCCAGGAAATACTCACCAACAGCAAGACCAGAACAGGTGAGAGAGACCGGGTAAAACCAGGTCTGAACCAGGTCTTTCTCTGATGAAGAGGCGGCTGTAGAAGTCTTTATAAATCTTTAATAAACACTTAATAAAACAGTCATTAATGTTTAAAGAGTTTGTCTACAAAACTCACATCATTTTTAATCAGCCACACACTGCCTTAATGGGACGGGCCTTAATGAGACAGCCATATTGCAGGTTTTTAGTAGCGGTCCAAGTTTTTTTTTAAAGGAGCAGTGTTAGATTTCCCTGAGACAGAAGAAACAGGACTGAAAAGGACAGACCTGGTTTAGAGGCTGGTCCTGCTGCAGATCGATCTCCTGAGGCCTCAGTGTGACATTTATCATTTATTTCCAGGTCTGGAAGAGCTGGTTCTGTCAGAGATACACAGTCCCAGTCGAACTCAACAAACTGGAGACTCCTCCTCAGTGTCATCTTTCTCCTACAGAGACATGATGAAGGAGACGCCGGCGAATCAGAGCAAGGTTAGATGGTTTAACACAGACCGACCGGAGCGAGGTTAGAGGGTTTAACACAGACCGACCGGAGCGAGGTTAGAGGGTTTAACACAGACCGACCGGAGCGAGGTTAGAGGGTTTAACACAGGCGCAGGCCGACCGGAGCGAGGTTAGAGGGTTTAACACAGGCGCAGACCGACCGGAGCGAGGTTAGAGGGTTTAACACAGGCGCAGGCCGACCGGAGCGAGGTTAGAGGGTTTAACACAGGCCGACCGGAGCGAGGTTAGAGGGTTTAACACAGGCGCAGACCGACCGGAGCGAGGTTAGAGGGTTTAACACAGGCCGACCGGAGCGAGGTTAGAGGGTTTAACACAGGCCGACCGGAGCGAGGTTAGAGGGTTTAACACAGACCGACCGGAGCGAGGTTAGAGGGTTTAACACAGACCGACCGGAGCGAGGTTAGAGGGTTTAACACAGGCGCAGGCCGACCGGAGCGAGGTTAGAGGGTTTAACACAGGCCGACCGGAGCGAGGTTAGAGGGTTTAACACAGACACAGGCGTACTAAAAGTACTCAAAAATGTATTCTTGTAAAATTAGTCACAGTTCAATTCCTGGGCCAATCAGAGCAAAGAACGACTTAAACTAAACAGCAGAGGTAGTGACATCTGCCTGGATTCACAGTAGGTCATAGTTACACTGTGGTTTACACTGAGCCAGAAAGTAAAAAAGACAATTATTAATGATTTATGTGTCTCAGAAAATCCACAAGAGCAGTAAAGATAATGGACTGTTGGGTTGGTTAATGTGGCTCTTAGCGGCTGTTGAATCTGTGAAAGGGTTAACTATGATGTCATCTGTGGTCTCTGTTTCTGCCCCGAACACAAGGCTGAGTGTAAAAATGTTAAGAGTTAAATTTAGAAGCACTTCTAAATTTAACTCTCGTGGTTCTATTGATAGAGTTACTGTAAATAGATCTGAGGCTCTGGTTTTAGCTGCTTCT
The DNA here is from genome assembly GCA_024416835.2 of Perccottus glenii. Lineage (NCBI taxonomy): Eukaryota > Metazoa > Chordata > Actinopteri > Gobiiformes > Odontobutidae > Perccottus > Perccottus glenii. The sequence goes on along the minus strand of CM044555.2, from coordinate 1,558,330 downwards.
GTCTCAGTCTGTCATCAGCTGCTTTTGCCCCTCACTTTGTTCTTTTGTGACAGTTAATGTTCTTCTCTCAGGGCTCTGTCACAGCTGCTCTTTGGTCTCGGTCCGGACCAAACTGAGCCAAGGTCCGGTTCTTTTGTGAAAGAGTTTGGAGATGGTTCAGGACCTTGTGTCTGAGCGTGCTAACCACTTCATAAATGTATTTGTGTGTCCCAGTCCGGGGGGGGCAGCCCTCAGTCCCAGCGTCCGGCCGAACTCTCAGACGACGAAGTGGGAGAACTGTTCCAGAGGCTCGCCGAGGTCCAGCAGGAGAAGTGGATGTTGGAGGAAAAGGTAGAAAGATGAATAAAAAGGTCCTGATCTCAGTGTGGTTCAGGTGTGGCCCTGACGTCTGTCAACACTTCCAGGTGAAACATCTGGAGGTGAGCTGCTCGTCGATGGCTGAGGACATCTGTAAAAAGAGCGCCATTATCGAGATGTACGTCATGGACAGTCGCAGAGGTCAGAGGTCAACAGTTCTCACACTCTGTATTTAGTTTTCAGTTGTAGCCAGATCATATTCTTCTTAAACTCAATTAAGACCAGCTCAAACTATTCAAACCCCAATTAAATCTGGTCCTGTCAATTTAAATTTATTGAAAACCTGTCCAAATCCAGTTACAACCCAAACAGATCAGTTAAAGTCTGATCTACGTGATGTGTTTCATCAGAAACGCAGCTCTCACAGAATCACGGCTCATTTCAAACAAACGCTGAAGAGTAGGAGGCAATAATCCTCCTATTATTAAACACTCACAAACACACAGCTATAAAAAGCTCCAGACAAGCTCCACGAGGCTCAGACTCTTCTGTCTCAGGCTTCAGTCGTAATGAAACTCTGATCGGAGCAGGAGCACACTGCTGCTGGGACAGGTTTTTCTGCAGCGTCAGCGTTTTTCTTTGTTCCTCAGAGTCAGGCCCAGAGAGTTTTACTCAGAGGTAATCGAACACTGAGGGGTTCAGGGCCAAGGCTTACCCTCTTACCCTTTAAGCTTAGGTTTACGATTCCAATTCCTTTTTCTTCGTTTATAATTGTGACCCTGTATTGACGCTTAAATGAGACCAGAACGTTTGAGAGGAATTGTTTTTTATTAAAGCAATGAAACGGGTTTAAACACACTTCTTTACCTGAGCGCACAAAGCTGAGAGGGATTAGACAGAAAACTGAACACAGTGTAAATGTTTGAGGCATTTAAACTCAATCAGACCTGAACCCCCTGTTTCCCTCAGACGTGTCGAGTTCAGCGTCAGGAGGCGTTCACGGCGGGCCTCACAGCGACAGAGGAGGACTCGGCTCGGTTCTGAGAGACCTGGTCAAACCTGGAGACGACAACCTCCGAGAAATGAACAAGAAACTACAGAACATGTTGGAGGAGCAGCTCACCAAGAACATGCATCTGCAGAAGGTCAGTGAGGAACAGACAAGTCAAATATGGATCTGAACAGGTTTTAGTTGGATCTGAACAGGTTTTATCCGGCCTCTAACACTGTGTCTCTGCTGCAGGACTTGGAGGTGCTGTCTCAGGAGCTGGTGCGTCTCAGTAAAGATGGTTCTGGTTCTTCTTCAGGATGAACCTTCACTGATCCATCCGTCCATCTTTTTATACAAACTGGACTAAACTAAACTCTAACGACGCAGGCTCCGCCCACATCCAACAGTTTAACACCAGTCTAAACCGGGTCTAAACCGGGACTTAACCAGGTCTAAACCGGGACTAAACCAGGTCTAAACCAGGACTAAACCAGGTCTAAACCAGGACTAAACCAGGACTAAACCAGGTCTAAACCGGGACTAAACCAGGTCTAAACCGGGACTAAACCAGGACTAAACCAGGTCTAAACCGGGACTAAACCAGGTCTAAACCGGGTCTAAACCGGGTCTAAACCGGGACTAAACCGGGACTAAACCGGGACTAAACCAGGTCTAAACCGGGTCTAAACCGGGACTAAACCAGGTCTAAACCAGGACTAAACCAGGTCTAAACCGGGACTAAACCAGTTCTACACCAGGACTAAACCGGGACTAAACCAGGTCTAAACCGGGACTAAACCAGGTCTACACCAGGACTAAACCGGGACTAAACCTGGTCTAAACCGGGACTAAACCAGGTCTAAACCGGGACTAAACCAGGTCTACACCAGGACTAAACCGGGACTAAACCTGGTCTAAACCGGGACTAAACCAGGTCTAAACCGACTAAACCAGTTCTACACCAGGACTAAACCGGGACTAAACCTGGTCTAAACCGGGACTAAACCGGGTCTAAACCAGGTCTAAACCAGTTCTACACCAGGACTAAACCGGGACTAAACCTGGTCTAAACCGGGACTAAACCAGGTCTAAACCGGGACTAAACCAGTTCTACACCAGGACTAAACCGGGACTAAACCTGGTCTAAACCGGGACTAAACCAGGTCTAAACCGGGACTAAACCAGTTCTACACCAGGACTAAACCGGGACTAAACCAGGTCTAAACCAGGTCTAAACCAGGTCTAAACCAGGTCTAAACCGGTACTAAACCAGGTCTAAACCAGGTCTAAACCGGGACTAAACCAGGACTAAACCGGTACTAAACCAGGTCTAAACCGGTACTAAACCAGGTCTAAACCGGGACTAAACCAGGTCTAAACCGGGACTAAACCAGGTCTAAACCGGGTCTAAACCAGGACTAAACCGGGACTAAACCTGGTCTAAACCGGGACTAAACCAGGTCTAAACCGGGACTAAACCAGGTCTACACCAGGACTAAACCGGGACTAAACCTGGTCTAAACCGGGACTAAACCAGGTCTAAACCGGGACTAAACCAGTTCTACACCAGGACTAAACCGGGACTAAACCTGGTCTAAACCGGGACTAAACCGGGTCTAAACCAGGTCTAAACCAGTTCTACACCAGGACTAAACCGGGACTAAACCAGGTCTAAACCGGGACTAAACCAGGTCTAAACCGGTACTAAACCAGGTCTAAACCGGGACTAAACCAGGTCTAAACCGGGTCTAAACCAGGTCTAAACCGGGACTAAACCAGGACTAAACCGGTACTAAACCAGGTCTAAACCGGTACTAAACCAGGTCTAAACCGGGACTAAACCAGGACTAAACCGGGACTAAACCAGGTCTAAACCAGGTCTAAACCGGGACTAAACCAGGTCTAAACCGGGACTAAACCAGGTCTAAACCAGGTCTAAACCGGGTCTAAACCAGGTCTAAACCGGGTCTAAACCAGGTCTAACCCAGGTCCAAGTGTAAAACCCTGATAAACCACAGTAAAGCCGTGAGTGTGGACGGAGCCTGGAGCTGAATGTACTGTATTTAAACCCGTTCACACCAGACTCACTCCTGATTCTGAACATGTGCTGAACCGTTGGAGAAAACACGAGTCTGGTTTCAAAAGGAGAAGTCTTTAATCTACGACAAATGACAAAAAATAATCAGTTAACTATATTAAAAAGTTGATATTTTTACTTTTTTTTGACCAGAAGCACTGGATTAACTTAAACCAAATACTTTCTGTGCTGATCTAGACTAAACCTTATAAACTGGTAAAGCTGGACTAAACAGGACGACTAAAACATTTAAATTGTTTTGTCTGGAACTCGGAGCTCTGCAGATGCCTCGCTTTCTTCTCCAGCAGTCGGACTCAGAGTCTGGTCAAACCCTGGTGTGAACTGGACTGAACTGTTCTATGACTAAAATGTTTCTAAAAGTCAACCTGTAGTTCGGCTGCTAAACCTGCTTCAAATGGATGTTTATAACGGAATGTGTTTGTTGGTGAAACCAGACTTTTTCAACAAAACTGAAACCAGGTCTGGTTTTGGACTCGGATTGTGTCATTTAATGCTATGGATTTTAAGGCTCCATGTTTTCAAGTAAAAAGTTGCCAGTTGTTGCTTTAAGGCACCGGTCTGGACTTAAACAGGTTTAGGACTGGATCCGGACCTCTGTTACATAATGTCTGGAAATGTCTCACTTAAAACCAGGATTAAGTTCTAAATCTAGATCTAAAGCAGATCTCAACCCGGAACCAGACTGATCCTAAACCGGGTCTAAACCGGGTCTAAACCGGGTCTAAACCGGGTCTAAACCTGGACTAAACCTGGACTAAACCTGGACTAAACCTGGACAAAACCGGGTCTAAACCGGGACTAAACCAGGTAAAAGCCTTTTTTTTCCCCATAAAACCTTGAGAAAGTCTGGCCCCGGTCTGGTCTGGACTCGGTCTGGTCTCGGTCTGGACTCGGCCTGGTCTCGGTCTGGTCTGGACTCGGTTTGGACTGGACTCGGTCTGGTCTCGTTCTGGTCTGGACTCGGTCTGGACTCGGCCTGGTCTCGGTCTGGTCTCGGTCTCGGTCTGGTCTGGTCTCGGCCTGGTCTCGGTCTGGTCTGGACTCGGTCTGGACTCGGTTTGGACTGGACTCGGTCTGGTCTCGTTCTGGTCTGGACTCGGTCTGGACTCGGCCTGGTCTCGGTCTGGTCTCGGTCTCGGTCTGGTCTGGTCTCGGCCTGGTCTCGGTCTGGTCTGGACTCGGTCTGGACTCGGCCTGGTCTCGGTCTGGTCTCGGTCTCGGTCTGGTCTGGTCTCGGCCTGGTCTCGGTCTGGTCTGGACTCGGTCTGGACTGGTCAGGACTCGGTCTGGTCTGGTCTCGGTCTGGTCAGGACTCGGTCTGGTCTGGACTCGGCCTGGTCTGGTCTGGACTCGGTCTGGTCTGGACTCGGCCTGGACTCGGTCTGGTCTGGTCTCGGCCTGGTCTGGTCTGGACTCGGTCTGGTCTGGACTCGGCCTGGACTCGGTCTGGTCTCGGTCTGGTCTGGACTCGGCCTGGTCTGGTCTGGTCTGGACTCGGCCTGGTCTGGACTCGGCCTGGTCTGGTCTGGACTCGGTCTGGTCTGGACTCGGTCTGGACTCGGTCTGGTCTCGGCCTGGTCTGGTCTGGACTCGGTCTGGTCTGGACTCGGCCTGGACTCGGTCTGGTCTGGACTCGGCCTGGTCTGGTCTGGACTCGGTCTGGTCTGGACTCGGCCTGGACTCGGTCTGGTCTGGACTCGGCCTGGTCTGGTCTGGACTCGGTCTGGTCTGGACTCGGCCTGGACTCGGTCTGGTCTGGACTCGGTCTGGTCTGGACTCGGTCTGGTCTGGACTCGGCCTGGTCTGGTCTGGACTCGGTCTGGTCTGGTCTGGACTCGGTCTGGACTCGGTCTGGTCTGGTTCTTGTATACGTGGACTCGGTCTGGTCTGGACTCGGTCTGGTCTGGTCTGGTCTGGACTCGGCCTGGTCTGGTCTGGACTCGGTCTGGACTTGATCTGGTCTGGTCTGGACTCAGCCTGGTCTCGGTCTGGTCTGGACTCGGTCTGGTCTGGTCTGGTCTCGGTCTGGTCTCAGTCTGGTCTCGGTCTGGACTGGACTCAGCCTGGACTCGGTCTGGTCTGGACTCGGTCTGGTCTGGTCTCGGTCTGGTCTGGACTCGGTCTGGTCTGGTCTGGACTCGGTCTGGACTTGATCTGGTCTGGTCTGGACTCAGCCTGGACTCGGTCTGGTCTGGTCTGGATCTGGTCTTGGTCTGGTTCTGGTCTGGATCTGGACTTGGTCTGGTCTTTAAAGTTTTGTGTTTGATGTTACATTTCAGGCCAACTTTCCCTGCGTTTCCCATAATCCCTTGCAGCAGAGGTGGGTGGGGTCTAACACCTGGAGCAGTCCCACAGAGGAGCAGGTTAACGAGTTGGACCTGGGTTAATTAAAGACAGGATTAATTAAAGACAAAAAAGCTTCAGTGGATTCAGAAAAGTTTCTTGACGACTGAACCTGAAATGCGTCGTGTTTTTAAATAAATCTGGTGTTTGTCCAACTTCAAAGCAAAGATTCTCCTGAATGTGTTTAAAAAGTGTGCATTTTAAAACCTTTTAGACGTGAATTAAATCTCCTCCTGAGGTCTTTGATTTATGCATTAATTCAGGCAATTTTTTGGGCTTTTATTTTTTATTATTGTTGCCTCTCGTCGTTAATAAAAGTCTGATTTCTAAGCTTTATTAGATCCTGAGGCGTCTTTGAATAAAAGTCACTAAAAAGAGGTTTGATCAGATTTAATATCGTCATCAATAATCAGCTGATTCTTTTCCACAGATACAGTCATGTGACTTTCACAGACACGCCTCAAATAAAAAACAAAACAAACAGCAGTGAACACAGCCCAGCGATTAGACCGAGCCCACGTATACAAGAACCAGACCAGACCGAGTCCAGACCAGACCGAGACCAGACCAGACCAGACCAGACCGAGTCCAGACCAGACCGAGTCCAGACCAGACCGAGTCCAGGCTGAGTCCAGACCAGACCAGATCAAGTCCAGACCGAGACCGAGTCCAGACCAGACCGAGACCAGACCAGACCGAGCCCACGTATACAAGAACCAGACCAGACCGAGACCAGACCAGACCGAGTCCAGACCAGACCGAGTCCAGGCTGAGTCCAGACCAGACCAGATCAAGTCCAGACCGAGTCCAGACCAGACCAGGCCGAGTCCAGACCAGACCGAGACCAGACCGAGTCCAGACCAGACCAGACCGAGACCAGGCTGAGTCCAGACCAGACCAGACCAGACCAAGTCCAGACCGAGACCAGACCGAGACCAGACCAGACCGAGACCAGACCGAGTCCAGGCTGAGTCCAGACCAGACCGAGACCAGACCAGACCGAGTCCAGGCTGAGTCCAGACCAGACCAGACCGAGTCCACGTATACAAGAACCAGACCAGACCGAGTCCAGACCGAGTCCAGACCAGACCAGACCGAGTCCAGACCAGACCAGGCCGAGTCCAGACCAGACCGAGTCCAGGCTGAGTCCAGACCAGACCAGATCAAGTCCAGACCGAGTCCAGACCAGACCGAGTCCAGATCCAGACCAGAACCAGACCAAGACCAGATCCAGACCAAGTCCAGATCCAGACCAAGACCAGATCCAGACCAAGTCCAGACCAAGTCCAGATCCAGACCAAGTCCAGATCCAGACCAGGTCCAGATCCAGACCAAGACCAGATCCAGACCAAGTCCAGACCAAGTCCAGACCAGACCAGACCAGATCCAGAGTCAAGACCAGATCCAGACCAAGTCCAGACCAGATCCAGACCAAGTCAGATCCAGACCAAGTCCAGATCAGACCAAGACCAGATCCAGACCAGATCCAGACCAGACCAGATCCAGACCAAGTCCAGATCCAGACCAGGTCCAGATCCAGACCAAGACCAGATCCAGACCAAGTCCAGACCAGGTCCAGATCCAGACCCAGACCAAGACCAGATCCAGACCAAGTCCAGACCAAGTCCAGGTCCAGACCAAGACCAGATCCAGACCAGGTCCAGATCCAGACCAAGACCAGATCCAGACCAAGTCCAGACCAAGTCCAGATCCAGACCAAGTCCAGACCCAGACCAAGTCCAGACCCAGACCAAGTCCAGATCCAGACCAAGTCCAGATCCAGACCAAGACCAGATCCAGACCAAGTCCAGACCAAGTCCAGATCCAGACCAAGTCCAGATCCAGACCAAGACCAGATCCAGACCAAGTCCAGACCAAGTCCAGATCCAGACCAAGACCAGATCCAGACCAAGACCAGATCCAGACCAGGTCCAGACCCAGACCAAGTCCAGACCAAGTCCAGATCCAGACCAAGTCCAGATCCAGACCAAGACCAGATCCAGACCAAGACCAGACCAAGTCCAGATTTAGACCAGGTCCAGATCCAGACCAAGACCAGACCAAGTCTAGATCAAGACCAGGTCCAGACCAAGACCAAGACCAGATCCAGACCAAGACCAGATCCAGACCAAGTCCAGACCAAGTCCAGATCCAGACCAAGTCCAGACCAAGTCCAGATCCAGACCAAGTCCAGACCCAGACCAAGACCAGACCCAGACCAAGACCAGATCCAGACCAAGTCCAGACCCAGACCAAGACCAGATCCAGACCAGGTCCAGATCCAGACCAAGACCAGACCAAGTCTAGATCAAGACCAGATCCAGACCAAGACCAGATCCAGACCAAGTCCAGACCAAGTCCAGATCAAGACCAAGACCAGACCAAGTCCAGATCAAGACCAGATCCAGACCAAGACCAGACCAAGTCCAGATCCAGACCAGGTCCAGATCCAGACCAAGACCAGACCAAGTCTAGATCAAGACCAAGACCAGATCCAGACCAAGACCAGATCCAGACCAAGACCAGATCCAGACCAAGACCAGATCCAGACCAAGACCAGACCAAGTCCAGATCCAGACCAAGTCCAGATCCAGACCAAGACCAGATCCAGACCAAGACCAGACCAAGTCCAGATCCAGACCAAGTCCAGATCCAGACCAAGACCAGATCCAGACCAAGACCAGACCAAGTCCAGATCCAGACCAAGTCCAGATCCAGACCAAGACCAAGACCAGATCCAGACCAAGACCAGATCCAGACCAAGGCCAGACCAAGACCAGATCCAGACCAGGTCCAGATCCAGACCAAGACCAGATCCAGACCAAGACCAGACCAAGACCAGATCCAGACCAAGTCCAGATCCAGACCAAGACCAGACCAAGACCAGACCAAGACCAAGACCAGACCAAGACCAAGTCCAGATCCAGACCAAGACCAGATCCAGACCAAGACCAGACCAAGTCCAGATCCAGACCAAGTCCAGATCCAGACCAAGACCAAGACCAGATCCAGACCAAGACCAGATCCAGACCAAGGCCAGACCAAGACCAGATCCAGACCAAGACCAGATCCAGACCAAGACCAGACCAAGTCCAGATCCAGACCAAGACCAGACCAAGTCCAGATCCAGACCAAGTCCAGATCCAGACCAAGACCAGACCAAGTCCAGATCCAGACCAAGACCAGATCCAGACCAAGTCCAGACCAAGTCCAGATCCAGACCAAGTCCAGATCCAGACCAAGTCCAGATCCAGACCAAGACCAGATCCAGACAAAGTCCAGACCAAGTCCAGATCCAGACCAAGACCAGATCCAGACCAAGACCAGATCCAGACCAAGACCAGACCAAGTCCAGATCCAGACCAAGTCCAGATCCAGACCAAGACCAGACCAAGTCCAGATCCAGACCAGGTCCAGATCCAGACCAAGACCAGACCAAGTCCAGATCCAGACCAAGACCAGACCAAGACCAGATCCAGACCAAGACCAGACCAAGTCCAGATCCAGACCAAGTCCAGATCCAGACCAAGTCCAGATCCAGACCAAGACCAGATCCAGACCAAGTCCAGATCCAGACCAAGTCCAGATCCAGACCAGGTCCAGATCCAGACCAAGACCAGATCCAGACCAAGTCCAGATCCAGACCAAGACCAGACCAAGTCCAGATCCAGACCAAGACCAGACCAAGTCCAGATCCAGACCAAGTCCAGATCCAGACCAGGTCCAGATCCAGACCAAGACCAGATCCAGACCAAGTCCAGATCCAGACCAAGACCAGACCAAGTCCAGATCCAGACCAAGACCAGACCAAGACCAGATCCAGACCAAGACCAGACCAAGTCCAGATCCAGACCAAGTCCAGATCCAGACCAAGTCCAGATCCAGACCAAGACCAGACCAAGTCCAGATCCAGACCAAGTCCAGATCCAGACCAGGTCCAGATCCAGACCAAGTCCAGATCCAGACCAAGACCAGACCAAGTCCAGATCCAGACCAAGACCAGACCAAGACCAGATCCAGACCAAGACCAGATCCAGACCAGGTCCAGATCCAGACCAAGACCAGACCAGGTCCAGATCCAGACCAGGTCCAGATCCAGACCAAGACCAGATCCAGACCAAGTCCAGATCCAGACCAGGTCCAGATCCAGACCAAGTCCAGATCCAGACCCAGACCAGACCAAGTCCAGATCCAGACCAAGTCCAGATCCAGACCAAGTCCAGATCCAGACCAAGTCCAGACCAAGTCCAGATCCAGACCAAGTCCAGATCCAGACCAAGACCAGACCAAGTCCAGATCCAGACCAAGTCCAGATCCAGACCAAGACCAGACCAAGTCCAGATCCAGACCAAGACCAGACCAAGTCCAGATCCAGACCAAGACCAGATCCAGACCAAGACCAGAGCCAGACCAAGACCAGATCCAGACCAAGACCAGACCAAGTCCAGATCCAGACCAAGTCCAGATCCAGACCAAGACCCAGACCAAGTCCAGATCCAGACCAGGTCCAGATCCAGACCAAGACCAGACCAAGTCCAGATCCAGACCAAGACCAGACCAAGACCAGATCCAGACCAAGACCAGACCAAGTCCAGATCCAGACCAAGTCCAGATCCAGACCAGGTCCAGATCCAGACCAAGACCAGATCCAGACCAAGTCCAGATCCAGACCAAGTCCAGATCCAGACCAAGACCAGACCAAGACCAGATCCAGACCAAGACCAGATCCAGACCAGGTCCAGATCCAGACCAAGACCAGACCAAGTCCAGATCCAGACCAAGTCCAGATCCAGACCAGGTCCAGATCCAGACCAAGACCAGATCCAGACCAAGACCAGATCCAGACCAGGTCCAGATCCAGACCAAGACCAGATCCAGACCAGGTCCAGATCCAGACCAGGTCCAGATCCAGACCAAGTCCAGACCAAGTCCAGATCCAGACCCAGACCAAGTCCAGATCCAGACCAGGTCCAGATCCAGACCAAGTCCAGATCCAGACCAAGTCCAGACCAAGTCCAGATCCAGACCAAGTCCAGATCCAGACCAAGACCAGATCCAGACCAAGACCAGACCAAGACCAGATCCAGACCAAGACCGGATCCAGACCAAGACCAGACCAAGTCCAGATCCAGACCAAGTCCAGATCCAGACCAAGTCCAGACCAAGTCCAGATCCAGACCAAGTCCAGATCCAGACCAAGACCAGATCCAGACCAAGACCAGACCAAGACCAGATCCAGACCAAGACCGGATCCAGACCAAGACCAGACCCAGACCAAGACCAGACCCAGACCAAGACCAGACCAAGACCAGACCCAGACCAAGACCAGATCCAGACCAAGTCCAGATCCAGACCAAGACCAGACCAAGTCCAGATCAAGACCAGATCCAGATCAAGACCAGATCCAGACCAAGACCAGATCCAGACCAAGACCAGATCCAGACCAAGACCAGACCAAGTCCAGATCCAGACCAAGACCAGACCAAGTCCAGATCAAGACCAGATCCAGACCAAGTCCAGATCCAGACCAAGACCAGATCCAGACCAAGACCAGACCAAGTCCAGATCCAGACCAAGACCAGACCAAGTCCAGATCAAGACCAGATCCAGACCAAGACCAGATCCAGACCAAGACCAGACCAAGTCCAGATCCAGACCAAGTCCAGATCCAGACCAAGACCAGACCAAGACCAGACCAAGACCAAGACCAGACCAAGACCAAGTCCAGATCCAGACCCAGACCAAGACCAGATCCAGACCAAGTCCAGACCAAGTCCAGGTCCAGACCAAGACCAGATCCAGACCAGGTCCAGATCCAGACCAAGACCAGATCCAGACCAAGTCCAGATCCAGACCAAGTCCAGATCCAGACCAAGTCCAGACCAAGTCCAGACCCAGACCAAGTCCAGACCCAGACCAGGTCCAGATCCAGACCAAGTCCAGACCAAGTCCAGATCCAGACCAAGACCAGATCCAGACCAAGACCAGATCCAGACCAGGTCCAGACCCAGACCAAGTCCAGACCAAGTCCAGATCCAGACCAAGACCAGACCAAGTCCAGATCAAGACCAGATCCAGACCAAGACCAGATCCAGACCAGATCCAGACCAAGACCAGACCAAGTCCAGATCCAGACCAAGTCCAGATCCAGACCAAGTCCACCAGACCAAGACCAGACCAAGACCAAGACCAGACCAAGACCAAGTCCAGATCCAGACCCAGACCAAGACCAGATCCAGACCAAGTCCAGACCAAGTCCAGGTCCAGACCAAGACCAGATCCAGACCAGGTCCAGATCCAGACCAAGACCAGATCCAGACCAAGTCCAGATCCAGACCAAGTCCAGATCCAGACCAAGTCCAGACCAAGTCCAGACCCAGACCAAGTCCAGACCCAGACCAGGTCCAGATCCAGACCAAGTCCAGACCAAGTCCAGATCCAGACCAAGACCAGATCCAGACCAAGACCAGATCCAGACCAGGTCCAGACCCAGACCAAGTCCAGACCAAGTCCAGACCAAGACCAGATCCAGACCAAGTCCAGACCAAGTCCAGATCCAGACCAAGACCAGATCCAGACCAAGTCCAGACCAAGTCCAGATCCAGACCAAGTCCAGATCCAGACCAAGACCAGATCCAGACCAAGTCCAGACCAAGTCCAGATCCAGACCAAGACCAGATCCAGACCAAGACCAGATCCAGACCAGGTCCAGACCCAGACCAAGTCCAGACCAAGTCCAGATCCAGACCAAGTCCAGACCAAGTCCAGATCCAGACCAAGTCCAGATCCAGACCAAGACCAGATCCAGACCAAGACCAGACCAAGTCCAGATTTAGACCAGGTCCAGATCCAGACCAAGACCAGACCAAGTCTAGATCAAGACCAGGTCCAGACCAAGACCAAGACCAGATCCAGACCAAGACCAGATCCAGACCAAGTCCAGACCAAGTCCAGATCCAGACCAAGTCCAGACCAAGTCCAGATCCAGACCAAGTCCAGACCCAGACCAAGACCAGACCCAGACCAAGACCAGATCCAGACCAAGTCCAGACCCAGACCAAGTCCAGACCAAGTCCAGACCCAGACCAAGACCAGATCCAGACCAAGTCCAGACCCAGACCAAGACCAGATCCAGACCAGGTCCAGATCCAGACCAAGACCAGACCAAGTCTAGATCAAGACCAGATCCAGACCAAGACCAGATCCAGACCAAGTCCAGACCAAGTCCAGATCCAGACCAAGACCAGACCAAGTCCAGATCCAGACCAAGTCCAGATCAAGACCAGATCCAGACCAAGACCAGACCAAGTCCAGATCCAGACCAGGTCCAGATCCAGACCAAGACCAGACCAAGTCTAGATCAAGACCAAGACCAGATCCAGACCAAGTCCAGACCAAGTCCAGATCCAGACCAAGACCAGACCAAGACCAGATCCAGACCAAGACCAGATCCAGACCAAGACCAGATCCAGACCAAGACCAGACCAAGTCCAGATCCAGACCAAGACCAGATCCAGACCAAGACCAGACCAAGACCAGATCCAGACCAAGACCAGATCCAGACCAAGACCAGATCCAGACCAGATCCAGACCAAGTCCAGATCCAGACCAAGTCCAGATCCAGACCAAGTCCAGATCCAGACCAAGACCAGACCAAGTCCAGATCCAGACCAAGACCAGACCAAGTCCAGATCCAGACCAAGACCAGATCCAGACCAAGACCAGACCAAGTCCAGATCCAGACCAAGACCAGATCCAGACCAAGACCAGAGCCAGACCAAGACCAGATCCAGACCAAGACCAGACCAAGTCCAGATCCAGACCAAGTCCAGATCAAGTCCAGATCCAGACCAAGACCAGATCCAGACCAAGACCAGATCCAGACCAGGTCCAGATCCAGACCAAGACCAGATCCAGACCAAGACCAGACCAAGTCCAGATCCAGACCAGGTCCAGATCCAGACCAAGACCAGATCCAGACCAAGTCCAGATCCAGACCAAGTCCAGATCCAGACCAAGACCAGATCCAGACCAGGTCCAGATCCAGACCAAGACCAGATCCAGACCAAGACCAGACCAAGTCCAGATCCAGACCAAGTCCAGATCCAGACCAAGTCCAGATCCAGACCAGGTCCAGATCCAGACCAAGACCAGATCCAGACCAAGACCAGACCAAGTCCAGATCCAGACCAAGTCCAGATCCAGACCAAGTCCAGATCCAGACCAAGTCCAGATCCAGACCAAGACCAGATCCAGACCAAGACCAGACCAAGTCCAGATCCAGACCAAGTCCAGATCCAGACCAGGTCCAGATCCAGACCAAGACCAGATCCAGACCAAGACCAGATCCAGACCAAGACCAGACCAAGTCCAGATCCAGACCAAGACCAGATCCAGACCAGGTCCAGATCCAGACCAAGACCAGACCAAGTCCAGATCCAGACCAAGTCCAGATCCAGACCAGGTCCAGATCCAGACCAAGACCAGATCCAGACCAGGTCCAGATCCAGACCAAGTCCAGATCCAGACCAAGTCCAGATCCAGACCAAGACCAGATCCAGACCAAGACCAGATCCAGACCAAGACCAGACCAAGTCCAGATCCAGACCAAGACCAGATCCAGACCAGGTCCAGATCCAGACCAAGTCAGATCCAGACCAAGTCAGATCAGACCAGACCAGACCAAGTCAGATCCAGACCAAGTCCAGATCCAGACCAAGTCCAGATCCAGACCAAGTCCAGACCAAGTCCAGATCCAGACCAAGTCCAGATCCAGACCAAGACCAGATCCAGACCAAGACCAGACCAAGACCAGATCCAGACCAAGTCCAGATCCAGACCAAGACCAGATCCAGACCAAGACCAGACCAAGTCCAGATCCAGACCAAGACCAGACCAAGTCCAGATCAAGACCAGATCCAGACCAAGACCAGATCCAGACCAAGACCAGATCAAGACCAAGACCAGATCAGACCAAGACCAGACCAAGACCAGATCAAGACCAAGACCAGACCAAGTCCAGATCAAGACCAGATCCAGACCAAGACCAGATCCAGACCAGATCCAGACCAAGACCAGACCAAGACCAGACCAAGACCAGACCAAGACCAGACCAAGACCAGACCAAGTCCAGACCAAGTCCAGATCCAGACCAAGTCCAGATCTAGACCAAGTCCAGACCAAGTCCAGATCCAGAGTCAGTTTTTTGACAATAAAATAAAAAATGTATTTGTGCAGAGATTAAGGCTCTAGCTACGCGTACACGGGTATTTTTACTTTTTGTCTCTGTTTATAAAAATATCTACGTGCACACCGCTCTAATGCAAAAGCATTAAACACCACAAGATGGCGGTAAACACTCAGAAACCACAGAGTAACAGTTAGAGCATGCGCAGTGAGTCTGTTTTGTTTCGGCAGAAACTCTTCTGAAAGTTTCAGTGAGGCTGAGTCTGAAGCAAACAGTGATGGTCACAGACGTCGCGGTGGAAGTGTTAAGTGTGTGTTTAGAGTAAAAACAGAAGAATGGATCTGTTACTGAAGGATTTTCAGCCGACGATGTGGAGAGTTGTGCAGAAGCTCATGAGTGCTCCAGACTGAAGTGATGTAATAACTCTAAGTTCACTGGGATGTGTTGTAGTGTTACACACATCGACAACTGTAGCGTGTCCGTTATGTCCGTCCACATGTCTCTGTTGCACTTTAGGAGGTGTTTTAAACATATCTCTGTTTTCGTGTGGACGAGGCATAAAAATTCCTGTTTTTACAGCAGAACTGTTGGTTTGAACTGTGTCAGTGTTAACATTCAAGTCTTTAGAGTGGATTTCATCACTGCTCCACCGCCCGGTGACAGCAGAGGCTTTTATCACGGACAGTTCTGGTCCGAGGCTTGGAAAGTCCGTCAGGACTAAGACCAGGTTAATGAGGCGGACCTGACGGGACCAGGGTTAATTAAAGAACAACACTCTGAGGACAGCTTTAATTAAAGACTTTGAAAAGGATAAAAACAGAAATAACAAAGGTCTGGTTGTGGTCCTGATCCAGTTCTGGTCTGGTCCTGGTCCTGGTCTTGTTGCCGTAGAAACGTGGGTTTCGGGAGATCCCCTACGTCCCAGACTCAGAGAAACTCTCTAAAATATTCAACAGTTTCTGCAGCAGGCGCTAAATTTAGCCCAAGACCAGGACCAGACCAGGACCAGACCAGGACCAGACCAGGACCAGAACCAGGACCAGAACCAGGACCAGGACCAGGACCAGGACCAGAACCAGGACCAGACCAGGACCAGAACCAGAACCAGGACCAGAACCAGGACCAGGACCAGAACCAGGACCAGAACCAGGACCAGGACCAGAACCAGGACCAGAACCAGGACCGAGACTGAACTTGAGCTGTTTTGTTTGTTTCCAGTGAGACACAAACTCAGGCACATTATTGTGGTTCATAAAAAGACTTTGTGGAAATCCACCAAAAAGTTAATGTCGAACCCTGATTATGATCAACAGAAACATAAATAATGACCGTTAAAACCACACGATGGAACACAGAAACTCACCTCTGTCCAGGTGTGCTCACACATACAGACCTTTTGATTTCAAAGAGCCACACTCAGACCATCACAAAAGAATGAGTCCAGAACAATCTGAATAAAGCATCTCCAGACGCTTCAGTCACGACACTCACATCTGAGTTAAACACTTGTTTATTGTTCTTCAGGTTCTTCTTGTGTTCGTCTTGTGGCTCGTGCTAAATGCTAACGTTAGATTGTAGTGTCTTTTTTCACAGACTAACATTAGCTCAGTTTGTTGAAATGTAGAAAACCACCAGAAATGAGAAAAGATTTAGAAAAAATGTATTTCTGAGGCCTGTCACTGACGAACAATAAATTATTCAGATCTTACTAAGACTGTCAGTGTCATAAATATGAGAAACTCTAATGGGGAAAAGTTTATTTCTGCTCAATCTTCACTGAACAACCTCCAGAGCAGTATTTAACTTGATCTGTTTCTCTCTGTGTTTGTCGCTGGTTAAACTCGAGTTTCCTTCGTCTGCTCTGGTTTAACCTCAGACGACACACGTCGTAAACAGGTCACGGAGGCAGTGTATATATATTCTATTCACTCCCTCCATGTTTTATTCATCAGACAATTATTTAAAACCAGAACCATCACAAAACCTTCTGTAACTGACTTCCCCATCAGCTTCGGTTTACAGCACTCTGTAAGGAACTGTTGGGTTTGTTCCAGGCCTCAGGCGTCAGAAGGGCCCAGAACTAAGTCCTCAATGTCGTTACGTCTATTGTTCTGTTATTTTTGATTAATCCATGGAATCATCAAAAATGCTAAGTTCCTATGAGGACGACAATAATTACATGTAGAAGCTGGAGTTGTACAGAGTTCGACAGCTCAACACAATCAATGACCTGATTGGTCCGAAGAGTCCAGTGTGGAGCAGCCTCAGAGGGACGCTGTGGGACGGACTGGTGGACACCGAAGGGAAAAGCAGACGACGTGGCTTTTCAAACGGTCTCAAAAGTGGTGTTGGGAAATCTTAGAATCCTGTTGGTAAAGCCAGTTGCTGGGGAGTATTTGAGCTGGTCTTGGCGCTGAGTCACACTAAAGACAAGCTGAAGACCTTCAGGATGCTCTTGTCATTAACACGGAGACGTTAGAACGCTCAACACAGTGTTGAACATTCAAGTCTGGCTATGCTTTTTAAAAAGCCTCAAATTAGGTCAATACGGAATACCTCATTAAACCATAAGATTCCTGACAGAGCCTCGACTTGGAGCTGAGTTATCCATAAAGTAAAGACATTTAACATTTAGTCATTTAACAGACGCTTTTATCCAAAGTGACTTACAAGTGAGGAAAACAAGGGAAACAATTTTAACAACACAAGGAAACAAAAAGCATAAGTGCACAAAAAAATAGTCATTTTAACCCTAGCACAGTATACAAAGCTAAAGGATAAGATAATTTATTTTATTTTTTTTTGAAGAAAGGAATTGTGATGTGTTTTCAGGCGTTTTTTAAAGATGGCTACAGAATCTGCTGAACTTGTAGCAGCAGTAGATCATTCCACCAATGTGGAACAGAGCCAGAGAAGGTACGTGAGAGGATTTATTACCTTTTTGGGACAGTACCACCAGACGTTGTTCATTTGCTCTGCAAAAACGTCAACAAGCAAATTGATGCAGGCGTCGACCCGGAGCCAGTGTAACCTAATGAATAGAGGAGTTAAGTGCGCTCTCTTTGGTTCATTAAAGACCACTCTTGCCGCTGCATTCTGGATCAGCTGCAGAGGTTTGGTCGTGCAGGCAGGGAGTCCAGCCAGTAGAGCATTGCAATAATCCAGTTTGGACAAGACAAGAGCCTGGACTAGAATTTGCGTGGAGTGCTCTGATAGGAAAGGTCTAATTTTCCTAATGTTGTAGAGGATGAATCTACAGGACCGGGTGGTGCTGGCGACATGACTTGTGAAGTTTAACTGATCATCAATTACCACTCCCAGATTTCTGGCAGTGCTGGACGGTGTAATGGTTGATGGGCCTAGATGAATGGAGAGGTTGTGGCAGGTCCCTGGTTTGGCCGGTAACGGTAAGGAGATTTAAAATTGTGACCAGGAATGACATTGTGAGAAAGCCTTACAATTATATAAACAAAGCCTTAGAAATTTAAAACAATTATGGAGAATCCTTCTGAGAAAAGTAGAGTTTGATTTGTACGGCATAATATTGCCACAGGTTTTACAAACTGTACATCTCTTTTGAACCAAACTCAGTCTGTTTTTGACCAAAGCCTACGTCTCAAGAGTCTTTGGGTCACTCTCGACGGTGTTGCAGTGAGACTCTACGTCTCCAGAGGCTTTGGGTCACTCTCGACGGTGTTGCAGTGAGACTCTACGTCTCCAGAGGCTTTGGGTCACTCTCGACGGTGTTGCAGTGAGACTCTACGTCTCCAGAGGCTTTGGGAAACACTCGACGTTGTTGCAGTGAGACTCTACGTCTCCACAGGCTTTGGGTCACACTCGACGGTGTTGCAGTAGGACTCTACATCTCCAGAGACTTTAGGTCACTCTCGACGGTGTTGCAGTGAGACTCTACGTCTCAGAGACTTTAGGTCACTCTCGACGGTGTTGCAGTGAGACTCTACGTCTCCAGAGGCTTTGGGAAACACTCGGCGTTGTTGCAGTGAGACTCTACGTCTCCAGAGGCTTTGGGAAACACTCGGCGTTGTTGCAGTGAGACTCTACATCTCCAGAGGCTTTGGGTCACTCTCGACGGTGTTGCAGTGAGACTCTACGTCTCCAGAGGCTTTGGGAAACACTCGACGTTGTTGCAGTGAGACTCTACGTCTCCACAGGCTTTGGGTCACTCTCGACGGTGTTGCAGTGAGACTCTACGTCTCCAGAGGCTTTGGGAAACACTCGGCGTTGTTGCAGTGAGACTCTACATCTCCAGAGGCTTTGGGTCACTCTCGACGTGTTGCAGTGAGACTCTACGTCTCCAGAGGCTTTGGGTCACTCTCGACGGTGTTGCAGTGAGACTCTACGTCTCCAGAGGCTTTTGGAAACACTCGACGGTGTTGCAGTGAGACTCTACGTCTCCAGAGGCTTTGGAAACACTCAGCGTTGTTGCAGTGAGACTCTACATCTCCAGAGGCTTTGGGTCACTCTCAACAGTGTTGCAGTGAGACTCTACGTCTCAGAGACTTTAGGTCACTCTCGACGGTGTTGCAGTGAGACTCTACGTCTCCAGAGGCTTTGGGTCACTCTCGACGGTGTTGCAGTGCGACTCTACGTCTCAAGAGGCTTTTGGAAACACTCGACGTTGTTGCAGTGAGACTCTACGTCTCTAGAGGCTTTGGGTCACTCTCAACGGTGTTGCAGTGAGACTCTACATCTCCAGAGGCTTTGGTTCACTCTCGACGGTGTTGCAGTGAGACTCTATGTCTCCAGAGGCTTTGGTTCACTCTCGACGGTGTTGCAGTGAGACTCTACGTCTCCAGAGGCTTTGGGTCACTCTCAACGGTGTTGCAGTGAGACTCTACGTCTCCAGAGGCTTTGGGTCACTCTCGACGGTGTTGCAGTGAGACTCTACGTCTCCAGAGGCTTTTGGAAACACTCGACGGTGTTGCAGTGAGACTCTACGTCTCCAGAGGCTTTGGGAAACACTCGGCGTTGTTGCAGTGAGACTCTACATCTCCAGAGGCTTTGGGTCACTCTCGACGGTGTTGCAGTGAGACTCTACGTCTCCAGAGGCTTTGGGTCACTCTCGACAGTGTTGCAGTGAGACTCTACGTCTCCAGAGGCTTTTGGAAACACTCAACGGTGTTGCAGTGAGACTCTACGTCTCCAGAGGCTTTGGGTCACTCTCGACGGTGTTGCAGTGAGACTCTACGTCTCCAGAGGCTTTTGGAAACACTCGACGGTGTTGCAGTGAGACTCTATGTCTCCAGAGGCTTTGGGAAACACTCAACGGTGTTGCAGTGAGACTCTACGTCTCCAGAGGCTTTTGGAAACACTCAACGGTGTTGCAGTGAGACTCTACGTCTCCATAGGCTTTTGGAAACACTCAACGGTGTTGCAGTGAGACTCTACGTCTCCAGAGGCTTTGGGTCACTCTCAACGGTGTTGCAGTGAGACTCTACGTCTCCAGAGGCTTTGGGTCACTCTCGACGGTGTTGCAGTGAGACTCTACGTCTCCAGAGGCTTTTGGAAACACTCGACGGTGTTGCAGTGAGACTCTACGTCTCCAGAGGCTTTGGGAAACACTCGGCGTTGTTGCAGTGAGACTCTACATCTCCAGAGGCTTTGAGTCACTCTCAACGGTGTTGCAGTGAGACTCTACGTCTCAGAGACTTTAGGTCACTCTCGACGGTGTTGCAGTGAGACTCTAAGTCTCCAGAGGCTTTGGGTCACTCTCGACGGTGTTGCAGTGCGACTCTACGTCTCAAGAGGCTTTGGGTCACTCTCGACGGTGTTGCAGTGAGACTCTACATCTCTAGATGCTTTGGGTCACTCTCTACGGTGTTGCAGTGAGACTCTACGTCTCCAGAGGCTTTGGGAAACACTCGACGGTGTTGCAGTGAGACTCTACGTCTCAGAGACTTTAGGCCACTCTCGACGGTGTTGCAGTGAGACTCTACGTCTCCAGAGGCTTTGGGAAACACTCGACGGTGTTGCAGTGCGACTCTACGTCTCAAGAGGCTTTGGGTCACTCTCGACGGTGTTGCAGTGAGACTCTACGTCTCCACAGGCTTTGGGTCACTCTCGACGGTGTTGCAGTGCGACTCTACGTCTCCAGAGACTTTGGGTCACTCTCGACGGTGTTGCAGTGAGACTCTACGTCTCCAGAGGCTTTGGGAAACACTCGACGGTGTTGCAGTGAGACTCTACGTCTCCAGAGGTTTTGGGTCACTCTCGACGGTGTTGCAGTGAGACTCTACGTCTCCAGAGGCTTTTGGAAACACTCAACGGTGTTGCAGTGAGACTCTACGTCTCCAGAGGCTTTGGGTCACTCTCGACGGTGTTGCAATGAGACTCTACGTCTCCAGAGGCTTTGGGTCACTCTCGACGGTGTTGCAGTGAGAATCTATGTCTCCAGAGGCTTTAGGTCACTCTCGACGGTGTTGCAGTGAGACTCTACGTCTCCAGAGGCTTTTGGAAACACTCGACGTTGTTGCAGTGAGACTAGATTCAAGATTCAAGATTCAAAGTGTTTATTGTCATGTGTACAGACAGAAAGCATGTTTCCCTGTACAATGAAATTCTTACTTTGCCGTCCACAGTAAAATGTCACACAAGTAAGTAAAAATATAAAAAAATAAGACAAATATACAAGTGATAATAATGCAGTACAAAAATACAAATATACAAAAAAAAAAAAAAAAAAAAAATACAAGAGGGCAAAAGGAGTAAAGTAGTAAAGTGAGGTAGTGCAGTTGTGATGGTGTAAAGTGACGGTGTAAAGTAAAGTGACGGTGTAAAGTAAAGTGAGGTAGTGCAGTAGGTAAACAATTGTTCATGTAATGTTGTGATTGTGAATTTAGACTCCTATCTGCTGTTTAGGAGTCTTATGGCAGAGGGAAAGAATGAGTTCTTCATTCTGGAAGTCCTGCATTTCACACTTCTGTACCTCCGTCCTGAGGGTAGAAGTGTGAACAGACCATGTTGGGGGTGGGAGGGGTCTTTGAGGATGGAAGCAGCTCTTCTGTGGACTCTGCGATGGTAGATGCTCTGCAGAGAGGGCAGTGGAGTCCTGGTGATCTTCTGCGCAGTCTTCACCACTCTCTGCAGGCGTTTGCGGTCCATGACAGAAGTGCTGCCGTACCACACAGTGATGCAGCTGGTCAGGACACTCTCAATGGTGCAGCTGTAGAAGTTGCTGAGGATCTTGGGCGACATGCCAAACTTCCTCAGCCTCCTCAGAAAATACAGCCGCTGTTGAGCCTTCTTGACCAGCTGCGTGATGTGAGGTGTCCAAGTGAGGTCCTCATTGATGTGGACACCCAAGTATCTGAAGCTGCTCACCCTCTCCACTTCAAGCTCCCGGATGAACAGTGGCTGAGGCGTTCTCCTCTCCCTCCTCATGTCCACTATCATCTCCTTTGTCTTGTCCGTGTTGAGGGTGAGGTTGTTGTCTTCACACCATGACACCAGACTGGCCACCTCCCTCCTGTAAGCTGCCTCGTCACCGCCAGCGATCGTCCTATCACTGCGGTGTCGTCAGCAAACTTCAGGATGATGTTGTCCTTGTGAGAGGCGACACAGTCGTAGGTGTACAGGGTGTAGAGGATGGGGCTGAGTACACAACCCTGTGGAGTACCAATGTTTGTGATGGTGCTGGCTGAAGTCCTATTACCAATCCTGACAGACTGAGGCCTGCCAGTCAGGAAATCTAGGAGCCAGTCACAGAGGGTGGGGTGCAAACCAAGTGTGGACAGTTTGTGGGTGAGTTTGTGTGGGATGACCGTGTTGAAGGCGGAGCTGTAATCTATGAAAAGTATCCGTATGTATGAGTCCTTGTTCTCCAGGTGTGAGAGGGAGTAGTGGACAGCAGTAGCGATTGCATCCGAGGTGGACCTGTTGGGCCGGTAGGCATACTGCAGGGGGTCAATGGTGTCCGGTATGCTGCTCTGAATGTGGGCCTTCATAATGATTGGAGTGAGTGCCACTGGCCTGTAGTCATTCAGGCAGGTGGGTGGGTTCTTCTTGGGCAGGGGGACGATGGTCGTGGTCTTGAAGCATGGTGGTACAATGCGCTGGCTGAGGGAGAGGTTGAAGATGGAGGTGAAAACATCAACCAGCTCGTTGGCACATGCTCTGAGGGCCCGCCCAGGAATGTTGTCTGGTCCTGCTGCTTTGCGGGGGTTGATCTTCCTCAGAGCTCTGTGTACCTGTGTTGTTGAGATGGTTGGTGGAGGAGGGGGTTGGGTGAACCAGGTGTGTGTGAGCTCCTCTCTGCAGTGTTGCTGGGAGCCTCAAAGCGGGCGTAGAAATTGTTGAGGTCATCCGGCAGGCTGTCTGTTGATGCGATGTTGTTGGTGGTGGTCCTGTAGTCTCTTGGCCGCTGTGATGGCTTTTCTCAGTCCATACTTCGCAGCTTTGTACTCGTTCTCATTGCCTGATCTGAATGCAAGAGAGCGAGCACGCAGCATGTGACGTACCTGACTGTTTATCCAGGGCTTCTGGTTGGGAAACTTCCTGATTTGTATGGTGGGCACGATGTTATCAACACAAGTGCTGATGTACCCGGACACATACTCAGCATAATCCTGTACGCTGATGGAAGAGTCCTCCACAGTGGCTGCAGCTTTAAACACATCCCAGTCTGTCAGCGCAAAACAGTCCTGCAGGGTGATCTCGCTCTCCGGGGTCCAGAGTTTGATCTGTTTGGTGACAGGGTGTGCTTGTTTCAGTCTTTGTCTGTAAACAGGGTACAGGAACAAAGAAATGTGGTCCAGTGTCCGGCGGGGCGGGGTGCAGCCCTGTATGCACCACGTATGTTGCTGTAGACGTGGTCAAGAATGTTTTTATCACGGGTGGGAATGTCAACATGCTGGTGGTATTTGGGGAATACGGTCCGCAAACTACAATGGTTAAAGTCACCGGCAACAATAAAAACAGCGTCAGGATGAGCCGTTTCTAACGCGCTGATGACGTCATGGAGTTTGTTGAGTGCTAGCGCGGAGTTAGCACTCGGTGGGATGTATACGTCTCTAGAGGCTTTGGGTCACTCTCGACGGTGTTGCAGTGCGACTCTACGTCTCCAGAGGCTTTGGGTCACTCTCGACGGTGTTGCAGTGCGACTCTACGTCTCCAGAGGCTTTGGGTCACTCTCGACAGTGTTGCAGTGAGACTCTACGTCTCCAGAGGCTTTGGGTCACTCTCGACGGTGTTGCAGTGAGACTCTACGTCTCCAGAGGCTTTTGGAAACACTCAACGGTGTTGCAGTGAGAGACTCACAGGCTTTGGGTCACTCTCAACGGTGTTGCAGTGAGACTCTACGTCTCCAGAGGCTTTTGGTCACTCTCGACGGTGTTGCAGTGAGACTCTACGTCTCCAGAGGCTTTGGGAAACACTCGGCGTTGTTGCAGTGAGACTCTACATCTCCAGAGGCTTTGGGTCACTCTCAACGGTGTTGCAGTGAGACTCTACATCTCCAGAGGCTTTGGGTCACTCTCGACGGTGTTGCAGTGAGACTCTACGTCTCCAGAGGCTTTGGGAAACACTCGACGGTGTTGCAGTGAGACTCTACATCTCCAGAGGCTTTGGGTCACTCTCAACGGTGTTGCAGTGAGACTCTACGTCTCAGAGACTTTAGGTCACTCGACGGTGTTGCAGTGAGACTCGTCTCCAGAGGCTTTGGGTCACTCTCGACGGTGTTGCAGTGCGACTCTACGTCTCAAGAGGCTTTGGGTCACTCTCGACGGTGTTGCAGTGAGACTCTACATCTCTAGAGGCTTTTGGAAACACTCAACGTTGTTGCAGTGAGACTCTACGTCTCCAGAGGCTTTGGGAAACACTCAACGGTGTTGCAGTGAGACTCTACGTCTCCAGAGGCTTTGGTTCACTCTCGACGGTGTTGCAGTGAGACTCTACATATCCAGAGGCTTTGGTTCACTCTCGACGGTGTTGCAGTGAGACTCTATGTCTCCAGAGGCTTTGGGAAACACTCAACGGTCTTGCAGTGAGACTCTACGTCTCCAGAGGCTTTTGGAAACACTCAACAGTGTTGCAGTGAGACTCTACATCTCTAGAGGCTTTTGGAAACACTCGACGTTGTTGCAGAGAGACTCTACGTCTCTAGAGGCTTTGGGAAACACTCGACGGTGTTGCAGTGAGACTCTACGTCTCCAGAGGCTTTGGGTCACTCTCGACGGTGTTGCAGTGAGACTCTACGTCTCCAGAGGCTTTTGGAAACACTCGACGGTGTTGCAGTGAGACTCTACGTCTCCAGAGGCTTTGGGAAACACTCGGCGTTGTTGCAGTGAGACTCTACATCTCCAGAGGCTTTGGGTCACTCTCAACGGTGTTGCAGTGACACTCTACATCTCAGAGACTTTAGGTCACTCTCGACGGTGTTGCAGTGAGACTCTACGTCTCCAGAGGCTTTGGGTCACTCTCGACGGTGTTGCAGTGCGACTCTACGTCTCAAGAGGCTTTGGGTCACTCTCGACGGTGTTGCAGTGAGACTCTACATCTCTAGAGGCTTTTGGAAACACTCGACGTTGTTGCAGTGAGACTCTACGTCTCTAGAGGCTTTGGGAAACACTCGACGGTGTTGCAGTGAGACTCTACGTCTCCAGAGGCTTTGGGTCACTCTCGACGGTGTTGCAGTGAGACTCTACGTCTCCAGAGGCTTTGGAAAACACTCGACGGTGTTGCAGTGCGACTACGTCTCAAGAGGCTTTGGGTCACTATCGACGGTGTTGCAGTGAGACTCTACGTCTCCAGAGGCTTTGGGTCACTCTCAACGGTGTTGCAGTGAGACTCTACGTCTCAAGAGGCTTTGGGAAACACTCGACGGTGTTGCAGTGCGACTCTACGTCTCAAGAGGCTTTGGGTCACTATCGACGGTGTTGCAGTGAGACTCTACGTCTCCAGAGGCTTTGGGAAACACTCGACGGTGTTGCAGTGAGACTCTACGTCTCCAGAGGCTTTGGGTCACTCTCGACGGTGTTGCAGTGAGACTCTACGTCTCCAGAGGCTTTGGAAAACACTCGACGGTGTTGCAGTGCGACTCTACGTCTCAAAAGGCTTTGGGTCACTATCGACGGTGTTGCAGTGAGACTCTACGTCTCCAGAGGCTTTGGGTCACTCTCAACGGTGTTGCAGTGAGACTCTACGTCTCCAGAGGCTTTGGGTCACTCTCAACGGTGTTGCAGTGAGACTCTACGTCTCCAGAGGCTTTGGGAAACACTCGACGGTGTTGCAGTGAGACTCTATGTATCCAGAGGCTTTGGGTCACTCTCGACGGCGTTGCAGTGAGACTGTACGTCTCCAGAGGCTTTGGGTCACACTTGACGATGTTGCAGTTAAACTAATGTCAGAAGTGAGTGGAAGACAGACCTAACCTGTTCTGGCTACTCTACTGGTCTTTGTCAAACACACCTGAACTGTCCCTGCGTCTCACCTGTCTGTCTCTGTCTCTGAGAAACACCACCTCTGTCTGTGTTTTTAAAGCTCTCATCACTAATTCTTCCTGCTACAGTTGGGTTTGGGCTGAGTTCTGTGGAAATAAAGAAAGACTGCTCTTTTTGTACTCGGAGTAAAAGAGCCAGATGTAAATGTTATTCCTTCTGTGTCTCAGGAAACTTGGCTTTTTTCTACATTTTCCACCCAATGTGTTACAGGTGCATTAAACCGTAAAACTGAAATGACACTTTATTATGAAACAATAAAATAGAACTTCAGAAGTTTGTCCAAGACTTTGAAGTTATTGTTGCTGGATTAACGGATTAATGGATTCTGTAGTTTCTTCACAGATTTCAAAATGTCACTAAATAAAATAATTTTCCCATCTAACCCTGTATCTTCTTTTTCCTTGTCACATTTGTGTTGTGAGGCATTCAAGGTCCAGTTAGTCTCTATTGTCCGTCTGTCAGCGCACCTGTAGCTACCTGTGCGTCTCTGAGCCAATCACGTGAGGCCCAGCTGTCACCGCGGCATTGCAACCGACAGCTGCGGCTCGCTCTGAGGTTAACCAAAGAAAACCCGACGACAGACGAGACCCGGCTCCGAACACGAGACAATTACAGCTTTATCAGAAGAGATCGGAGTTTAAAGATTAATACATGCAACAGAAGAGATTAAAATGAATTAAAATATAAAATAGAGATATATGCAAAGGAAAAAAGGTGGTTGTGATACAGAATAGACAGTATAGAGCTAAAACAAGGAGGAAGTATAAACAACTTAAACAACTAATATTAAATCAAAAATGACAAACATGAAGTTTCATTTGTTTATTAATATAATGTCAACTCTAAGTGCAATAATTAAGAATTAAACCTCTTGGTGTTGTTAATATGAGTTTGGTCTAGACCAGTCATTCCCAAACTGTGATCCACGGACCACTAGTGGTCCGTGAGGGTACTGCAGGTGGTCAGTGGAAAGGCAAAATAAAATAATATTTTACCTTCATTTTACCAGGAAATTCCCATAAAAAAAAATTAAAAGAATATGTAGGCCTATATTGATATAACATTTGCATTAAATTGTCAAGTTATTGTGCGATTACTAAAATAGGCCAGTGGTGTTCGGCCGTGACGTTCAAGTTCAGTGTCGTTATGGATCGGTGGATAGCAACAGGTTCTCTGAAGAGAAAAGAGGCAGCCGTTGTGTGCAGTAAACTTTCTTTTAACAAGCCTGTTGCACACTGATGTGATGACTAGTTATAGTAGTGCTAGTAAGCCTATTTAGAGGTGCGGATTAATTCAGGTAAGACTGTGTGTAGACATTTTATTATGTGTGTTATGAGGTGGTCCGCAAAATTTTTTGATTACAAATAGTGGTCCACACACACAAAAAGTTTGAAAAACCCTGGTCTAGACCTTAATTCTTTTGAAATGAACAGAGGATTTTTAAAGCCCTGGAAGTATGGCCTTAAACATCATGCAACTAATGTCAGTCTGCCCCAGGGCATCTGTGGCTACAGTTGTAGCTTACCATCACCAGTGTGACTGTGTATGAATGAATAATGGACGGACTGTAAGCGCTTTGAGTCCCTTGGTCCCTCGGGAGAAAAGCGCAATATAAATCCAATCCATTATTATTATTATTATCTGATACAAAAAGTCTTCTCACTGTCTGTCAGGAGACTCTGCTGGAGAACGTTTATGTCTGTAAATAAAACTGATAAAAACTGAGCAAGAAATGACAGTTTGCAAACATGTAGGATTTCTGTGTTTAGGGCAAAAGTTATGGGGAAGACTGTAAAAAAAGGTTGAAGTAAAAGCATCTGGACTTAGTTTTCAAGGTGAAGACATTTCCTCTTTAATTCGTCTCTTGGAATTAAAGAGGAAAACATCAAAACGTCTTTAACCTTTTTTTTCAGATGTCCTGGATGACCGAGAACCTGCACAGACATGTTGATACCAACTTTGGGAATGATACCCTTCAACTGCTACGAGAGCATGAGAAAACTGCCAGGAAACTTGCAGACTATAGAAATCATCTTAGATTCAACCTACTATGCAGACAAAGCTGATTCCTAAAAGCCTACGGGTGGGTTCTGCTGTTGAAAGACACAGGGCTGAAAACATCCTACGCCTGGCCCAGACCCACCTTCTGTGTGAAAGGATCAGACAGACTCACCTCACAATAGATAACCTCCAGACCAAGTTCTATTTTCTACAGAAACAACTTTCCAATTTCATACAGAAGGTACAACTCACAACAAGAGCAAGGGTCGCCATCAAAAAGTTCCAGATGTTGGCTAATGGACAACAGCGGCACAAATCGGACCATCCAAGGTGTAACAAGGATATTACACCTGCCACTCGGGACAGGTGGGTAAAGAACCTCTCAGACAGAGTTCTCACCCAAACTGCAAATGAGGTTTTTGAAAAAGGACTTAATTTCTCAGTTGCTCCGAGGCACATCCCCACAGTAGACCTCATTACATCAACAGAATGAGCCACAAGGAACAGCAAACTGTCTGGAAATGAAGCTGAAGAACTGAGACTCAAGGTCACAGCTGCACTGCCCCCCCCCCCAACACAGATGACCAGTATTAACAGCTTACTCAGTGACACCAGCACCTGTGAGACACTGAGAACAGATCCAACAAGTGGGTACAAGAAGAAGGTCATAGACTGTCTGCAGAGGCTGGAGAAGGACCAAGTCCTTGATCGACCTCTGTACTCCAGGCTTTATCCTGGGAACACCAGTCTATTGTAGCAGATCAGTCTCCAAAATTCCACACACACAGTAACATCTGTTGTAAGTCTTCGAAATTCCTCACAGATTAACTTTCCTGTCGCTTCCATCATTGCCAGAGGCCTTCAGAGACAAGCTTGTATCTGAAGCCTGGAAGAAGACTTGGTTAACACTGTTTTCTTTCAGATAAAGGGCGGCCCAAGTGTTTTGTTAAGGACAGGAAATGTTATTAATGACTTTGTTTTTTCGTGGAGTTTCTCTAAGTTCATACGAACTTAGAAGTTCTTCTAGAACAACCTTGAACAGTGCCTGCATTCCTTCCACCAACGGAAGTTATTTCTGAATTTTATTTTTGTAAACGACCGTCACCTGCTAACGAGTCAGCTTGACCGACAAGCACTCGCAGAAGCAAGTTCTTAAACTAGAAAGCAGCCGCCAGGACCTCTTTCATGGACCTTGCAATAACTTTTACAAACTTAAACTTTTACACGGTGCAACGGAGGAGATAAAGGCCGTGCTAGTTTGGACAGCAACAGGACGCTTTTGTTCTCTCCCCTGGCGCACTGCGAACCCCTCTGGAGGAGACGTGCACGTGACGGCACCCCTGGTGTGTGGAACGCTTCATCAGTGAGCGACGAACCTACTGGAGAACATTCAGGACGCTCGTCTCGGACCACTGATATCGACCCCACCGAACCGGGCCAGCACCCGCTGACTACAGAATAAGTCCGCACGTGACACAACAGCTTGGCGTCATAAAATGTACTCTGTTCAAAACCCTAGCCTGAAGCCGCCATCTCCTTCCCCCGTTAAAGGTCCCTTTGTAAACTTTGATAATATAGATTAAAATAGCCAAACATTCCTAGTTCCACGATACCCTCTCATGTGAGCGTCTGGTGGCCGGGTCTTTCCCCACGGAGCCCGGCTGGGCTTAACCCGAACGAGCGACGTGGGGCCGACCTCCTGTGGGCCCACCACCTGCGGGAGGAACCGTAAGGGGCCGGTGCAAAGTGAATTGGGTGGCAGTCGAAGGCGGAGGCCTCGATGACCCAATCCCCGGACACGGAATCTGGCGCTAGGGACATGGAATGTCACCTCGCTGGGGGGGAAGGAGCCTGAGCTTGTGCGGGAGGTTGAGAGATGCCGACTAGAGATAGTCGGGCTCACCTCCACGCACAGCTTGGGCTCTGGAACCCAAATCCTCGAGAGAGGCTGGACTCTCCACTACTCTGGAGTTGCCTGCGGTGAGAGGCGGCGGGCTGGTGTGGGCTTGCTCATAGCCCCCCAGCTTAGCCGCCATGTGTTGGAGTTCACCCGGTGAACAGAGGGTCGCTTCACTGCGCCTTGGTCGGGATAGGTCTCTCACTGTTGTTTGTGTTTACGGGCCAAATGGCAGTGCAGAGTACCCGGCCTTCTTGGAGTCTCTGGGAGGGGTGCTGGAAAGTGCTCCGACCGGGGACTCCGTCGTTCTACTGGGGGACTTCAACACTCACGTGGGCAGCGACAGTGACACCTGGAGGGGCGTGATTGGGAGGAACGGCCCCCCGGATCTGAAACCGAGTGGTGTTCTGTTATTGGACTTCTGTGCTAGCAACAGTTTGTCCATAACGAACACCATGTTCAAGCATAAGGGTGTCCATCAGTGCACGTGGCACCAGGACACCCTAGGTCGGAGATCGATGATCGACTTTGTAGTTGTTTCATCTGACCTCCGGCCGTATGTCTTGGACACTCGGGTGAAGAGAGGGGCGGAGCTGTCAACTGATCACCACCTGGTGGTGAGTTGGATCCGATGGCGGGGGAGAAAGCTGGACAGATTGCAGATGCGGTCGATGTACCGGTCTGTTGTGGTGAAGAAGGAGCTGAGCTGTAAGGCAAAGCTCTCGATATACCGGTCAATCTACGTTCCTACTCTCACCTATGATCATGAGCTTTGGGTCATGACCGAAAGAACAAGATTCCGGATACAAGCGGCCGAAATGAGCTTTCTCCGCAGGATGGCGGGGTGCTCCCTTAGAGATAGGGTGAGGAGCTCGGTCACTCGGGAGGAGCTCAAAGTAGAGCCGCTGCTCCTCCACATCGAGAGGAGCCAGCTGAGGTGGCTCGGACATCTGTTTCGGATGCCTCCTGGACGCCTCCCTAGGGAGGTGTTTCGGGCATGTCCCCCCGGGAAGAGACCCCGGGGAAGACCTAGGACACACTGGAGGGACTATGTCTCTCGGCTGGCCTGGGAACACCTCGGTATACCCCCGGAAGAGCTGGAGGAAGTGTCTGGGGAGAGGGAAGTCTGGGCGTCTCTGTTTAGACTGCTGCCCCCGCGACCCGGCCCCGGATAAGCGGTAGAAGATGGATGGATGGATGGACGATATCCTCTGAAAGCAAATGTTTATCCCTGTGTTTATTCCTTGTTGTGTCAATCCTTTTCATGTTCTCATCATTTTATTCACCATTGTTCATTTGTGTAATTTTTAATAAAATCCCATAAAAGACATTAATGTTTCTCTGTTTATATTAAGTAATGTACAAAAAACAGAAGAATTCCCTTCTTCAGATTATTGAGACTTGACTAAACCAGTTTCTTTGGACCTGTCCAAAACCAGGGTGGTGCCCCTTTTTAATTAGAAATTAATTTTAATAAATACATATTAATATCAAAGTTAATTATTAAAATTATTAAATTTAATCTGATATAAATATTTATGCAACAGTTCGCTACAATATTTATCTACGGCTTACCCAAAATACACAAAGAAGAAATTCCAATGGCCCAATTGCACAGCCTTAAGAGCGTACATGTCATTAATGCTGGGTCTTGTTTGTTTTCTTAGAATCTACTGCACCTACTGGGAACTTGTTTTTCATTTAGAAATAAAAATATACTACAAACCTGGATTATTCTGGTTATTCATTGTACTGATATCATTTTGAACAATACTGTATATCGTGTGTACGTGAGTGAAATAAGCTGTACGTGAGTGAAATAAACGAAAAGGGCTGAAATAGAAAAGTTTTGAAGAACCTAGAGTGGGCCACTCCCTAGCAACCATAGCAACCTATTATAAACGCCGACTAATTGACTGTGTTAGGGTTTTGATGGTGTTATAAGAATTCTTTATCCTTATATTATCCAGAGAGACACGTAGACAGAGTATTTATAAAAAGCAAAAGGCCAGGTTTAATTCTTGCAAGAAGAAGCAAAAGCACACAAACGTATTCAAAGGTACAGAAGTGAGTTTTGCTTAAAGAAGTAAACAAAACATGAGATTTTATATCACTGCAGTGGGGGCTGTTAGAGGGAGGTGTCTCTCATACCCCCCAGCTCCAGGTGCAATAGTCCTCCGGCAAGCCAGTCTTTAGTTATGTCTACTCCATGCTTGGACTAACATGGGGGACATGACATGATTTGACATGACCTGTAGAGAACTATGAGCACCCAGTAACTATAAACAATATAAACAATTATAATAAAATGATTATAACAGATGGTTTAGTCCATAAAAATATGACATTCTTGGGATTTCTTTAAAGTTTAAATTGTGCGGAAATGTTGAACTTTGCAAGATGCAGGAGAAAAGGCATTTCTTTTTACAAGGCTTTTACTTTTAGAAAAGAAAAGGGTAATAGAACTTTGACCGGACTAAGCTAAATTACATCCAGCAGCAAAGCTTTCCCTCTGTTACACAAAGCGGAGCTTTCTGAATCGATAATAGTCCAGAGGAGCGTAAAAAACTGCAGCAAAACTGGGTCTAAATGAAGGAAAATGAATATCAGCA
>CM044555.2:1432948-1517948 GCA_024416835.2 Perccottus glenii | reverse complement strand
CAGTTCCAGATTAGAGGAAGAAGATGGATGTTAGCAACTTTGTTCTAAATAAATCCATTAGTTCCTGGATCCAGTCAAAATTGTTCCTGGTTACAGTGAAACTGAAATTTTACAAAGCCTTAAACTGATTTAAGTTAGGGTTCTCTGTCAACAGCAGCTACAACAACACCGGGATCCCAAAGACCAATGCTCAAAACTGCTCCATCCCTTAAACAGAAATGGTCCCATAATGAGCTTTGGTCTAAAACTGAGGTGAAAACATTGAATAATGAATGAAGATAATCAGTCCTGTTCAAAACAACAGATGCTTTATGAAATATTAGAGTTTTACACAAAGCTCCATTTGACTCGTGGCTTTTAAACAGACCTCAGAAAAATCTGAAGAAACCCTTCACACGAACAGCTTCAAGACCCTCAGAAGTGAGTCTGTCTCCTGTCCGAGGTTTGTCCATTTTTGTGTTTGGTCCAAGATCCTTCTCAATTTAAACTGTGGTCAGTTTAACCTCATCTCAGAGCTCTTCTTTTCTCCAGGGTTTAGAAATCTAAAGCAGAGCCGATTTCCCAAAAAGTCTCAAAAAAACGAATTAAAGAATGTCCATGTCACTGATTTCCCTTTAGAAATAAAACATGTCAATTTCAGATCCTCGATGTTTGTCTAGAACCACGGTTTTAAAACAAAAGAAAACACCAGGACTTAACTTGAACTAAACGGGAACTCTTGGGATGTGTCCAGTGTTTTCTGATCGCATGGCTCTTCACTAAATCGATTAATCTAAACTTGGTCTGGACTCTGGGGACAGGTTTATTCTAGTAGAAAATCTTTTAAGACCGGAAGCCACTGCTCTGAGGGTTTTCATGTCAGCTCTGTTTTTATTTCACTCAAACAGGACTCTCCTAAAACCATTACATTTACATTTAGCAGACGCTTTTATCCAAGTGAGGAAAACAAGGGAAACAATTACAACAACACAAGTGCACCAGAAAACTAGTTTAAACCCAGCACAGTATACAAACCTAAGGATAAGAAAGATTTTATTTAATTTTTTACAAGAAGGAATTGATAGAAAGGAAGTAGAACTCAGTGTTTGTCAGTCAGGTGTTGATGGAAGAGATGTGTTTTGTGATCTGGTAGAACGTAGGTCTGTATTAGTGAGTGAAGATATGAGGGGGCGGAGCCAGTGATGGTCTTGTAGGCCAAGAGCATAGCTTTGAACTTGATGCGGGCGTCTCTTCTGGGCCTTTAAGGAGATGTATTATGGGCCACAGGCCCAACGCAAAAACCTTGTACATGTGATTAAACAAAATACTCTTCCTTCCAGGTTTGTTTAAAATGTCTTTTGTTTGTGGGTACTGCATCCGACTCCATTTTGTTCTGACGAGGTCGCACTGATTTGGAAGCCCCTGAACTTACACTGACCTTTCAAAAATCAGAATAGGACGAGTTGTGTACGTATAAAGTGAGTAAAAACCAACCTGAACTGTCTTATGGTTTATTTACTACTGTGAAGGCTGTGGGGTGAACAAGTGCAGAAACAACACAAGAAGCTCTCTTCATCAAACCTGATGGACTTATCTTTAACTCATGTTCCTCTAATGTTCTCCTAATTCTTGAATTTAATTAAAAACATTTCTTGTTAGTTATTTGTTGTTGTTGTTTCCAAACCTTTAACCCATTGGTTCTGTTCTAGACATATTGTCCAGGCACAGTCCTACTTTTACTTCTCGTTTAATCCTAGTTTTGTCTTTTTGTGCCCCTCTCCCGGTGCATTCTGGGAGCTGTAGTCTTGTATGAAACCCTTTATTCTGATCAGAGACAGTAATGTGCGGAGAGAGAGCTGAGGTGAATCAGACCAATCAGAACAGTGCTCTCACTCCTCCGCGAGCTCCATCCTCATCCTCTGCTTTACTTTTGTCCCGCTCCTCCGCGGCTCCACGCGCTCCACGCGCTCCACAGCCCGAGGACAGCGCACCGCAGGCGGGGCAGAGGCAGGAGCGAGCCCCGGTGAAGAGTCAGCCCGGACTGAGGTGAGGGACGCTCGGACTGAAGGAGTTGGAGCCACTGGGTCTGGGTCTAATTTGGGACAAAACCAAGAAAAGAAGAAGAGAAGGAAAAGAAGAAAGGAAGGAAAGGAGGAGGGAAAGGTAAGTGCAAAGAGTGTGCTCTACTTTTATCCGAGAATAGATCAAGGAAACAAGGAAGGAGGGAAGGAGATGAAGTTAGGAAAGTAAAAGTAGAATGGAGAAAAGTGGAGAAGGAGTGGTTTTGAAAGAACATACATAAGTACATAAGTCTTGTTTAAGTCCAGGTTTAGTCCTGATCTAGACCTTGTATTGTCTTCTGTAGTCTAGATGTGTCACAGATGGACTTTAATTGTTATTGTCAATTCTCATTTAGTCCATTTTTTGGACTGGTTTAGACCTGGTTTAGACCTGGTTTAGTCCTGGTTTAGACCTGGTTTAGACCTGGTTTAGTCCTGGTTTAGACCTGGTTTAGACCTGATTTAGACCTGGTTTAGTCCTGGTTTAGACCTGGTTTAGACCTGGTTTAGTCCTGGTTTAGACCTGTTTTAGACCTGGTTTAGGCCTGGTTTAGACCTGGTTTAGGCCTGGTTTAGACCTGGTTTAGTCCTGGTTTAGTCCTGGTTTAGTCCTGGTTTAGTCCTGGTTTAGGCCTGGTTTAGACCTGGTTTAGACCTGGTTTAGGCCTGGTTTAGACCTGGTTTAGTCCTGGTTTAGTCCTGGTTTAGGCCTGGTTTAGACCTGGTTTAGACCTGGTTTAGACCTGGTTTAGTCCCGGTTTAGACCTGATTTAGACCTGGTTTACTCCTGGTTTAGACCTGGTTTAGACCTGGTTTAGTCCCGGTTTAGTCCTGGTTTAGACCTGGTTTAGACCTGGTTTAGACCTGGTTTAGACCTGGTTTAGACCTGATTTAGACCTGGTTTAGTCCTGGTTTAGACCTGGTTTAGTCCTGGTTTAGACCTGGTTTAGACCTGATTTAGACCTGGTTTAGTCCTGGTTTAGACCTGGTTTAGACCTGGTTTAGTCCTGGTTTAGTCCTGGTTTAGTCCTGGTTTAGACCTGGTTTAGACCTGGTTTAGACCTGGTTTAGACCTGATTTAGACCTGGTTTAGTCCTGGTTTAGACCTGGTTTAGACCTGGTTTAGACCTGGTTTAGACCTGGTTTAGACCTGATTTAGACCTGGTTTAGTCCTGGTTTAGACCTGGTTTAGACCTGGTTTAGTCCTGGTTTAGACCTGGTTTAGACCTGGTTTAGACCTGGTTTAGTCCCGGTTTAGTCCTGGTTTAGTCCTGGTTTAGACCTGGTTTAGACCTGATTTAGACCTGGTTTAGTCCTGTTTTAGACCTGGTTTAGTCCTGGTTTAGACCTGGTTTAGACCTGGTTTAGACCTGGTTTAGACCTGTTTTAGACCTGGTTTAGTCCTGGTTTAGACCTGTTTTAGACCTGGTTTAGTCCTGGTTTAGTCCTGGTTTAGGCCTGGTTTAGACCTGGTTTAGACCTGGTTTAGTCCTGGTTTAGACCCGGTTTAGACCTGTTTTAGACCTGGTTTAGACCTGGTTTAGTCCTGGTTTAGTCCTGGTTTAGACCTGTTTTAGACCTGTTTTAGACCTGGTTTAGACCTGGTTTAGTCCTGGTTGAGACCTGGTTTAGTCCTGGTTGAGACCTGGCTTAGTCCTGGTTTAGACCTGGTTTAGTCCCGGTTTAGACCTGGTTTAGTCCTGGTTGAGACCTGGTTTAGTCCTGGTTGAGACCTGGTTTAGTCCTGGTTTAGACCTGGTTTAGACCTGTTTTAGACCTGGTTTAGACCTGGTTTAGTCCTGGTTTAGACCTGGTTTAGACCTGTTTTAGACCTGGTTTAGACCTGGTTTAGTCCTGTTTTAGACCTGGTTTAGACCTGGTTTAGGCCTGGTTTAGACCTGGTTTAGACCTGTTTTAGACCTGGTTTAGACCTGGTTTAGTCCTGTTTTAGACCTGGTTTAGACCTGGTTTAGGCCTGGTTTAGACCTGGTTTAGTCCTGGTTTAGACCTGGTTTAGACCTGGTTTAGGCCTGGTTTAGACCTGGTTTAGTCCTGGTTTAGACCTGGTTTAGTCCTGGTTTAGTCCTGTTTTAGACCTGGTGTAGTCCTGGTTTAGGCCTGGTTTAGGCCTGGTTTAGGCCTGGTTTAGTCCTGGTTTAGACCTGGTTTAGTCCTGGTTTAGGCCTGGTTTAGACCTGGTTTAGACCTGGTTTAGTCCTGTTTTAGACCTGGTTTAGTCCTGGTTTAGGCCTGGTTTAGACCTGGTTTAGTCCTGTTTTAGACCTGTTTTAGACCTGGTTTAGACCTGGTTTAGACCTGGTTTAGACCTGGTTTAGTCATGTTTTAGACCTGGTTTAGTCCTGGTTTAGACCCGGTTTAGACCTGTTTTAGACCTGGTTTAGACCTGGTTTAGACCTGGTTTAGTCCTGGTTTAGACCTGGTTTAGTCCTGGTTTAGGCCTGGTTTAGTCCTGGTTTAGACCTGGTTTAGTCCTGGTTTAGGCCTGGTTTAGACCTGGTTTAGTCCTGTTTTAGACCTGGTTTAGACCTGGTTTAGGCCTGGTTTAGACCTGGTTTAGTCCTGGTTTAGACCTGTTTTAGACCTGGTTTAGACCTGTTTTAGACCTGGTTTAGACCTGGTTTAGACCTGGTTTAGTCCTGTTTTAGACCTGGTTTAGTCCTGGTTTAGACCCGGTTTAGACCTGTTTTAGACCTGGTTTAGACCTGGTTTAGTCCTGGTTTAGACCCGGTTTAGTCCTGGTTTAGGCCTGGTTTAGTCCTGGTTTAGACCTGGTTTAGTCCTGGTTTAGGCCTGGTTTAGACCTGGTTTAGTCCTGTTTTAGACCTGGTTTAGTCCTGGTTTAGGCCTGGTTTAGACCTGGTTTAGACCTGGTTTAGGCCTGGTTTAGACCTGGTTTAGTCCTGTTTTAGACCTGGTTTAGTCCTGGTTTAGGCCTGGTTTAGACCTGGTTTAGTCCTGTTTTAGACCTGGTTTAGTCCTGGTTTAGACCCGGTTTAGTCCTGGTTTAGGCCTGGTTTAGTCCTGGTTTAGACCTGGTTTAGTCCTGGTTTAGGCCTGGTTTAGACCTGGTTTAGTCCTGGTTTAGACCTGGTTTAGTCCTGGTTTAGTCCTGGTTTAGACCTGGTTTAGTCCTGGTTTAGGCCTGGTTTAGACCTGGTTTAGTCCTGTTTTAGACCTGGTTTAGACCTGGTTTAGACCTGTTTTAGACCTGGTTTAGACCTGGTTTAGACCTGGTTTAGTCCTGGTTTAGACCTGGTTTAGTCCTGGTTTAGTCCTGGTTTAGACCCGGTTTAAACCTGGTTTAGTCCTGGTTTAGTCCTGGTTTAGTCCTGGTTTAGACCTGTTTTAGACCTGGTTTAGTCCTGGTTTAGTCCTGGTTTAGTCCTGGTTTAGACCTGGTTTAGTCCTGGTTTAGTCCTGTTTTAGACCTGGTTTAGTCCTGGTTTAGTCCTGGTTGAGACCTGGTTTAGTCCTGGTTTAGACCTGGTTAAGTCCTGGTTTAGTCCTGGTTTAGACCTGGCTTAGTCCTGGTTTAGACCTGGTTTAGTCCTGGTTTAGTCCTGGTTTAGACCTGGTTTAGACCTGTTTTAGACCTGGTTTAGACCTGGTTTAGACCTGTTTTAGACCTGGTTTAGTCCTGGTTTAGACCTTTAGACCTGTTTTAGACCTGGTTTAGACCTGGTTTAGTCCTGGTTTAGTCCTGGTTTAGACCTGTTTTAGACCTGGTTTAGTCCTGGTTGAGACCTGGTTTAGTCCTGGTTTAGACCTGGTTTAGTCCTGGTTTAGTCCTGGTTTAGTCCTGGTTTAGACCTGGTTTAGACCTGTTTTAGACCTGGTTTAGACCTGGTTTAGTCCTGGTTTAGTCCTGGTTTAGACCTGTTTTAGACCTGGTTTAGTCCTGGTTGAGACCTGGTTTAGTCCTGGTTTAGACCTGGTTTAGTCCTGGTTTAGTCCTGGTTTAGTCCTGGTTGAGACCTGGTTTAGTCCTGGTTTAGACCTGGTTTAGACCTGTTTTAGACCTGGTTTAGTCCTGGTAGAGACCTGGTTTAGTCCTGGTTTAGACCTGGTTTAGTCCTGGTTTAGTCCTGGTTTAGTCCTGGATTAGACCTGGTTTAGTCCTGGTTTAGTCCTGTTTTAGACCTGGTTTAGTCCTGGTTTAGTCCTGGTTGAGACCTGGTTTAGTCCTGGTTTAGACCTGGTTTAGTCCTGGTTTAGTCCTGGTTTAGACATGGCTTAGTCCTGGTTTAGACCTGGTTTAGTCCTGGTTTAGTCCTGGTTTAGACCTGGTTTAGACCTGTTTTAGACCTGGTTTAGACCTGGTTTAGACCTGTTTTAGACCTGGTTTAGTCCTGGTTTAGACCCGGTTTAGACCTGTTTTAGACCTGGTTTAGACCTGGTTTAGTCCTGGTTTAGTCCTGGTTTAGACCTGTTTTAGACCTGGTT
Source organism: Perccottus glenii (assembly GCA_024416835.2). Lineage (NCBI taxonomy): Eukaryota > Metazoa > Chordata > Actinopteri > Gobiiformes > Odontobutidae > Perccottus > Perccottus glenii. The sequence continues at coordinate 1,511,445 of CM044555.2, read as the reverse complement.
TAGTCCTGGTTTAGTCCTGGTTTAGACCTGTTTTAGACCTGGTTTAGTCCTGGTTGAGACCTGGTTTAGTCCTGGTTTAGACCTGGTTTAGTCCTGGTTTAGTCCTGGTTTAGGCCTGGTTTAGACCTGGTTTAGTCCTGTTTTAGACCTGGTTTAGACCTGGTTTAGACCTGTTTTAGACCTGGTTTAGACCTGGTTTAGACCTGGTTTAGTCCTGGTTTAGACCTGGTTTAGTCCTGGTTTAGTCCTGGTTTAGACCCGGTTTAGACCTGGTTTAGTCCTGGTTTAGTCCTGGTTTAGTCCTGGTTTAGACCTGTTTTAGACCTGGTTTAGTCCTGGTTTAGTCCTGGTTTAGTCCTGGTTTAGACCTGGTTTAGTCCTGGTTTAGTCCTGTTTTAGACCTGGTTTAGTCCTGGTTTAGTCCTGGTTGAGACCTGGTTTAGTCCTGGTTTAGACCTGGTTTAGTCCTGGTTTAGTCCTGGTTTAGACCTGGCTTAGTCCTGGTTTAGACCTGGTTTAGTCCTGGTTTAGTCCTGGTTTAGACCTGGTTTAGACCTGTTTTAGACCTGGTTTAGACCTGGTTTAGACCTGTTTTAGACCTGGTTTAGTCCTGGTTTAGACCCGGTTTAGACCTGTTTTAGACCTGGTTTAGACCTGGTTTAGTCCTGGTTTAGTCCTGGTTTAGACCTGTTTTAGACCTGGTTTAGTCCTGGTTGAGACCTGGTTTAGTCCTGGTTTAGACCTGGTTTAGTCCTGGTTTAGTCCTGGTTTAGTCCTGGTTTAGACCCGGTTTAGACCTGTTTTAGACCTGGTTTAGACCTGGTTTAGTCCTGGTTTAGTCCTGGTTTAGACCTGTTTTAGACCTGGTTTAGTCCTGGTTGAGACCTGGTTTAGTCCTGGTTTAGACCTGGTTTAGTCCTGGTTTAGTCCTGGTTTAGTCCTGGTTGAGACCTGGTTTAGTCCTGGTTTAGACCTGGTTTAGACCTGTTTTAGACCTGGTTTAGTCCTGGTTGAGACCTGGTTTAGTCCTGGTTTAGACCTGGTTTGGTCCTGGTTTAGTCCTGGTTTAGTCCTGGTTTAGACCTGGTTTAGTCCTGGTTTAGTCCTGTTTAGACCTGGTTTAGTCCTGGTTTAGTCCTGGTTGAGACCTGGTTTAGTCCTGGTTTAGACCTGGTTTAGTCCTGGTTTAGTCCTGGTTTAGACCTGGCTTAGTCCTGGTTTAGACCTGGTTTAGTCCTGGTTTAGTCCTGGTTTAGACCTGGTTTAGACCTGTTTTAGACCTGGTTTAGACCTGGTTTAGACCTGTTTTAGACCTGGTTTAGTCCTGGTTTAGACCCGGTTTAGACCTGTTTTTAGACCTGGTTTAGACCTGGTTTAGTCCTGGTTTAGTCCTGGTTTAGACCTGTTTTAGACCTGGTTTAGTCCTGGTTGAGACCTGGTTTAGTCCTGGTTTAGACCTGGTTTAGTCCTGGTTTAGTCCTGGTTTAGTCCTGGTTTAGACCCGGTTTAGACCTGTTTTAGACCTGGTTTAGACCTGGTTTAGTCCTGGTTTAGTCCTGGTTTAGACCTGTTTTAGACCTGGTTTAGTCCTGGTTGAGACCTGGTTTAGTCCTGGTTTAGACCTGGTTTAGTCCTGGTTTAGTCCTGGTTTAGTCCTGGTTTAGACCTGGTTTAGTCCTGGTTTAGACCTGGTTTAGTCCTGGTTTAGACCTGGTTTAGTCCTAGTTTAGACCTGGTTTAGTCCTGGTTTAGTCCTGGTTTAGTCCTGGTTTAGACCTGTTTTAGACCTGGTTTAGTCCTGGTTTAGTCCTGGTTTAGTCCTGGTTTAGACCTGGTTTAGTCCTGGTTTAGTCCTGTTTTAGACCTGGTTTAGTCCTGGTTTAGTCCTGGTTGAGACCTGGTTTAGTCCTGGTTTAGACCTGGTTTAGTCCTGGTTTAGTCCTGGTTTAGACCTGGCTTAGTCCTGGTTTAGACCTGGTTTAGTCCTGGTTTAGACCTGTTTCAGACCTGGTTTAGTCCTGGTTTATTCCTGGTTTAGACCTGGTTTAGATCTGGTTTAGAACTGGTTTAGTCCTGGTTTAGTCCTGGTTTAGTCCTGGTTTAGGCCTGGTTTAGTCCTGGTTTAGACCTGGTTTAGTCCTGGTTTAGTCCTGGTTTAGTCCTGGTTTAGTCCTGGTTTAGACCTGTTTTAAACCTGGTTTAGTCCTGGTTTAGTCCTGGTTTAGTCCTGGTTTAGACCTGGTTTAGTCCTGGTTTAGTCCTGGTTTAGACCTGGTTTAGTCCTGGTTTAGTCCTGGTTTAGACCTGGCTTAGTCCTGGTTTAGTCCTGGTTTAGACCTGGTTTAGTCCTGGTTTAGTCCTGGTTTAGACCTGGATTAGACCTGTTTTAGACCTGGTTTAGTCCTGGTTTAGACCCGGTTTAGACCTGTTTTAGACCTGGTTTAGACCTGGTTTAGTCCTGGTTTAGTCCTGGTTTAGACCTGTTTTAGACCTGGTTTAGTCCTGGTTGAGACCTGGTTTAGTCCTGGTTTAGACCTGGTTTAGTCCTGGTTTAGTCCTGGTTTAGACCTGTTTTAGACCTGGTTTAGTCCTGGTTTAGTCCTGGTTTAGTCCTGGTTTAGACCTGGTTTAGTCCTGGTTTAGACCTGTTTTAGACCTGGTTTAGTCCTGGTTTAGACCTGGTTTAGACCTGGTTTAGTCCTGGTTTAGTCCTGGTTTAGACCTGGTTTAGACCTGTTTTAGACCTGGTTTAGTCCTGGTTTAGACCTGGTTTAGTCCTGGTTTAGTCCTGGTTTAGACCCGGTTTAGACCTGTTTTAGACCTGGTTTAGACCTGGTTTAGTCCTGGTTTAGTCCTGACCTGTTTAGACCTGGTTTAGTCCTGGTTGAGACCTGGTTTAGTCCTGGTTTAGACCTGTTTTAGACCTGGTTTAGTCCTGGTTTAGTCCTGGTTTAGTCCTGGTTTAGACCTGGTTTAGTCCTGGTTTAGTCCTGTTTTAGACCTGGTTTAGTCCTGGTTTAGTCCTGGTTGAGACCTGGTTTAGTCCTGGTTTAGACCTGGTTTAGTCCTGGTTTAGTCCTGGTTTAGTCCTGGTTTAGACCTGGCTTAGTCCTGGTTTAGACCTGGTTTAGTCCTGGTTTAGACCTGTTTCAGACCTGGTTTAGTCCTGGTTTATTCCTGGTTTAGACCTGGTTTAGATCTGGTTTAGAACTGGTTTAGTCCTGGTTTAGTCCTGGTTTAGACCTGGTTTAGACCTGGTTTAGTCCTGGTTTAGACCTGGTTTAGTCCTGGTTTAGTCCTGGTTTAGACCTGTTTTAGACCTGGTTTAGTCCTGGTTTAGACCTGTTTTAGACCTGGTTTAGTCCTGGTTTAGACCTGGTTTAGTCCTGGTTTAGTCCTGGTTTAGACCTGTTTTAGACCTGGTTTAGTCCTGGTTTAGACCTGGTTTAGTCCTGGTTTAGTCCTGGTTTAGTCCTGGTTTAGTCCTGGTTTAGACCTGGTTTAGTCCTGGTTTAGTCCTGGTTTAGACCTGGTTTAGACCTGGTTTAGTCCTGGTTTAGTCCTGGTTTAGACCTGGTTAGTCCTGGTTTAGTCCTGGTTTAGTCCTGGTTGAGACCTGGTTTTTTCCTGGTTTAGTCCTGGTTTAGTCCTGGTTTAGACCTGGTTTAGACCTGGTTTAGTCCTGGTTTAGTCCTGGTTTAGACCTGGTTTAGTCCTGGTTTAGACCTGGTTTAGTCCTGGTTTAGTCCTGGTTTAGACCTGGTTTAGACCTGTTTTAGACCTGGTTTTGTCCTGGTTTAGACCTGGTTTAGTCCTGGTTTAGTCCTGGTTTAGACCTGGTTTAGACCTGTTTTAGACCTGGTTTAGTCCTGGTTTAGACCCGGTTTAGACCTGTTTTAGACCTGGTTTAGACCTGGTTTAGTCCTGGTTTAGTCCTGGTTTAGACCTGTTTTAGACCTGGTTTAGTCCTGGTTGAGACCTGGTTTAGTCCTGGTTTAGACCTGGTTTAGTCCTGGTTTAGTCCTGGTTTAGACCCGGTTTAGACCTGTTTTAGACCTGGTTTAGACCTGGTTTAGTCCTGGTTTAGTCCTGGTTTAGACCTGTTTTAGACCTGGTTTAGTCCTGGTTTAGACCTGGTTTAGACCTGGTTTAGTCCTGGTTTAGTCCTGGTTTAGTCCTGGTTGAGACCTGGTTTTTTCCTGGTTTAGTCCTGGTTTAGTCCTGGTTTAGACCTGGTTTAGACCTGGTTTAGTCCTGTTTTAGACCTGGTTTAGTCCTGGTTTAGTCCTGGTTGAGACCTGGTTTAGTCCTGGTTTAGACCTGGTTTAGTCCTGGTTTAGTCCTGGTTTAGTCCTGGTTTAGACCTGGCTTAGTCCTGGTTTAGACCTGGTTTAGTCCTGGTTTAGACCTGTTTCAGACCTGGTTTAGTCCTGGTTTATTCCTGGTTTAGACCTGGTTTAGATCTGGTTTAGAACTGGTTTAGTCCTGGTTTAGACCTGGTTTAGTCCTGGTTTAGTCCTGGTTTAGTCCTGGTTTAGTCCTGGTTTAGACCTGTTTTAGACCTGGTTTAGTCCTGGTTTAGTCCTGGTTTAGTCCTGGTTTAGTCCTGGTTTAGACCTGGTTTAGTCCTGGTTTAGACCTGGTTTAGTCCTGGTTTAGTCCTGGTTTAGACCTGGTTTAGACCTGGTTTAGACCTGGTTTAGTCCTGGTTTAGACCTGGTTTAGTCCTGGTTTAGTCCTGGTTTAGACCTGGTTTAGACCTGTTTTAGACCTGGTTTAGTCCTGGTTTAGACCTGGTTTAGATCCTGTTTTAGACCTTTAGTCCTGGTTTAGTCCTGGTTTAGACCCGGTTTAGACCTGTTTTAGACCTGGTTTAGTCCTGGTTTAGACCTGGTTTAGTCCTGGTTTAGACCTGGTTTAGTCCTGGTTTAGTCCTGGTTTAGACCTGGTTTAGACCTGTTTTAGACCTGGTTTAGACCTGGTTTAGTCCTGGTTTAGTCCTGGTTTAGACCTGGCTTAGTCCTGGTTTAGTCCTGGTTTTGACCTGTTTCAGACCTGGTTTAGTCCTGGTTTAGTCCTGGTTTAGACCTGGATTAGACCTGTTTTAGACCTGGTTTAGTCCTGGTTTAGACCCGGTTTAGACCTGTTTTAGACCTGGTTTAGACCTGGTTTAGTCCTGGTTTAGTCCTGGTTTAGACCTGTTTTAGACCTGGTTTAGTCCTGGTTGAGACCTGGTTTAGTCCTGGTTGAGACCTGGTTTTTTCCTGGTTTAGTCCTGGTTTAGTCCTGGTTTAGACCTGGTTTAGACCTGGTTTAGTCCTGGTTTAGTCCTGGTTTAGTCCTGGTTGAGACCTGGTTTTTTCCTGGTTTAGTCCTGGTTTAGTCCTGGTTTAGACCTGGTTTAGACCTGGTTTAGTCCTGGTTTAGTCCTGGTTTAGACCTGGTTTAGTCCTGGTTTAGACCTGGTTTAGTCCTGGTTTAGTCCTGGTTTAGACCTGGTTTAGACCTGTTTTAGACCTGGTTTAGTCCTGGTTTAGACCTGGTTTAGTCCCGGTTTAGTCCTGGTTTAGACCTGGTTTAGACCTGTTTTAGACCTGGTTTAGTCCTGGTTTAGACCCGGTTTAGACCTGTTTTAGACCTGGTTTAGACCTGGTTTAGTCCTGGTTTAGTCCTGGTTTAGACCTGTTTTAGACCTGGTTTAGTCCTGGTTGAGACCTGGTTTAGTCCTGGTTTAGACCTGGTTTAGTCCTGGTTTAGTCCTGGTTTAGACCTGTTTCAGACCTGGTTTAGTCCTTGTTTAGTCCTGGTTTAGACCTGGTTTAGACCTGGTTTAGAACTGTTTTAGACCTGGTTTAGAACTGTTTTAGACCTGGTTTAGACCTGGTTTAGTCCTGGTTTAGACCGGGTTTAGACTTGGTTTAGACCCGGTTTAGACCCAGTTTAGACCTGGTTTAGACCTGGTTTAGTCCTGGTTTAGACCGGGTTTAGACCTGGTTTAGACCTGGTTTAGACCTGGTTTAGACCTGGTTTAGATCCGGTTTAGACCTGGTTTAGACCTGGTTTAGATCCGGTTTAGACCTGGTTTAGACCCAGGTTTAGACCTGGTTTAGACCTGGTTTAGATCCGGTTTAGACCTGGTTTAGAATCTGTAAACAGATGAAACAGAGGAAAGGAAACATTAAGAAAATAAAAAATGTAGAAATATTATAAAAGAAAGTTGGAATAACTGAAATTATTAAAATATATATTTATAAAGCAAATTAATTATTTTAAACTTTATTTTTAAAAACAGAAAAACTGATGATTAAATATTTAAAGATTAAAATAAGAGGCTGAGCTCCACATTATTCTTTCAGATAATTTACATTTTATATTTGACACTAAATCATGACATCCTCATTTATAAACATTTAACTTGAACTATGCATCACTACAGTGTTTTAAATCAGATCTGTCAAATAGACAAGAATGGACTTGTTCTGGACTCACATTGAAGTCATTCGAAAGGTCACTAAAGTGGAAAAGGTGCACTGAACTTCTCCCCTTTCATAAATGGAAAAGGTGAACTGACATACTTTTAGAGCAGAAATCTTTTACCCTTTCATAAATGGAAAAGGTGAACTGACATACTTTTAGAGCAGAAACCTTTTTATTTTTTTTATTTAACCTATTTTTAACCAGGATAGTCCCACTGAGATTACAAATCTCTTTTTCAGGGGATTCCTGGCCCCATGTGTGTTTGGGGGGGGACTGTTGTACATGTTTTTGGTGGTAGGGGAAACCGGAGTACCTGGAGGAAACCTACGCAAACACAGAGAGAACATGCAAACTCCACACAGAAAGGCCCTGCCCTCGATGGGAATTGAACAGAGGATCTTCTTGCTGTGAGGAAGGCGTGCTAACCACTTTGCCACTGTGCCGCCTTTTACCCTTTCATAAGTGGAAAAGGTGAACTGACATACTTTTAGAGCAGAACCCTTTTACCCTTTCATAAATGGAAAAGGTGAACTGACATACTTTTAGAGCAGAAATGTTTTACCCTTTCATAAGTGGAAAAGGTGAACTAACATACTTTTAGAGCAGAAATCTTTTACCCTTTCATAAATGGAAAAGGTGAACTGACATACTTTTAGAGCAGAATCCTTTTACCCTTTCATAAGTGGAAAAGGTGAACTGACATACTTTTAGAGCAGAAACCTTTTACCCTTTCATAAGTGGAAAAGGTGAACTGACATACTTTTAGAGCAGAAACCTTTTACCCTTTCATGCAGACCATGAGCTCAGCTTCTGTTTAACCTGGTGGTCTCAAGCAACAGCCACAAAACCACTGAGAAAGATCTACTCTAGAGCCATAAAGATTATGGATAAAAAAGCATTGTCAGGTTCTGAAATATCCTTCGTTTTGAAACTTTTATCAAGTGTTGTCAGTTAAAATGAATGGATAGGACATAGGCCCCGCACGTTCTCAGAGAGTTAATAAATCCTCTGCACTGCTCTGTGGAACTCCTGCTCCTGAACTCAAACTAGACCTACACTGGAGTTTGTCTAAAAAGCCCTTCTAGAGACAGGCCTCGGCTGTAAACGCTGCAGTATGTGACATACTTGTCCCTATTTCATTTACTTGAAACAAATTGGATATATTTGTTTTATTGATTTGTGAATATGACAAAAGTCTGGAAGAATTGGTTGGTTCTTAGTTTGAGTTTGGTTCAAGATGAAGAAAGTAAAATAACGCAGCTGTGATGGAATAAAGAAAGACTGAATGTGAGACTTTTAAAGTATTATTTATTATTCAGACTTTGGGGTTCTGAAAAACTGGACAAAGAAATTAGAAAATGGACTATTTTCCTGATGTCTGTCCTGCTCTAGTTTTGGTTTTTTTTGGTTTGATTTTAGGCGTCTTTTCCTCGACTTGTGGGACGTCTTTAAGATTTTATTGTTGCAGCGAGTCGTGACATGACCCAGAGCTGAAGATGAATAAGTGATAAACTTTTACTGTTTAGGCTTTAGACTCAGCAGAAACAAGGAAGGAACCAAGGAAGGAAGCAAGGAGGGAAGGGAGGAAGGATCTTCTCTGAGCTTTGGAAAAAAAGGAAGTATACTAAGACTTTGAGAGACTGAAAAAAAAGACTAAACAAGCTTTAAAAATATTGGTAAATGTTTTGGACGAATGAAGGACGAAGTGAAGGACGAATAAAACAGGACGGATGTGTCGTCGTAAAGCCAGTTGGAAGTCTGGGATTTCACATAAAACTGAAAAAGAGAAGTTGAATGATTTCATTTTTGAAAGACATTCCTTCTCACAGAAACATTTGGACATTGGACAAAGAAATAAAACATCTTAATCACCACAAATCATGATTTTAACAAGGCGTCTTCACACAGTTCATTCAGATGTTTCTTTTTTTTTTTTTAAACATATTTTTTATTGGATTTTATAACACAAAAACATAGCACTTAATTACTAACAACCCTTCCTTAAATCCTTCGCCCTCCCTAATCTGGCAGCAAAAAAAAAAAAGAGAAATCTCTCTCCCATATAGACAGATTTACATCGTACACTCCTATTAGGCACTTTGTGTATATACACTACCTTCACACATCTACAGCTTCCTCAATATCTCCTTCTTTAATAAATTCCAAAAACATCTCCCAGATATCATAAAATTCAGAAGACTTCCCCTTTATGACATACGTAAGTTTCTCCAGGGCCACACTGGATATAAGTTTTTCAGCCAAAGTCCAAGGGGAGGGCATCTAGCATTTTTCCAACAGATGGCAATTGTACGTCTTGCTTGTAAAAGGCACAAGTCCACCAGTTTTATTTTGTTGACAGGCAAAGAGCAATTGTCCATATAGATACCCAATATACACACGTGGACAAAAATGTTGGTACCCTTCGGTCAATGAAAGAAAAACTCACAATGGTCACAGAAAAAACTTTATTCTGACAAAAGTACTAATAAATAAAAATTCTATGAATGTTAACCAATGAAAGTCAGACATTGTTTTTCAACCATGCTTCAACGGAATTATTTTAAAAAATAAACTCATGGAACAGGGTTAGACAAAATTGATGGTAACCCTAGAAAAGACTGTAAATAATGTGACCAAATGGACATGTTAATTCAAGGTGTGTGCACTAATTAGCATCACAGGTGTGTACAATCTTGTAATCAGTCAGTGGGCCTATTTATAGGGCTTCAGGTAGTCACTGTGTTGTCTGGTGACATGGTGTGTACCACACTCAACATGGACCAGAGGAAGAGAAGGAAAGAGTTGTCGGAGGAGAATAGAAAGAAAATTATAGACAAGCATGATAAAGGTAAAGGCTATAAGACCATCTCCAAGCAGCTAGATGTTCCTGTGACTACAGTTGCACATATTATTCAGAAATAAAAGATCCATGGGACTGTAGCCAACCTCCCTGGATGTGGCCGCAGGAGGAAAATTGATGACAAATCAAAGAGACGGATAATCCGAATGGTAACAAAAGAGCCCAGAAAAACTTCTAAAGAGATCCAAGGTGAACTCCATGCTCAAGGAACATCAGTGTCAGATCGCACCATCCGTCGTTGTTTGAGCCAAAGTGGACTACATGGGACGACCAAGGAGGACACCATTGTTGAAAACAAATCATAAAAAAGCTAGACTGGAATATGCCAAACTACATGTTGACAAGCCACAAAGCTTCTGGGAGAATGTCCTATGGACAGATGAGACAGAAATGGTCTATGTTCACAGACGGAAAAATGAAGCATATCAAGAAAAGAACACTGTCCCTACTGTCAAACATGGAGGAGGCTCTGTTATGTTCTGGGGCTGCTTTGCTGCATCTGGCACAGGGTGTCTTGAATCTGTGCAGGGTACAATGAAATCTGAAGACTATCAAGGGATTCTAGAGAGAAATGTGCTGGCCAGTGTCAGACAGCTTGGTCTCAGTCGCAGGTCATGGGTCTTGCAACAGGACAATGACCCAAAACACAGCTAAAAACACCCAAGAATGGTTAAGAGGAAAACATTGGACTATTCTAAAGTGGCCTTCTATGAGCCCTGACCTCAATCCTATTGAGCATCTTTGGAAGGAGCTGAAACATGCCGTCTGGAAAAGACACCCTTCAAACCAGAAACAACTGGAGCAGTTTGCTCATGAGGAGTGGGCCAAAATACCTGCTGAGAGGTGCACAAGTCTCATCGACAGTTACAGGAATCGTCTGATTGCAGTGATAGCCTCAAAAGGTTGTGCAACAAAATATTAAGTTATGGGTACCAACAATTTTGTCCATGTGTGTACACACACCAGGGCTTAAGGGAACAGAAGCAGTAGTGAACTGAGACATATATTGACTTACCTTACTCCAAAACTTTTGCATCTCCTCACATTCCCACACACAGTGAAAAAAGTACCTTGTAGCTTATTACACTTAAAACATAAATCAGATATACTAGGGTTAAATTTATTTAATCTCACAGGTGTTATATATCCAATTATAAGAGTCTTAGCCGAGTGTTTATAGTTTGTGTTTGTTCTTTTAAAAATATTGTACCCCACTCATCTAAAGGAATATCTTTATCTAAGTCCTGCATCCATGCCTGTCTTTTATTTTCAGAGCTTTCTTTATGATTCTGTACCAGAATATTATATAATTGAGTAACTCGCCCTTTACTGAAACAGTCTCGTATGGCAAAGGTTTCCAATGTGGATAATGAAGGAATCGAATCATTTAGTTTTGAAAAAATAAAACTTCTAAACTGCAGATACTTAAAAAAATGTTTCTAGGGTATATAAAACTTTGACACTAGATTTTCAAATGACATTAAAATATTGTCTTCGTATAAATCTTTCAATCCAACAATACCCTTATTTAACCATAAATTAAACCCCATATCATTTTTAGCTGGGCTGAAATATTCATTAACCCAGATAGAGGAAAAGAAAGACAACAATGGGGACTCACCGAGAAATTTATGAATTTCGTACCAGATCCTTATGGTATTTTCCACAAATGGGTTATCTGTTTTTCTTTTTAGTTCTTTAAGGGGTGCTGAAAATAAAAAACTGTCAAGTGTCAAGCCTTTTGCGGCCAACGTTTCCACCTGTAACCAAGGTATATTCGAGTCTTTAGAGAACCAAAACATTACAGCCCTCATCTGAGCAGCCCAGTAGTACCACAATAAATTTGGTAATTGTAGCCCTCCCCTGTCATGAGGCAGGTATAGAAGAGAAAGTCGAAGTCTTGGCTTCCTGTTACTCCAGATAAAATTAGAGAGAAGCTTACTCACTTTTGGGAAAAAAGCAGGAGGAGGGGCAAGTGGTAACGACTGAATAACGTATAAAAATCTCGGTAATATGTTCATCTTAATTACATTTATTCTTCCCGTTAAAGACAGGGGTAGTGTCATCCATCTAGTCGTCTCTTCAGACACCTTTAACAATAAAGGTTCGTAGTTAGCTGAACTAAGGGAACTTATTTTGATTCCTAGGTAATCAAAACCATTAACAGCATTAACAAAGGGGTGTACTACTTTTGGATTAATTCTCGCTTGTTCATTAAGAAACATAATTGAAAATTTCTCTTTGTTTACTTTAAAACCAGAAAAATTACCAACAGGTCCATAAGCTTTAAAAGGGAAGGTATTGATTTTTCAAGCTCTGATAAAAATACAATGGTATCATCAGCATATAAGGCAATACGGTGTTCCATAACATCTGTATGAATACCCCGAATTCCAGGGTGTGATCTAGTTGCTATTGCTAGTGGTTCCATGGATAATACGAAGAGTAAGGGAGAAAGTGGTGAGCCTTGTCTAGACCCACGACTTAATTTAAATGGTTGCGAGATAAAATTGTTAGTGAGGACCTCCGCATTAGAATCAACTAATAGAATAGAATTTTATCACCCAAACCAAATCACGCAAGCACCTCCATCAAATACGGCCATTTAAGTCTGTCGAATGTCTTTTCGGCATCGAGCGACAAGATGGCCGCATCCGGAGCGCCATCCCCGGCATGTACCAAACTGAGTACCCTCCTAATGTTATGGAATTAATGTTATGGAACGATTCTTAACAAAGCCATTCTGGTCTGAGTGTACCAGCTGAGGCAAGGCCTTCTCAAGTCTCATTCCCAAGGCCTTTGCAATAATTTTTGCATCTGTATTCAAAAGTGAAATTGGCCTATATGAGCCACATTCTACAGGCGACTTTCCTGGTTTTAGTATAAGAGTTATCAGGGCACTTCTCAAAGAGGGAGGGAGACATCCTCGCTGAAAAGCCTCTGCATACATCTGGACCTGCCGCTTTACCACCTCTCATTTTAAGAATAGCATTAGAGACCTCGTCCAACTCCAATACGCTATCCATCTCTGGCCTCATCTGTTTGGAAATAGATGGAATTTCCAACCCATCTAAAAATTTAGTTTGAGTAGCGGTACTTATAGGAAATTCAGTTTGATTTAGAGATTTATAAAACAATACAAATGTACCATTAATCTCAGCCGGATCTGACGTAATTTCTCCATTAATTCTTAATTTCATTAATAGCTCTTTCTGATTTTAATTTTTTAAGTTGCCAGGCCAGTAGTTTACTGGGTTTCTCACCCTGATCATAAAAAGTTTGTTTCAGTCTTAATATACTACTTTCAGCTTTTAGTGTGGAAAGTTCCTCATATTGAGCTTTTAAAGCTAATAACTTTTGCTTAATTCGTATTGATTTATCTATGTTTATTATTTTCAGTAGATCTCTGATTTCAGCATCCAACTCCAGCAACTTTTGTTTATCTTTGTTAGATCTGGAACTAGTATAACTAATCATTTGGCCTCTAATAAATGCTTTAAAGGCTTCACGTCTAATGGTTGCTGATGTTTGATCTGTATTTATTGTAAAATATAGGTCTATTTGTCTGGGCTGCAAGCGCCATCTAGGGGAATTTTTAGTGTTTTGAGAGTCTATATAAAATAATGAGATGGGGGAATGATCTGACAAAACTGCACTGTCGTATACACAACTTTCTGTACTAGGCAATAGAGAAGCAGAAATGAAGAAATAATCTATACGAGACGAGGTTTTAGACAGAAGAGAAACATGAATATTCCCTTTTTAAAGGATTTAATGTTCTCCAGGGGTCGCATAGATTAAAATCTTTCATAGCTTGCTGAATTTTCTTTCTACTTTTGAGAGTGAGAGCTATCCTGTCCTGAAGAGCGGTAAAGTAACGGGTCAAGAGTGCAATTAAAATCACCTGCTATTATCACTGTTCCAGGCAGCAAAGCAATCAGTAAGAATATATTTTCAAAAAATGCTGGATTATCCTCATTTGGGGCATAAATATTAACCAGATTAATATTTTTACTCAAATAGGTTCCCTGCACTCATCTGATATCTACCAGCCCTGTCTGTAATGTTCTTATTAACTTGGAAGGGTACGGCTTTATGGATCAACGCCATAACTGCCCGAGAGTGAGAAGAAGAACATGAAGCCAAGACTTGACCCGGCCATCTTCTTTGTATTTTTTGGAGCTCCTCTTTAGTAAATGAGTCTCCTGCAAGAATACTATAGAGGACTCAAGTTGTTTAATCCTTGTCATCACTTGCTTAAGTTTAACTGTTTTAATCATTCCCCTTACATTCCAAGAGGTAAATTTAAATTTCTTTATCTGTGAGATTTTGCTTCAATTTAAGACGGATTGTACAGCATAGCAATAGCCTATATAGTAAAAAGTTGTTCAATGTGCATGTTAATGAAGAAATCTGCCAAAATAGAGAGTTAGTATAAAAAATATGAAAACAAATTAAAAACTCAAAAACCTGCCAAGAACACCCCCTATTAGCTGTTATCCTGAACTGAACAACCTGACATCCCCTCCCCCTTTTATCACCTTGGGATATAGTAATGTCCTTACACCATTCCAATGTCAACAAGGGAACAGTTAAACCGTACCAAGTGCATATATGAATCAAGAAAAAATAAACCATAAAACAAACAGAAATGTGTGAATCCCCTGGCTTTATATTTAAAAAAAAAAGGAAGAGGAGGTAAAAAATAAAATGAGAAATAATAAATAAAATGTATAATACTAATCAATAAATCAATACCATTATACTTTAAATATTAATAATAATAACAATCAGGATGGCGAACTTTCCAAGAAAGTCAGCCTCTTCCACTATATGTGGTGCATTGGTTTCGAAAATTGTCGGTTACTAGCAAAATGCCATAAAAACAAAATGGAGAACACCATGGAAAAGCCTAGCCATCAGTAACACATTACATTAGAAGTAGGCTAGTAGTAATAATTAATAAAGTTCGAGTACGAACCTGCCCAGCTGAGGATAAAGTACATGTTTAAGACACTTTTCGGTAGGTCTCGAAGATTAAAATCTGGCAACCGCTCATTTAGATTCTGTCCGCTTCACCTGCACTTTGTATTGCCTGTAGAAACTTTTCCGCATCAGCCGGGTCCTCGAACTCGCGGTTCTTTCCATCCATTGTCAGGCGCAGCTTGGCAGGGTGAACTATTCCATAGTTGACGTTCAGGGATCTCTGCTGTTTAACCCCGTCAAAACGCCTCCTCTGACGGTGTAGTTCCGCGGACAGATCGGGAAAGAATCTGACCTCATGATCTCCATACATGATCTTGCCTTTAAGCCTGGCTGTTTGCATTACTCGGACTTTATCTTGAAAGTTCAAAAACTTCATGATCTCTCTTGGGAGAGATGATCGATTGGATTGTGAACTACCAGGTTATCTGTGTGCTCTCTCGATGATGGGTGCCGTGGGGAAAGTTGCCGGGCCCAGCACTTCAGGTAACCATTTCTCCAAGAAGGCGATCGCGTCACGATTTTCCACCTTTTCAGGCAGATTAACCAGTCTGAGGTTCGATCACCAAGATCGATTTTCCAGATCGTCTAACTTTTGTGAAAGGAAGGCTAGGCGCTTGACTACCTCTTCCACTTTGTCATTTTCCGTATTAACTGTATCTGGGCGGCAGTAGCTCAGTGGGAAGAGCAGCCGTCCTTCGACCGGCGTGCGGGTGGTCGAAAAATCCCCAAAAATAATAACATCCCGCTCTTCCCCACATACTGTCGTTGTGTCCTTGGGCTAGACACTTAACTTACATTGCCTCCAGTGAGTGTTCTGTAACACTGGTAAATAGTTTAATGTATGTAAAGCGCTTTAAGTGCCTACTACAGTATGTGGAAAACTATATGTATATCTTTATAAAAATAAAGATTATTATTATTATTATTATTCTACCTGGCTAATACGCTCTTCGGCCATATCCTGAGAAGTCCCTCCCATCCTTTTTAACATCATGAATCGTGTCAAGAACGCCTTCAATCTTTGTTGCAAAGTCACTTCTCATCATATCTAACTTTTGAATCACATCCAGATTCTGACCGGTGTTGATAGAGATTTCTTCTGATTGGGGAGCGCTGCATGTGTTGTCTGTTGAGCTAGCCACACTGCTAGCATCCGATTCAACATCTTGTTCCTTGAGTGGCGAAGAGTCCGATTTTTGCTTTGTTCTGGGTTTTTTCAAAGGCATTTTGATCGTTAGTTCGCCTCAAAACGTTCGCAAGACAAATTGAACTTATAAAAACAGAAAAGGCGGATAATATACAGGATTTTAATCAAATAACGCCAGGAGCTCACAAAAACACGTGCACTTAGCTCGGAGTCATAACCACACCCCGTCATTCAGATGTTTCTGGTCCGACTTCACTCATTTCTCCTCCATTTTCCACTTTTGAAAAACAGTGTCAGTGTGTAGAGCTTATCTTCTTCCACTTTTGGAAAATGGTCGTCTACGTTCTTGCTCCGTTTAGCCCTCTGTTCCCGGGTCCCTTAGTCCTGTCAGTTTTTGGACAGTTTTGTGTAGTTTTTGGCGGTTGAAAAGTCTGTTTGTGGTCCATCTATGTTTATTTATCTTTTTGGTGGTGAATGTTTTTCTGAACCGACCGGAGGTGGACCGAACTCATCTTAACCCCACGTCAGCTTTATCTCCTTTAAAGTGTTTTTGGTTAGGTGCTAAATAGACTTCTATCGTCTGTTCTAACACACATCTGGTGCTCAGTTTACACATTTCTTCAGGTAAACTTACTGATTTTTTTTTCAACAGGATAACCCTCGTCCTGCCCTCCACCAGCGCCTTGTCCTCTCTGAGCTCTAATATTTACCCACAGTGCCATGTCTGTGCCGTATGTAAATGTCTGATCTATAAATGAATATTTAGGGCCTTGTGTTTAATTCCAGCAGAAATGAGCAGAAATGTCCCATTTTTCCAATCGACTGTTGTAAATAAAGATTGAGTTTAAACTGAGGCTAAAGCGGCTCATGTTTCTCCTCCTCACTGCGTTATTTCTGTGTGTTTCTGCTCAAGTGTGTTTGTTTTAAAGTGAAGAGCTCTGATGGAGGCTAATGGCTTCACTCTCACCACATGCTGCTGTTTCTAAAGCTCATCCACTTCAGTCCAGAGCTGATTTATGTTAGGACTAAACCAGGACTAAACCAGGACTAAACCAGGACTAAACCAGGTCTAAACCAGGTCTAAACCAGGTCTAATCCAGGTCTAAACCAGGTCTAAACCAGGTCTAAACCAGGTCTAAACCAGGTCTAAACCAGGTCTAAACCAGGTCTAAACCAGGTCTAATCCAGGTCTAAACCAGGACTAAAGCAGGACTAAAGCAGGACTAAACCAGGACTAAACCAGGTCTAAACCAGGACTAAACCAGGACTAAACCAGGACTAAACCAGGACTAAAGCAGGACTAAAGCAGGACTAAACCAGGACTAAACCAGGACTAAACCAGGACTAAAGCAGGACTAAACCAGGACTAAAGCAGGACTAAACCAGGACTAAACCAGGACTAAAGCAGGACTAAACCAGGACTAAAGCAGGACTAAACCAGGACTAAACCAGGTCTAAACCAGGACTAAACCAGGACTAAAGCAGGACTAAACCAGGACTAAAGCAGGACTAAACCAGGTCTAAACCAGGTCTAAACCAGGACTAAACCAGGACTAAAGCAGGAATAAACCTGGACTGAACCAGGTCTAAACCAGGCCTAAACCAGGTCTGAACCAGGACTAAACCAGGCCTAAACCAGGTCTGAACCAGGTCTAAACCAGGTCTAAACCAGGACTGAACCCGGTCTAAACCAGGTCTAAACCAGGACTAAACCAGGACTAAACCAGGTCTAAACCAGGTCTAAACCAGGTCTAATCCAGGTCTAAACCAGGTCTAAACCAGGACTGAACCCGGTCTAAACCAGGTCTAAACCAGGTCTAAACCAGGTCTAAACCAGGACTAAAGCAGGACTAAACCAGGACTAAACCAGGACTAAACCAGGACTAAAGCCAGGACTAAAGCAGGACTAAAGCAGGACTAAAGCAGGACTAAACCAGGACTAAACCAGGTCTAAACCAGGACTAAAGCAGGACTAAACCAGGACTAAACCAGGACTAAAGCAGGACTAAAGCAGGACTAAACCAGGACTAAACCAGGACTAAACCAGGACTAAACCAGGACTAAAGCAGGACTAAAGCAGGACTAAACCAGGACTAAACCAGGACTAAACCAGGACTAAAGCAGGACTAAAGCAGGACTAAAGCAGGACTAAAGCAGGACTAAACCAGGACTAAACCAGGTCTAAACCAGGACTAAACCAGGACTAAAGCAGGACTAAAGCAGGACTAAAGCAGGACTAAACCAGGACTAAACCAGGACTAAAGCAGGACTAAAGCAGGACTAAACCAGGACTAAACCAGGACTAAACCAGGACTAAAGCAGGACTAAACCAGGACTAAAGCAGGACTAAACCAGGTCTAAACCAGGACTAAACCAGGACTAAAGCAGGACTAAACCAGGACTAAACCAGGACTAAACCTGGACTGAACCAGGTCTAAACCAGGCCTAAACCAGGTCTGAACCAGGACTAAACCAGGCCTAAACCAGGTCTGAACCAGGTCTAAACCAGGTCTAAACCAGGACTGAACCCGGTCTAAACCAGGTCTAAACCAGGACTAAACCAGGACTAAACCAGGTCTAAACCAGGTCTAAACCAGGTCTAATCCAGGTCTAAACCAGGTCTAAACCAGGACTAAACCAGGTCTAAACCAGGTCTAAACCACGACTAAACCAGGTCTAAACCAGGTCTAAACCAGGTCTAAACCAGGTCTAAACCAGGTCTAAACCAGGTCTAAACCAGGTCTAAACCAGGTCTAAACCAGGTCTAATCCAGGTCTAAACCAGGTCTAAACCAGGACTAAACCAGGTCTAAACCAGGTCTAAACCACGACTAAACCAGGTCTAAACCAGGTCTAAACCAGGTCTAAACCACGACTAAACCACGACTAAACCAGGTCTAAACCAGGACTAAACCAGGTCTAAACCAGGTCTAAACCAGGTCTAATCCAGGTCTAAACCAGGTCTAAACCAGGACTTAACCAGGTCTAAACCAGGTCTAATCCAGGTCTAATCCAGGTCTAAACCAGGTCTAAACCAGGTCTAAACCAGGACTAAACCAGGTCTAAACCAGGTCTAAACCACGACTAAACCAGGTCTAAACCAGGTCTAAACCAGGTCTAAACCACGACTAAACCACGACTAAACCAGGTCTAAACCAGGACTAAACCAGGTCTAAACCAGGACTTAACCAGGTCTAAACCAGGTCTAATCCAGGTCTAAACCAGGTCTAATGTGCAATAACATAATAATAATAATTGTTATATTTATATAGCGCCTTTCCAGAGCTCAAGGACGCTTTACATATCAATTATTCATTCACTCCACAGTCACACACTGGTGGTAGTAAGCTACATCTGTAGCCACAGCTGCCCTGGGGCAGACTGACAGAGACGTGGCAGCCATTCCGCGCCTACGGACTCTCCGACCAACACCTTCAACATTCTTACACATTCATACGAGGCAAGGTGGGTTAAGTGTCTTGCCCAAGGACACAACGACAGTATGAACTGTGGGGAGAGCGGGAATCGATCCTACTACCTTTCGGTTGAAGGACGGCCGCTCTACCACTGAGCTACTGCCGCCCCCAACATGATACCAATGAAAATATTGATTGACTCAATAAAAAAATATATATATATTTTATTAATGAATTAATGTACATTTGTTCTTAAACTGTACACTTACATTGTACCCAGAGGTGGAAAGAGTAATACAATTTTGTACTCAAGTAAAAGTACTGTTACTTCACTGAAATTTTACTTAAGTAAAAGTAAAGTTACCAGTCTAAAAATCTACTCAAGTTAAAGTAAAAAGTAGCTCATTAAAAATTTACTCAGAGTAAAAGTTACTGCGTTACTTTTTTTTAAACAGCTGGGGTGGGGGTAGTGTAGTTCAAAAAAAGACAAGATAATATAAATCCCCTGTACCTTGTGACCTTCTGGACTTCATTGAGGAGAAGAAATCTTCATCTGATGAATGTTACTCATCTTGCTCCACCGCTGCCTCTGCCTCTGGTCAAGGTGTTGTCTTACATAGACCAGAATTTCAAAATGCATATTTGATATTTCTGTTAATACAGAAACTGCAAAGATTAATTTTACTACACTTACAACATTATTCTACAACGTCTCCATCGTTCCTGTCAGTTTAGCGCGTTTGTTCTCCCGCCCATCAATCAATCAGTGGAGTAGTTTCCGGGGCGCGATTTTTTTATTTTATTTTTTTACTCAGTAACGGATATGATTTAAAATGTAACGAAGTACAATACTTCAAACAAATTATACTTAAGTAAAAGTAAAATTACAGATTTTAAAAACTACTTTAAAAAGTAGAAGTACACAAAAAAGCTACTCAATTACAGTAATGCGAGTAAATGTAATTTGTTACTTTCCACCTCTGATTGTACCTTAATCATTTCCATTCTTTTCTTAGTAATATTTGGTTCTTGTAAAATCTTGGCTGAATTTCTTTTTGTTGTGGGGCTGCTTTTAGAAAACTCTAGCACGATATGGATTCCTTGTTTCTATGGATTTTAGAATTCACAGAATAGTGTTTGTAACATTAGACCAGGCAGATATTTTAGTCCTTGCCAGGCCTTTCCTTCTCGTCCGTGAGTCTGATAAATCTGTCGAGAGTGTTCTCAGTAAAAGCTCTGACTCATGATCAGCTCCTCCTCATTATCTTCATAACTACATAAATATAAATCCATAAAGCAGTGCATTAGCCTCAGACGCTCAGAGAAACGCTGACCCAGGATCAGAGAGTGCTCTAACGTCCGCCAGAAAACACATGTTGTCAGCAGGGACCTCTTCTGAACAATCACACGCCTTCATTTATGCACGAGTTGTAACCATTAACAAATTAGGAGAAAGAAAAGGGGAATATAAATATGAATTAATAGTGACAAAAAGAGAGACTGATCTAAAATGTAAACCAGGACTAAATGTAGGACTAAACCAGGACTAAACGCCAAAACTCAAACACCGGTCTGTAGCGTAATCAAAATTGTGATATGACACCTTTTACACAAAAACCAGTAAAAAAAATCCAAAACATAAACAGTGAAATATCAAGATTAAATCAGGACCAGACCAGATCTATCACTAAATCATCTTCTACCAACAGAAAACAGGGGACCTCCGTCAACCAATCACAGCTCAGGAACAGTATCAGGGGTTGTGTATCATGTATGTAAAGATTTGAACAAATAATGAGGATTGAGATTAAATAAAGGCAGAACAAAACTGACAAGACTTTTCAAAATGAAGCACTAGACCAGGACTAACCCAAAACTAAATCATTCCTCCTTCCTTCCACATCTTTATGAAGTTAAATCTACTAAAAACTCACTAAAGGCACTAGAAACCATTTCCTACTGCCTTCTGTCTCGTAGTAACAGGATCGTGAAATAATAGTAATATAATATAATAATATAATAATATAATAATTTAATAATTTAACTGCTCTCTCTGTTTTAGAAGTCCTTTTAACTGTGAATTTAATCATTAATTCTGTCTCTTCACAAGAAAAGATGGGGTTTAGATGGAATTTAACCAGTTTTAGATGGTTTTGAATAAGTTTTTGTTGGATTTTAACAGGTTTTTGTTGGATTTTAACAGGTTTTAGTTGGATTTTAACAGGTTTATGTTGGATTTAAACAGATTTTAGTTAGATTTAAACAGGTTTTTGTTGGATTTAAGCAGGTTTTTGTTGGATTTAAACAGATTTTAGTTAGATTTAAACAGGTTTTTGTTAGATTTAAGCAGGTTTTTGTTGGATTTTAACAGGTTTTAGTTGGATTTTAACAGGTTTTTGTTGGATTTTAACAGGTTTTAGTTGGATTTTAACAGGTTTATGTTGGATTTAAACAGATTTTAGTTAGATTTAAACAGGTTTTTGTTGGATTTAAGCAGGTTTTTGTTGGATTTTAACAGGTTTTAGTTAGATTTAAGCAGGTTTCTGATGTATAAAACCCTGTAAAGTGAGTGAGAGAGTGAAAAGCAGGGACAAAGAAGAGGTGGTTTATTGCAGCTGCAGTAGATTTGATTTAATAAAATGTAATAAAGCAGAGTGAAATCTGTGCAGTCAGTTCTTATTGAAGCAGGCTCCGAGGAACTCATCTCAGACTCATTATCATCGTTTGTTCAGAGCCGTCCTTCAACAACAAGGCTGCTGTTTTTTACTCAGGTTTTACAGAGAAGCTACAGAAGTTTATCAAATCGATCATTAACACAGAAGTATTATTAGTAAGCCCAGCTCCTTTAGGCAGACTTGAGACAGACTGAATGAATCAATGTTTTTACTGATGTTTTAAGTGTTTTTATGATGAGTTCAGGTTTGATGTTTTGTCTCATGTTGCTGACTCCATTTTTAAAGTTCTGTATAAATAAATAGCAGTGGCTCAGTGGTTGAGCGGTCGTCTTAAAACTGAAAGGTTGGCAGTTTGATTCCCACTCTCCCCACAGTTCATACTCTCATTGTGTCCTTGGGCAAGACCCTTAACCCTTGCCTCCAGTGGTGTTCCAGCTGTAACACTGGTGACTGGAAGCTTCATGTAAGTCACTTTGGATAAAAGCCTCTGATAAATGACAACAAATGTTTGTCTGTATATTCATAAAAACAATTTAATACTATGTATTTTCTCTGGTTGTGGGAATCTCAGTGACGCAGCTCATTGGCTTCTGTTTATGCACCAACATCATCTTTTAACAACACAAGACACAAGAAAAGTCAGCCTAGTAATGCTTAAAGGGAGCTGCTTAAACAGGAGGAAGTTTGTGACACGACGTTTTAGGGGTTGGTCCGAGTAGTGGGTTTGGTTTAGTGTTTGTTTAAAGATGCACAGATACATATCCAGTCTTCCTTTAATCTCCTTCCTTCCTGTTCATGCTTTATTCAGTGATTTTCAATGATTTTCTCTTTTATATACATTTTATGTTTGGCCTTGGTGCCTTAGACGGAGAGAGAGTAAAGAAAGGAAACAGAGCAGACTAAGGCTTTATTAACACTTTTCTTTATTTGTATTTCACTTTTGTAAAACACATGGATATATATTGTGACAATGACAAACATTAACAGCCCACTGTGATAAATAACCATTATCTCACATATAACAGACTTAAATTCATCTGAATATTGATCTTTGGTCTGTTTACTCAAGAATAATCATGCTGAACTTGTCTTGAAATCTTTGGGTTATTTTTTATTCTTTCCTCTTGAATCCTTGTTTCCCTCTGGGTCTCCTCGAGTCTAACGTTGTGTGTTTGTTCGACAGGACGGCCTTAAATGGACATCTGCCTCTGCTGCAGTAAACACACTCAGAAGCAGAAACGAGAGACTGGCCGACGAACAACGACACGACAAAGGGTTTAAGGGAAGAAGGAAGGAGGAGACAGCGAGGGAAGGAGGCAGTAGAGGAGTTGAAATCCTGAATTTTAAACAAAGCAAAAGAAAACCTAACAGAGGAAATGAAGACGTCAAGAAGAGGAAGAACAAAAGCAATATAACACGGAACAGACAAATCAACACAGTTTTTGAAGAAAAAAGTGTGCAAGGAAGGAAGACACAGTTAAACATGGAATCCTGGGCTTTTATTCTAAATGGAAACAAATGAAGAAAACCAATGGGACTATCTGGAATGTTCAAAAAAAAAAAACTGGAAAAAAGTTGGACTCGATGAAATGGATTTAACTCTGCGGAAGAACAGAGCTTTTTGATGGATTTTCAGCTCAAAACCAGGACTAAATCTGAAAAGTATTTGAAAGACAATTGAAGCTGGAGTAAAGATGCAGAGGTCTGTGTGTTTTCAGAGTCGACTGGAGAGAAAGCTGCATCTGCTATGACAGAGAGGATTCAGTTTTCAACAGGTACAACACAACAACACCTGCACAAGGATCAACGACAAAGCACAAGTTTGAGGAGATTCATGGGACTGGTATTTATTTATAAGTTTGATCTGAAATGTTTTATGAAATGTATTATTTTTCAACATGTTTGGTGACTAATAATCCAAAGCAGTAAATCTATCAAAGGCTGTATAATTGTGTGAGGATGTTTGGAGGTTGGACAGTCCGCCTTGTTTCCACCGCCAGTGTGTGACTGTGGAGTGAATGAATAATGGACTCTGTAAAGCGCTTTGAGAGCCTTGAAAAGCACTATATAAAATACATTATTATTATTATTATTATTATTATTATAAACTAAAGGTAAAACCAACATGGACATTTTAATGTACAGTGTTTTATAATTGGAAGTGTTTAGCTTGTCCTTTCCTTGTCATGATATAATATGTTTATCTCTTTGAACTGACTAATGTTCTGTTCCACAGACATGTCCAGCCCCAGCTCCTAAACCCGGTCTGACCCCGGTCTGACCCCGGTCTAGTCCCGGTCTAAGCCCTCTGGTCCCACCCCTCAGGAGCCGTCATGGCGGCCGGTGTAGCCACTTGGCTGCCGTTCGCTCGAGCGGCGGCCGTGGGCTGGCTGCCTCTCGCCAAAAAGACGATGCCCAAACCTCCGGTCGACAACTCGTCCAAGTCTGATGAGATTCTGTACGTCAACGTCAGTGGAGTCCGCTTCCAGGTGAGAGTTTAAAACCAGCTAAAACTTTTTCAAACTAAATAAAACCTGTTTAAAACCATCTCAGACCTGTTCTAGTCCTTCTAAAACCTGCTCACAGACATTAGCTCATCATAAATCGTCATTATTTTCAGGTTTTTCATTTGAGTCTGGTGTCGAGTGGACTTACATCATGTGACGCTAAACGCTCCATTTGTTTCTAAGACGTTATGTAAGAAACGTAAATAATTCATACAAACTGAGTTATTTCAGGATCAGACTGAAGTTATGGGTTGGGGCTTTTTAAAACCTCTGTCGGATTTTTGGGTTTGTTTTAACTTGGATTTTGTCTATTGTGTTCTTCCAGGTTTAACGTTAGTCTAACGATTGGTCTAATGATTAGACCAGTCCTCAGACTAAACCTGGTGTAAACTCAGTCCAAAGCAGTCCTTTTTCTCTTATTCAGACCCAGAAGAAGTTAACCACACAAACCCTGGTCTTTTCTTTTATGTAGACCAGGAAGAACACATTGGTCCATTATTGAGACTGGTCTTTACCTGGTCTAACCTTGGTCTAACTTGTTTTTTTTTTTCCCAGACCTGGAAGAACACGCTGGACCGTTACCCCGACACGCTGCTCGGTTCGTCGGAGAAGGAGTTCTTCTTTAATGAGGAAACGCAAGAGTATTTCTTCGACCGAGACCCGGAGATGTTCAGACACATCCTGAACTTCTACCGAACGGGGAAACTGCATTATCCCCGACACGAGTGCGTCCAGGCCTTCGATGAGGAGCTGGCTTTCTACGGCATCGTACCGGAGATCATCGGGGACTGTTGCATGGAGGTACGGGCTTAATGGGAAAGTAAATAGAGTTACGAGATCCAGTGAGATCCAGTGAGATCCAGTGAGATCCAGTGAGATCCAGTGAGATTGTTATAAGAATTCTATATCCTTATATTATCCAGAGAGACACGGAGACAGATTATATTTAAAAAAGTGAAAGGCCAGGTTTTATTCTTGCAAGAATGAAGCAAAGACACGTATCAAAGGTACAGAAGTGAATTTGCTTAAAGAAGTAAACAAAACATGAAATTTTATATCACTGCAGTGGGGGCTGTCAGTGGGAGGTGTATCTCTCTGTATCAGAAGTGTACACATTAAAAGACTAAGAAATGTATTATTACTCATCTATCAAATATAAAAGCCTATTATTTCTGAATCCAAACATTTTCAATTACTATATGCCATTATTTTACAGTTCTACACTTTCTTAAACAAATTATTTTTTAATCACGGAAATCTTTTGTTCTGTAGGAATACCGTGATCGTAAAAAGGAGAACCAGGAGCGTTTGGCCGAAGACACGGAGGCGACTGAAGGTAACGACGCCCCGCTGCCTCCTGACAGTACGCAGCGTGAGCGGCTCTGGAGGGCCTTCGAGAACCCCCACACCTCCACCATGGCCCTGGTCTTCTACTACGTCACAGGTTTCTTCATCGCCGTGTCCGTCATCGCCAACATCGTAGAGACAGTGCCGTGCCGTCCGCCCAAAGGCAGCGTGAAGGACCTGCCGTGCGGCGAGAAATACCAGGTGGCCTTCTTCTGCATGGACACAGCCTGCGTCCTCATCTTCACCTTCGAGTACCTGATGCGTCTGTTCGCGGCGCCCAGTCGCTGTAAGTTTATGCGCTCGGTGATGTCCGTGATCGACGTGGTGGCCATCATGCCGTACTACATTGGTTTGGTGATGCCTGAGAACGAGGATGTGAGCGGCGCCTTTGTCACGCTGCGGGTTTTCAGAGTCTTTCGGATCTTTAAGTTCTCGCGGCACTCGCAGGGGCTGAGGATTCTGGGATATACGCTGAAGAGCTGTGCCTCCGAGCTGGGCTTCCTCCTTTTCTCTCTGACCATGGCCATCATCATCTTCGCCACCGTCATGTTTTACGCCGAGAAGGGAACCAAAGGATCCACCTTCACCTCCATCCCAGCCTCGTTCTGGTACACCATCGTCACCATGACCACGCTCGGGTCAGTAACATGTTTGTTCTCATTATTGGTATTTTTGGGCAAAGATTTATAGAAATGTGCTACTTTGTAACACATTTGTACAATTTAAGTCCTCCATCTTGTATAGAAACTCTTCCTGACAGTGGTTGAGCTTAGATTTTTAAGGAAGGAAGTATACAAACAATTTAATCCTTGAGCTCTGAATACATTTTTAACAGAGAAACAGCACAAAACAGAAACAGAAGAAAAACAGGGATAAATATTGTCTTCAGTTGACGTTAATGACCTTCAGTCTGACGCTGAAGTCGGAGCTCAGCTCTAAACTTCACTTTGGTGTTCTGGAGGAAACGCTGCGGTTGTTGGAGGAGGCTCTGAGACAGGGACAAGAAAAGGTCAGGAAGTGAAGCTTAACCTAATATTTGTATTTGATTATATACAGAGCTTATGTTTTAATGATATTTGATGAAATTTCAGACACAGCTGGGACCATAATGTGAATTCATTTTAAGCAGTTAAACTAAAGCCAAAGTGTAAACTCTGTCGTCAACACTGAACGACTCATCAACCCTCCTCTGACACACTGCCACCTTTTATTTCCAAACTCCAAACACATGTCTTCAGACTGGCCTCCTCCCTCCCTCCATAACTGTCCTGTCATCAATATAAGTAATTGTTGTAGTTTTTAAATGTTTTATATTATTTGCCATTGTGTTCTTACTAATGTTGTAAGGCGACCTTGAGTGTCCAGAAAGGCGAGTTATAAATAAAATGTATTATTATTATTATTATTATTATAACCTAATGGGGCGGCAGTGGCTCAGTGGTAGAGCGGCCGTCCTTCAACCGGAAGGTAGGTGGTTAGAGTCCCTTTCTCCCCACAGTTCATACTGTCGTTGTGTCCTTGGGCAAGACACTTAACCCACCTTGCCTCCAGTGGCTGTAACACTGGTAATTATTTTTCGAACAATGTAAGTCGCTTTGGATAAAAGCGTCAGATAAATGTAAATAACCCTACTTTAAATGTTTTCTTACCAATCAAGAAATTTCATGCATTTTTTAATAAATATATGGTCGTTCAAACAGAATGACTGTAGTTATGGAATGTGGGGTTAAACTTTGGCAAAATGACTAAAAAAACACAGGTTTTATTCTTTTTAAAATATTTAACACAAACCAGTCTTTTTATGAGCCTTACATGTCTGAAATAAATCCAGCCCTGAGCTGTTCAGATCTCTGAAGTTCCTTTGAAAAAAGAAGACTCAGCTCTAGACCAAGGCTGTTCACGGAGCAGGTTATCAACTGCTTTATTTTGTCTTTATGGGTTTCTGTAGCATTTTCTCTCGTCAGTTACTCACTCTGGCTTTAGTTTAGTTCTTTGTTGTTCTTTGTAGCAGACAAGCCGAGAGTTTCAGTTTAACCAACATCTAAAGCTGAGAGTCAAACGCATTTCTTTGATTCTGCTGCAGATCGTGTGTTTTCTGTCGGAGACCGTTAACGATCGTCATGGAAACAGCCGTGTGCTCTTTGTGCCGTTTTTATCATGTTTTTCTCGGCCTTCAGTCGCCCACTCACCATCAGCTCGTTACAGATGATATTACTCTCAGATAAATCACAGCTCCGACACCAAACTCTCACATAAACGTCTTTTAATTTAATTTTAGTTTATTCGGTCAAGCAAAAGAAAATAATACAATAATTCCAAATAAAAGCTCACATTGTTGCCTACCTCTTTAAATATTCAGCATTCATCATTTGGAAACTTTACAATAAAGCAGTATCTAACTCAGAGTTTCCCCCAAACTTTAGCCATTTTTCACTGCTTGCAGTTATTATTATTTTATTTATTTTTTTACAGATATCTGTGGGACATGGGAGAGGTTAAAGTGGAACAGGTCAGAACATGAAATATAGTATTTTCCTGATGATTCCACGTGTTCTTCCTGAGACACTGATGTTTTCTTCAGTTCTGTGTCGGAGGCTGCTGCTTCAGGAAATGGCTCCCGCTCTTTATAAATAATGTGCGTCTAAAGTGCTTCTGCAGAGGCTCACTCTTCAGGACACTCTTCACTGAAAACACGGCTCAGGGTTGGTCTTTTACCAAACACTGTCAGCTCTACTGTTCTCTACAGCTCTACAGCTCTAAACATTTCTGAAGTAAAACATGAGAAATGTATTGTGTCGATAACATTTGAAATGTCTAAACCTCGTGAGTTTTGTTCAGGTATTATGTTATGTGTGTAATATGATATGTGTAATTATGTTTGTTTTACTAAGAAGAAAGGCTTCACAGTTTTATTTTCCACTGGGATCTTGCTACACACTTGAGGTTTTAAGATAATCAGGACAAAAAAGGGGGTGCACGTGGCAGAGTGGTTAGCACTCCTGCCTCACAGCAAGAAGGTTGTGCGTTCAAAACCCGGCCAACTCAAACATTCTCGGCCGACTCCAGTCTTTCTGCATGTCCTCCTCGTGTTACTGTGGGTTCTCTCCGGGTACTCCAGTTCCTCCCACCGTCCAAACACCTGAACGTACAGGTTAAATGTAACTCTAAAGTGTCCCTAGTGAATGAATGTGAGAGTGAATGGTTGTTTGTCACTGTCTGTCTCTAAATGTTAGCCCTGCGACTAACTGTCCACTGTCCAGGGTGTACCCCGCCTCAGACCCAAAGCTGCTGGGATAGGCTCCAGTCACCCGCGACTCCTAACGGGACTAAGCGGTAGAAAATGAATGAATGTAAAGTCTCCAGTAAAGACTTCCTCCTGTTGTCACTGCTCTGACGCTGCTCCGGAACAGTTTTCCTGAAAAGATGGAAGAACTCAGAGTGATTTAATGAGTGGATCGAAACACTGTAGGCACTTATTCTGATGCATTAAGAGCAAACATGTGGAGTAAACCTGAGATACTGTATATTAACCTTGTGTCTGTAAAACACAAGATAGATCTGAATAAATAAATACAGTGCCTTGCGAAAGTATTCACCCCCCTTGAACTTTGCGAACTTTTGCCACATTTCAGGCTTCAAACATAAAGATATGAAACTGTAATTTTTCATGAAGAATCAACAACAAGTGGGACACAATCATGAAGTGGAACAAAATTTATTGGATATTTCAAACTTTTTTAACAAATAAAAAACTGATGCAAAATTATTCAGCCCCTTTACTTTCAGTGCAGCAAACTCTCTCCAGAAGTTCAGTGAGGATCTCTGAATGATCCAATGTTGACCTAAATGACTAATGATGATAAATGGAATCCACCTGTGTGTAATCAGGTCTCTGTATAAATGCACCTGCACTGTGATAGTCTCAGAGGTCCGTTTAAAGCGCAGAGAGCATCATGAAGAACAAGGAACACACCAGGCAGGTCCGAGATACTGTTGTGGAGAAGTTTAAAG
Source organism: Perccottus glenii (assembly GCA_024416835.2). Taxonomy (NCBI): domain Eukaryota; kingdom Metazoa; phylum Chordata; class Actinopteri; order Gobiiformes; family Odontobutidae; genus Perccottus; species Perccottus glenii. Next base: position 1,482,020 of record CM044555.2, on the reverse strand, counting down.
CCGGATTTGGATACAAAAAGATTTCCCAAGCTTTAAACATCCCAAGGAGCACTGTTCAAGCGATAATATTGAAATGGAAGGAGTATCAGACCACTGCAAATCTACCAAGACCTGGCCGTCCCTCTAAACTTTCAGCTCATACAAGGAGAAGACTGATCAGAGATGCAGCCAAGAGGCCCATGATCACTCTGGATGAACTGCAGAGATCTACAGCTGAGGTGGGAGACTCTGTCCATAGGACAACAATCAGTTGTATACTGCACAAATCTGGCCTTTATGGAAGAGTGGCAAGAAGAAAGACATTCCTAAAGATATCCATAAAAAGTGTTGTTTAAAGTTTGCATGACCTAAACTAGGTCTAAACCAGGTCTAAAGCCTGGTCTAAACCTGGTCTAAACCTGGTCTTTAGTTCACCTGCAGCAGTAGGTCATTTCCTGTTTTTTCTGGAGAATAGAGATGATAACAGACAAGTGAACGGCTCATGTTTCAGAGTTTATTGTTTATTAGTATATTTATATATAGTATAGAGGTTATTTACACAAACCCAAACAGACGCAGAGCAATAACCGAGACAGAGACGAGGAAGAGACGAGACAGACACAGAGGAAGAGACGAGACGGACACAGAGGAAGAGACGAGACGGACGCAGAGGAAGAGACGAGACAGACACAGAGGAAGAGACGAGATGGACGCAGAGGAAGAGACGAGACGGACGCAGAGGAAGAGACGAGACAGACACAGAGGAAGAGACGAGACGGACGCAGAGGAAGAGACGAGATGGACGCAGAGGAAGAGACGAGACGGACGCAGAGGAAGAGGCGAGACGGACGCAGAGGAAGAGACGAGACAGACACAGAGGAAGAGACGAGATGGACGCAGAGGAAGAGACGAGACGGACGCAGAGGAAGAGGCGAGGAAGAGCAGAGGAAGAGATGAGACGGACGAAGAGGAAGAGACGAGGAAGAGCAGAGGAAGAGACGAGACGGACGCAGAGGAAGAGACGAGACGGACGCAGAGGAAGAGACGAGACGGACGCAGAGGAAGAGATGAGACGGACGCAGAGGAAGAGACGAGGAAGAGCAGAGGAAGAGACGAGACGGACGCAGAGGAAGAGATGAGGAAGAGCAGAGGAAGAGACGAGACGGACGCAGAGGAAGAGATGAGACGGACGCAGAGGAAGAGACAAGACGGACGCAGAGGAAGAGACGAGACAGACGCAGAGGAAGAGACGAGACGGACGCAGAGGAAGAGACGAGGAAGAGCAGAGGAAGAGATGAGACGGACGCAGAGGAAGAGATGAGACGGACGCAGAGGAAGAGATGAGACGGACGCAGAGGAAGAGACGAGGAAGAGCAGAGGAAGAGACGAGACGGACGCAGAGGAAGAGACGAGGAAGAGCAGAGGAAGAGACGAGACAGACGCAGAGGAAGAGACGAGACGGACGCAGAGGAAGAGATGAGACGGACGCAGAGGAAGAGACGAGGAAGAGCAGAGGAAGAGACGAGACGGACGCAGAGGAAGAGACAAGACGGACGCAGAGGAAGAGACGAGGAAGAGCAGAGGAAGAGACGAGACGGACGTAGAGGAAGAGATGAGACGGACGCAGAGGAAGAGACGAGACGGACGCAGAGGAAGAGACGAGGAAGAGCAGAGGAAGAGACGACGGACGAGAGGAAGAGACGAGACGGACGCAGAGGAAGAGACGAGGAAGAGCAGAGGAAGAGACGTGACGAGAGGAAGAGACGAGACGGACGCAGAGGAAGAGACAAGACGGACGCAGAGGAAGAGACGAGGAAGAGCAGAGGAAGAGACGAGGAAGAGCAGAGGAAGAGACGAGACGGACGCAGAGGAAGAGACGAGACGGACGCAGAGGAAGAGACAAGACGGACGAGAGGAAGAGACAGACGGACGAGAGGAAGAGACGAGACGGACGCAGAGGAAGAGACGAGGAAGAGCAGAGGAAGAGACGAGACGGACGCAGAGGAAGAGATGAGGAAGAGCAGAGGAAGAGACGAGACGGACGCAGAGGAAGAGATGAGACGGACGCAGAGGAAGAGACGAGGAAGAGCAGAGGAAGAGAGAGACGGACGCAGAGAGGAAGAGATGAGGAAGAGCAGAGGAAGAGACGAGACGGACGCAGAGGAAGAGATGAGACGGACGCAGAGGAAGAGACAAGACGGACGCAGAGGAAGAGACGAGACGGACGCAGAGGAAGAGACGAGACAGACACAGAGGAAGAGACGAGACGGACGCAGAGGAAGAGACGAGGAAGAGCAGAGGAAGAGATGAGACGGACGCAGAGGAAGAGATGAGACGGACGCAGAGGAAGAGATGAGACGGACGCAGAGGAAGAGACGAGGAAGAGCAGAGGAAGAGACGAGACGGACGCAGAGGAAGAGACGAGACAGACGCAGAGGAAGAGACGAGACGGACGCAGAGGAAGAGATGAGACGGACGCAGAGGAAGAGACGAGGAAGAGCAGAGGAAGAGACGAGACGGACGCAGAGGAAGAGACAAGACGGACGCAGAGGAAGAGACGAGGAAGAGCAGAGGAAGAGACGAGACGGACGTAGAGGAAGAGATGAGACGGACGCAGAGGAAGAGACGAGGAAGAGCAGAGGAAGAGACGAGACGGACGCAGAGGAAGAGACGAGACGGACGCAGAGGAAGAGACGAGGAAGAGCAGAGGAAGAGACGAGACGGACGCAGAGGAAGAGACGAGACGGACGCAGAGGAAGAGACAAGACGGACGCAGAGGAAGAGACGAGGAAGAGCAGAGGAAGAGACGAGGAAGAGCAGAGGAAGAGACGAGACGGACGCAGAGGAAGAGACGAGACGGACGCAGAGGAAGAGACAAGACGGACGCAGAGGAAGAGACGAGACGGACGCAGAGGAAGAGACGAGGAAGAGCAGAGGAAGAGACGAGACGGACGCAGAGGAAGAGACAAGACGGACGCAGAGGAAGAGACGAGGAAGAGCAGAGGAAGAGACGAGGAAGAGCAGAGGAAGAGACGAGACGGACGCAGAGGAAGAGACAAGACGGACGCAGAGGAAGAGACAAGACGGACGCAGAGGAAGAGACGAGGAAGAGCAGAGGAAGAGACAAGACGGACGCAGAGGAAGAGATGAGACGGACGCAGAGGAAGAGACAAGATGGACGCAGAGGAAGAGACGAGGAAGAGCAGAGGAAGAGATGAGACGGACGCAGAGGAAGAGACGAGACGGACGCAGAGGAAGAGACGAGGAAGAGCAGAGGAAGAGGAGGAGGAGGAAGAGGAGGAGGAGGAGGAAGAGGAGGAGGAAGAGGAGGAGGAGAAATGGGGAAATGAATAAGTGGAGAAGATGTGACCAGAGTTAAACTGGGACACTCTACATCTGCAGTAGTTTTACTCAGAAACAGGAGAAACTCTTCTGTGCAGCTTTAAATGTCTGTTTTTCCAACAGCAACAAATAAAAAGAGTATTATTTTGAGCTGATGATGCACTTTTAAAAACATATCTCTGACTAATCACCATTTTACACAATTAACCTTTAGCTGGATATTTTTCTGCCTAAACACTATAAAGTTAGTCCAGTTCTCTACAGGTACTCCAGTTCCTCCCCCCGTCCAAACACATGCATGTACAGGTTAAATGTAAAGTGTTAAACTTTAAAGTGTCCCTAGTGAATGAATGTGAGAGTGAAAGGTTGTCTGTCACTGTCTGTCTCTAAATGTTAGCCCTACGACTAACTGGCCACTGTCCAGGGTGAAATTATTATTATTATTATTATTATTATTAATAATAATAATAATAATAATAATAATAATAATAATAATAATAATAATAATAATAATAAATTAATAATAATAATAAATTATTATTATTAATTACTAAATATTATTAATCAGACTGTGATCAATAATCACATTAACACCATTATTTTCCTCCAGATGGTTTATTAGATGTGAGTTAAATTTGTAAAAGGCTGAGTATGGTCCGGTTCCAGGTCATGAGTCTTTAGTTTAGTTTTGTATTTGTGAACAGAGGCTCAGACTCTGTCGAGAGGAACAGCGACTGAGACCATGCTTTGGTTTATATCTGCCCCCCCCAACCCCAAGGTTTTCATAAAGAACATTGAGCCGAGCTGATGGTTTGAAACGACCCGAGACAGGGCTGAAGTGAGGGATAAACTGAGTTGATCTGGTTCTATTCTTTCTCAGTCCGTCCTGACTCCAGCTGAACCCCTCCCCCTCTGTTCCTTCAGTCGGTCCCTTTTGTTTTCTGTCGACTCTGAACCCTGTCTTCACTGAAGCAGACACTTTTATCTTCATCTATTATTCACTCGCTGCAGACTCTCTCTGGGCTCTCACTCTTCCTCCCTTCACTGTTTCCTCTGTCCTTCCTCCGTCCAACTCTCTTTCTTCTCATCTTTATTTGGATTCAAACATTTCTGAATTTTAAGACATCAAATACAAATACTCAGAATTCTGTGGAAATTCTCTAGAAATCGTCACAAAAAAACGAAAAAAAAAGAAGAAGAAAAGATAATGTTATACAAACTAACAAACAAACTAAAGTCAAGTCTAAAGCAGAGGTTCCACTAGACGTTAAAAATCTTGATTCTGTACTTGGATGGGAGACCGCCTGTCTCAATATTTGAACTGGATCTAAACAGGTTTTAGTTTGATTTGAACATGTTTTAAATGGATTTGGAACAGGTTTAAGATGGATCTAAACAGGTTTTAGTTGGATTTGAACAGGTTTTAGTTGGATTTGAACATTTACATTTACATTTAGTCATTTAACAGACGCTTTTATCCAAAGCGACTTACAAGTGAGGAAAACAATGGAAGCAATTTTAACAACACAAGGTACAAAAAGCATAAGTGCACAAAAACTAGTTTAAACCCAGCACAGTTTACAAAGCTAAGGATAAGAGAAATTATTTTTTTGGGATCTGGGATTTTTTTAAAGGAATCAATAGAAAGGAAGTAGAACTCAGTGTTTGTCAGTCAGGTGTTGACGGAAGAGATGTGTTTTCAGGTGTTTTCTAAAGATGGCTACAGAATCTGCTGATCTTGTAGCAGCAGTAGATCATTCCACCAATGTGGAACAGAGCCAGAGAAGGTACGTGAGAGTGATTTTGTACCTTTTTGGGACGGTACCACCAGACGTTGTTCATTTGCAGAGCGCAGGGATCTGGTAGGAACGTAGGTCTGTATTAGTGAGTGGAGATATGAGGGGGCGGAGCCAGTGGTGGTCTTGTAGGCCAAGAGCATAGCTTTGAACTTGGTGCGGGCGTCAACAGGAGCCAGTGTAACCTAATGAATAGAGGAGATACGTGCGCTCTCTTTGGTTCATTAAAGACCACTCTTGCCGCTGCATTCTGGATCAGCTGCAGAGGTTTGGTTGTGCAGCAGGGAGTCCAGCCAGTAGGGCATTGTAATAATCCAGTTTGGACAAGACAAGAGCCTGGACTAGAATTTGCGTGGAGTGCTCTGATAGGAAAGGTCTAATTTTTCTAATGTTGTAGAGGATGAATCTACAGGACCGGGTGGTGCTGGCGACATGACTTGTGAAGTTTAACTGATCATCAATTACCACTCCCAGATTTCTGGCAGTGCTGGACGGTGTAATGGTTGATGGGCCTAGTTGAATGGACAGGTTGTGGTGGGTCTTTGGTTTGGCCGGAATCAGAAGCAGTTCTGTTTTTGCAAGGTTCAGCTGCAGGTGATGGTCCTTCATCCAAAGTGAGATGTCACTCAAACATGCCGAGACGCAAGCAGAGACCGTTGGATCGTCAGGTTGAAATGACAGGTGGAGTTGAGTGTCATCTGCAGCAGTGATAGGAAAAGCCATGCTTCTGGATGACAGAGCCAAGGGTTGTCATGTATATGGAAAAGAGTAGCGGTCCAAGCACTGAGCCCTGTGGCACCCCTGTATTGAGATGTTGGGACTCAGAGACCTCGTTTCTCCAGGATACTCTGAATGACCTATCCGAGAGGATAACCATTGCAACGCCATTCCAGAGACACCCATCGCCCTGGAACAGGTTTTAGTTGGATTTGAACAGGGTTTAGATGGATCTAAACAAGTTTTGTATGGATTTAAACAGGTTTTAGTTGGATTTGAACAGGTTTAAATGGATTTGAACAGGTTTTAGTTGAATTTGAACAGGTTTTAGTTGGTTTTGAACAGGTTTTAGATGGATTTGAACAGGTTTTATTTTAGGAATACATATGATATCTTTCTGAAGAAATGAAGAAGTTTTTTATATTAAACCCTGAACTTTCAAGATAAAAGCCCAAATCAACTCTTTTATTGTTTAATCCTCCTTTTATGAAGAAACAGATGAATAACTGGACCTTTCTGATATATTCTGTTGGATGCTGATATAAACATGAGCAGAAAGTGATAAAGCCTCAGTAAAACTCTGGAGTCTGGTCTGTTTCTAATAAAACCTCTGCAGCTCTGGGAAATATTCAGTCCATATTAATATCTCAGAGTAAACAGACGTAGTCAACAGGAAGTATTAGGAATGTACTGGAAATAATTTTAATTAAATGTATTGTGAGGTTTTTAGGGTGTGTCTGGATGTAGGACGAGACAGATACTAAAAAAAAAAAAAACTGTTACTAATGTTTAAAAAGAGTTTCCCCAGCTGTAAAAATATCAAAGTTAATACTTAACACTGCAAAGACAGAAGATATGTGTAAAGATTAAGGAACAAACAATCACTGTCAACAACTTTAACCACAAATAACACATCATATTTATTTATTTATTTTTTTAATATAGCGCTTTTCCACCTACTGTAGTACCTTACCAGTGTTACAGCTAACACCACTGGAGACAAGGTGGGTTAAGTGTCTTGCCCAAGGACGCAACGACAGTATGAACTGTGGGGAGAGTGGGATGTTATGGTGTTTTGGGATGTTTCGGGGATCAAACCTCCCACCCGCCGGTCGAAGGTCGACTGCTGCTTTTGCTGAGACTCTTTAACCTTTTGCAGTATTTGTTGGCTTTGACGATTGGGTGCATTTACCTGCGTTTACTTGAGTTTGGAGGAGTTTTTTTTAGTTTGCTGTAAACAAGGAGTGAAGGAGGTGAAGAAGTGAGGGAGGTGAAGGAGTGAGGGAGTGAGGGAGGTGAAGGAGGTTTAGAGATTGAAGGAGGTGAAGGAGTGAAGGAGGTGAGAGAGTGATTGAGGTGAAGGAGTGAGGGAGTAAAAAAGTGAGGGAGTGAGGGAGGTGAAGGAGATTAAGGAGTGAGAGAGTGAGGGAGTGAAGGGGTGAAGGAGGTGAAGGAGTGAGGGAAGGGAAGGAGGTTTAGGAGTGAGGGAGGTGAAGGAGTGAAGGAGGTGAGGGAGTGATTGAGATGAAGGAGTGAGAGGTGAGAGTGAGGAGTGAAGGTGAAGGAGAGGTGAAGGATTGAAGAAGGTGAGGGAGTGATTGAGGTGAAGGAGTGAGGGAGGTGAAGAAGGTTAAGGAGTGAAGGAATGAGGGAGGTGAAGGAGTGAGGGAGTGAAGGAGTGAGGGAGTGAAGGAGTGAGGGAGGTGAAGGAGTGAGGGAGGTGAGGGAGGTGAGGAGTGAAGGAGTGAGGGAGTGAAGGAGTGAGGGAGGTGAAGGAGTGAGGGATGTGAGGGAGGTGATGAGTGAAGGAGTAAGGGAGGTGAAGGAGTGAGGGATGTGAGGGAGGTGATGAGTGAAGGAGTAAGGGAGGTGAAGGAGTGAGGGAGTGAAGGAGTGAGGGATGTGAGGGAGGTGATGAGTGAAGGAGTAAGGGAGGTGAAGGAGTGAGGGAGTGAAGGAGTGAGGGAGGTGAGGAGTGAAGGAGTAAGGGAGGTGAAGGAGTGAGGGAGGTGAAGAACATCAGTGGTTGAACAGCACAAGATGGATTTTAGTGAAGAGTTTGTGTTCCTGAAGGTTACACTCTTGGAGCAGAGTAGATTTTTCTGACAGAGCTGCTGTTTTTTTATTTGCTTTTGTCACATTTTTAGTTTTCCAGTTTTTGAATGAAATTAAACAAAAGAATAAAACTTTAAAATTTAAAAAAGCGTCAGCTAAATGACTAAATGTAAATGTAACTGTAATATTTTCTAAAATCAATCCTGAGTTTTTTGGAGGTGAAGCTTAAGGAAATGTTTGTTACACCTCTCCTAAAATCTTTACTCCCCCGTCCCTTTTCTCCTTCCCTAAGTCCTCATCTCCTCTGTCCTACCCCCTTGTCTCCTCTGTCCTAGTCTCTGTTGATGTTTTATTGATGAAAAGCTGATAAAATTTTAAAAAGGGAAATGGCTCTTTCATGTTTGTTTCTGGACTCGACCTGAACTCGCTTCAGCTTTTATTCTGCTTTTCTCTCTTTTGATTCCTCATTATATTCTCTCAGTTTATTATATGATTATTATTATTATTGTTCTTATTGCAGATTTAAAAGCAGCAGGCTACAGGTTCAGGGCATTTATCGTAGTCACCGGAGCTGGTTCTATTTCGGAGCTGGTCACATGACCCGGGTTTATTTACAGAGGTTGGAGAAAAACAGACCTGAGACGTAAAAACACCACCTTCTCCTGTTTCTGAACTTTTTCTGAAGAGCTCTGTGTTTGGATCGGCTCAGATTTCACTCTCGGCTCAGAAACAGGAGATAGTATCTTCAGGTTTTATTTTTTTTACATTTACATTTTGTGTCAGTTTACTTTGACTTTTTCTCCTCCGTCACATTTCAGAACAGCTTTGTCCTGTGCATTACTTTTTTATTTGGACTTTGTTTGTTGGATGCAGCCCTCAGAACATTTGAACCAGAACAGTCCCGTTTTTTTAATAGATTTCTAGAAAAACCCTAAATTGTGTATTATGGGTTTGTGGGTAACGTTTGACAGACTGTATTTTCTGTAACACATTGAACACAGTGTTTTATTCGTGAAACTTCCTGTCTCTGGGCTGTTGATGCTCAAGCTAATAATAATGTTAAAATTGTTGGACTAATGTGAGCGTTTACATTGACACTGAACACAGCTGACACAGATTCTTATGTAATATTTTTATCTTTTAATGTTGCCGCTGATGACAGCACTGACTTCAATTGTTCATAATAAACTTCTGTTCTACTCCAGAGTTTACAGAGACTGTTTTCTCCTGTTCTCCTCTCGTCCTTGTGATCCCATCTGAGTCCGACTCCATTAGTCTGGCTCTGTCTGTGATTGGTCCTGTTCCCTGAAGCTGATACTGATCGCTCAATTCGATTGGCTGAACACTCACTAATGGATCCCTGTCTGATCCCATCACATCACGTTCTATCTGCAACTAACCCCGCCCACTTTCAGTTCACAAGGAGTTTCAAAGGGATTTAAACAGGTTTAGGTTGGATTTGAACAGGCTTTAGATGGATTTGAACAGGTTTTAGTTGGATTTGAACAGGTTTAAGTTGGATTTGAACAGGTTTAAGATGGATTTGAACAGGTTTAAGATGGATTTAAACAGGTTTAGGTTGGATTTGAACAGGTTTTAGTTGGATTTGAACAGGTTTAAGATGGATTTAAACAGGTTTAGGTTGGATTTGAACAGGTTTTAGATTGATTTAAACAGGTTTAGGTTGGATTTGAACAGGTTTAGGTTGGATTTAAACAGGTTTAAGATGGATTTGAACAGGTTTAAGATGGATTTGAACAGGTTTTAGTTGGATTTGAAACAGGTTTAAGATGGATTTGAACAGGTTTTAGTTGGATTTCAACAGGTTTAAGATGGATTTAAACAGGTTTAGGTTGGATTTGAACAGGTTTAAGTTGGATTTGAACAGGTTTTAGATGTATTTGAACAAGTTTTAGATTGATTTGAACAGGTTTAAGATTGATTTGAACAGGTTTTTGTTGGTCTGTGAGGTTCTTGCTGCAGTGACATAATGTTTTTATTAAATATTAATAAAAGTGGAGTGTCTCAGAGTCATGTGACCTGTTCTGCTCTGGGCCTAGTCCTGGTTTGTTCTTCAGCAGCAGGTCCTAAATTAAATATGTTTGTTTTGAATCTGATCACTTTGACAGCTTCAGTGTAAACACAGAGGTCAGAGGTTTAGTGTGGACCTACAGAAGCCCTGAAGGCCCAAACACCAAGGCCTCTGCTCTGTCTCGGCGGACAAACAGGACATTATCATGTTTCTCTCTATACAACTGTGATCCACTGACCCGGACTTAAACCGGTCTACAGTAGGTCTAATGCACATAATCCATAATAAAACAGTGTGAGCTAAAAGGAATGTGAATTAAAAACTGATTCGATTATGTACAGTTTTTTTGCATTTCAGAAAAAACGTTTCATCACTGAACAGTATATTTTAGTTTATCTGTAAGTCCTTCAGAGAAAGTGTCTGTTCCAGCTCTGTTTACTCAGAAACATCCTGAAAAAGACAGAGAAGTCAAAGGGAAAGCAGAAAATAAAAACTGTTTAATGGAGTGAAACTGAAATGAGTTTAACCAAAATAAAAGCTGGCAGTTGTGTCGTTGTGGAGGTCGTCTAATTGTTTTTTTCTTTTTTTATTATCAAATTACCTGCAGTTTGATCAGATCTGTTTTAAATGTGCTGTTCATGTTTGTTACTTTCAATCTGAGACTAAACCAGGACAAAACATTCATAAACCTTGATATTAATCAGAATTAAAGAAAGATCTAAACTGGACTAGACTAAAAGTTTGGTCCTACTTTTGTCCCGGTCTGTACCGTCCCAGTGAACTCCAGTAAACTCTGGTAAACTCAGGTAAACTCAGGTAAACTCCGGTAAACTCTGGTAAACTCTGGTAAACTCTGGTAAACTCCAGTAAACTCTGGTAAACTCTGGTAAACTCTGTTAAACTCTGTTAAACTCAGGTAAAGTCTGGTAAACTCTGGTAAACTCCAGTAAACTCTGGTAAACTCCAGTAAACTCTGGTAAACTCTGGTAAACTCCGGTAAACTCTGGTAAACTCTGGTAATATCTGTTAAACTCTGTTAAACTCAGGTAAAGTCTGGTAAACTCTGGTAAACTCCAGTAAACTCCGGTAAACTCTGGTAAACTCTGGTAAACTCCAGTAAACTCCGGTAAACTCTGGTAAACTCTGGTAAACTCCAGTAAACTCCGGTAAACTCTGGTAAACTCTGGTAAACTCCAGTAAACTCCGGTAAACTCTGGTAAACTCTGGTAAACTCTGGTAAACTCCAGTAAACTCCAGTAAACTCCAGTAAACTCTGGTAAACTCTGGTAAACTCCAGTAAACTCTGGTAAACTCTGGTAAACTCCGGTAAACTCTGGTAAACTCTGGTAAACTCTAGTAAACTCCAGTAAACTCCGGTAAACTCTGGTAAACTCTGTTAAACTCAGGTAAACTCCAGTGAACACTGGTAAACTCTGGTAAACTCCAGTAAACTCTGGTAAACTGTTAAACTCAGGTAAACTCTGGTAAACTCTGGTAAACTCCGGAACCCTCAGGTAAACTCCAGTAAACTCTGGTAAACTCCAGTAAACTCTGGTAAACTCAGGTAAACTCAGGTAAACTCCAGTAAACTCTGGTAAACTCCAGTAAACGCTGGTAAACTCCAGTAAACTCCGGTAAACTCCGGTTAACTCCGATAAACTCCGGTACAATCCAGTAAACTCAGGTAAACTCCGGTACGCTCAGGTTAACTCGGGTATACTTGGGTAAACTCGGGTAAACTCCGGTAAACTCTGGTAAACTCTGGTAAACTCCAGTAAACTCCGGTAAACTCTGGTAAACTCTGGTAAACTCCAGTAAACTCCGGTAAACTCTGGTAAACTCAGGTAAACTCTGGTAAACTCTGGTAAACTCTGGTAAACTCAGGTAAACTCCAGTAAACTCTGGTAAACTCTGGTAAACTCAGGTAAACTCTGGTAAACTCTGGTAAACTCCAGTAAACTCTGGTAAAGCTCTGGTAAACAGTAAACTCCGGTAAACTCTGGTAAACTCTGGTAAACTCCAGTAAACTCCAGTAAACTCCGGTAAACTCTGGTAAACTCTGGTAAACTCCAGTAAACTCTGGTAAACTCTGGTAAACTCTGGTAAACTCTGGTAAACTCCGGTAAACTCTGGTAAACTCCAGTAAACTCCGGTAAACTCTGGTAAACTCTGGTAAACTCTAGTAAACTCCGGTAAACTCCGGTAAACTCTGGTAAACTCCGGAACCCTCAGGTAAACTCCAGTAAACTCTGGTAAACTCCAGTAAACTCTGGTAAACTCAGGTAAACTCAGGTAAACTCCAGTAAACTCTGGTAAACTCCAGTAAACGCTGGTAAACTCCAGTAAACTCCGGTAAACTCCGGTTAACTCCGATAAACTCCGGTACAATCCAGTAAACTCAGGTAAACTCCGACGCTCAGGTTAACTCGGCATACTTGGGTAAACTCGGGTAAACTCCGGTAAACTCTGGTAAACTCTGGTAAACTCCAGTAAACTCCGGTAAACTCTGGTAAACTCTGGTAAACTCCAGTAAACTCCGGTAAACTCTGGTAAACTCAGGTAAACTCTGGTAAACTCTGGTAAACTCTGGTAAACTCAGGTAAACTCCAGTAAACTCTGGTAAACTCTGGTAAACTCAGGTAAACTCTGGTAAACTCTGGTAAACTCCAGTAAACTCCGGTAAACTCTGGTAAACTCTGGTAAACTCCAGTAAACTCCGGTAAACTCTGGTAAACTCTGGTAAACTCCAGTAAACTCCAGTAAACTCCGGTAAACTCTGGTAAACTCTGGTAAACTCCAGTAAACTCTGGTAAACTCTGGTAAACTCTGGTAAACTCTGGTAAACTCCGGTAAACTCTGGTAAACTCCAGTAAACTCCGGTAAACTCTGGTAAACTCTGGTAAACTCTAGTAAACTCCAGTAAACTCCGGTAAACTCTGGTAAACTCTGTTAAACTCAGGTAAACTCCAGTGAACACTGGTAAACTCTGGTAAACTCCAGTAAACTCTGGTAAACTGTTAAACTCAGGTAAACTCTGGTAAACTCTGGTAAACTCCGGAACCCTCAGGTAAACTCCAGTAAACTCTGGTAAACTCCAGTAAACTCTGGTAAACTCAGGTAAACTCAGGTAAACTCCAGTAAACTCTGGTAAACTCCAGTAAACGCTGGTAAACTCCAGTAAACTCCGGTAAACTCCGGTTAACTCCGATAAACTCCGGTACAATCCAGTAAACTCAGATAAACTCCGGTACGCTCAGGTTAACTCCGGTATACTTGGGTAAACTCGGGTAAACTCCGGTAAACTCTGGTAAACTCCGATAAACTCCGATACACTCAGGTTAACTTCGATAAACTCCGGTAAACTCCAGTAAACTCCGGTAAACTCCAGTAAACTCCAATAGACTCCAGTACACTCCGGTAAACTCGAGTAAACTCTGGTACACTCTGGTACACTCTAGTAAACTCCCGTAAACTCAGGTAAACTCCAATAAACTCCAGTAAACTCCAATAAACTCCAGTAAACTCCGGTACACTCCGGTAAACTCCAATAAACTTCAGGAAATTCCGGTACACTCAGGTTATCTCCGGTAAACTCCGATAAACTCCACTAAACTCCAGTACACTCCAGTAAACTCCAGTAAACTCCAGTTAACTCTGGTACACTCCAGTAAACTCCAATAAATTCCGGTACACTCCGGTAAACTCCGGTACACTCTGGTAAACACCGGTAAACTCTGGTAAACACCGGTACACTCCGGCAAACACCAGTAAACTCCAATAAATTCCGGTACACTCTGTTAAATTAGGTACACTCTGGTAAATTCTGGTTAACTCCAGTAAACTCCGGTAAACTCTGATAAACTCCAGTAAACTCCAATAGACTCCAGTACACTCCGGTAAACTCGAGTAAACTCTGGTACACTCTGGTACACTCTAGTAAACTCCCGTAAACTCAGGTAAACTCCAATAAACTCCTCCCGGTACACTCAGGTTATCTCCGGTAAACTCCGATAAACTCCACTAAACTCCAGTACACTCCAGTAAACTCCAGTAAACTCCAGTTAACTCTGGTACACTCCAGTAAACTCCAATAAATTCCGGTACACTCCGGTAAACTCCGGTACACTCTGGTAAACACCGGTAAACTCTGGTAAACACCGGTACACTCCGGCAAACACCAGTAAACTCCAATAAATTCCGGTACACTCTGTTAAATTAGGTACACTCTGGTAAATTCTGGTTAACTCCAGTAAACTCCGGTAAACTCTGATAAACTCCAGTAAAACCCGGTACACTTCGGTAAACTCCGGTACACTCTGGTAAACTCCAGTAAACTCCAGTTAACTCCGGTAAACTCTGGTAAACTCCGGTTAACTCCGGTAAACTCCAGTAAACTCTGGTAGACTCTGGTACACTCTGGTAAACTCCAGTAAACTCTGGTAGACTCTGGTAAACTCCGGTACACTCCAGTAAACTCCGGTACTCTCCGGTACACTCTAGTAAACTCCCGTAAACTCCGGAAAACTCCAATAAACTCCAGTAAACTCCGATAAACTCCAGTATACTCCAATAAACTCCAGTAAACTCCGATAAACTCCAGTATACTCCAGTAAACTCCAGTACACTCAGATTAACTCCGGTAAACTCTTGTAAACTCTGGTAAACTCCAATAGACTCCGGTGCACTCCAGTAAACTCTGGTAGACTCTGTTAAACTCAGGTTAACTCCGGTACACTCCGGTAAACACCAGTAAACTTTGGTAAACTCAGGTAAACTCCAGTAAACTCCGGTACACTCTGGTAAACTCTGGTAAACTTCGGTACACTCTGGTAAACTCCAGTTAACTCAAGTAAACTCCGGTTAACTCTGGTAAATTTCGGTACACTCCGGTAAACTCCAGTAAACTCTGGTTAACTCCAGTAAACTCTGGTAAACTCCGGTTAACTCCAGTAAACTCCAGTACACTCTGGTAAACTCTGGTTAACGCCAGTAAACTCCAGTAAACTCCGGTATACTCTGGTTAGCTCCAGTACACTCCGGTAAACTCCGGTAAACTCTGGTAAACTCCGGTAAACTCCGGTAAACTCTGGTAAACTCTGGTTAACTCCAGTAAACTCCGGTAAACTCTGGTAAACTCCAGTAAACTCTGGTAAACTCCGGTACACTCTGGTAAACTCCGGTACACTCTGGTAAACTCTGGTACACTCTGGTAAACTCCGGTACACTCTGGTAAACTCCGGTACACTCCGGTACACTCCGGTAAACTCTGGTACACTCTGGTAAACTCCGGTACACTCTGGTAAACTCTGGTACACTCTGGTAAACTCCGGTACACTCCGGTACACTCCGGTAAACTCCGGTACACTCTGGTAAACTCCAGTACACTCTGGTAAACTCCGGTACACTCCGGTACACTCCGGTACAGTCCGGTACACTCCGGTAAACTCTGGTACACTCTGGTAAACTTTGGTACACTCCGGTACACTCCGGTAAACTCTGGTACACTCTAGTAAACTCCGGCACACTCTGGTAAACTCCGGTACACTCCGGTAAACTCCGGTACACTCTAGTAAACTCCGGCACACTCTGGTAAACTCCGGTACACTCCGGTAAACTCTGGTACACTCCGGTACACTCCGGTAAACTCCGGTAAACTCTGGTACACTCTAGTACACTCTGGTAAATTCTGGTAAACTCCAGTACACTCTGGTAAACTCCGGTACACTCCGGTACACTCTGGTACACTCCGGTACACTCTGGTAAACTCCAGTACACTCTGGTAAACTCCGGTACACTCTGTTAAATTAGGTACACTCTGGTAAATTCTGGTTAACTCCAGTAAACTCCGGTAAACTCTGATAAACTCCAGTAAAACCCGGTACACTTCGGTAAACTCCGGTACACTCTGGTAAACTCCAGTAAACTCCAGTTAACTCCGGTAAACTCTGGTAAACTCCGGTTAACTCCGGTAAACTCCAGTAAACTCTGGTAGACTCTGGTACACTCTGGTAAACTCCAGTAAACTCTGGTAGACTCTGGTAAACTCCGGTACACTCCAGTAAACTCCGGTACTCTCCGGTACACTCTAGTAAACTCCCGTAAACTCCGGAAAACTCCAATAAACTCCAGTAAACTCCGATAAACTCCAGTATACTCCAATAAACTCCAGTAAACTCCGATAAACTCCAGTATACTCCAGTAAACTCCAGTACACTCAGATTAACTCCGGTAAACTCTTGTAAACTCTGGTAAACTCAATAGACTCGGTGCACTCCAGTAAACTCTGGTAGACTCTGTTAAACTCAGGTTAACTCCGGTACACTCCGGTAAACACCAGTAAACTTTGGTAAACTCAGGTAAACTCCAGTAAACTCCGGTACACTCTGGTAAACTCTGGTAAACTTCGGTACACTCTGGTAAACTCCAGTTAACTCAAGTAAACTCCGGTTAACTCTGGTAAATTTCGGTACACTCCGGTAAACTCCAGTAAACTCTGGTTAACTCCAGTAAACTCTGGTAAACTCGGTTAACTCCAGTAAACTCCAGTACACTCTGGTAAACTCTGGTTAACGCCAGTAAACTCCAGTAAACTCCGGTATACTCTGGTTAGCTCCAGTACACTCCGGTAAACTCCGGTAAACTCTGGTAAACTCCGGTAAACTCCGGTAAACTCTGGTAAACTCTGGTTAACTCCAGTAAACTCCGGTAAACTCTGGTAAACTCCAGTAAACTCTGGTAAACTCCGGTACACTCTGGTAAACTCGGTACACTCTGGTAAACTCGGTACACTCTGGTAAACTCCGGTACACTCCGGTACACTCCGGTAAACTCTGGTACACTCTGGTAAACTCCGGTACACTCTGGTAAACTCTGGTACACTCTGGTAAACTCCGGTACACTCCGGTACACTCCACTCCAGTACACTCTGGTAAACTCGGTACACTCCGGTACACTCCGGTACAGTCCGGTACACTCCGTAAACTCTGGTACACTCTGGTAAACTTTGGTACACTCCGGTACACTCCGGTAAACTCTGGTACACTCTAGTAAACTCCGGCACACTCTGGTAAACTCCGGTACACTCCGGTAAACTCCGGTACACTCTAGTAAACTCCGGCACACTCTGGTAAACTCCGGTACACTCCGGTAAACTCTGGTACACTCCGGTACACTCCGGTAAACTCCGGTAAACTCTGGTACACTCTAGTACACTCTGGTAAATTCTGGTAAACTCCAGTACACTCTGGTAAACTCCGGTACACTCCGGTACACTCTGGTACACTCCGGTACACTCTGGTAAACTCCAGTACACTCTGGTAAACTCCGGTACACTCCGATACACTCTGGTACACTCCGGCACACTCTGGTAAACTCCGGTAAACTCTGGTACACTCTGGTAAATTCTGGTAAACTCCAGTACACTCTGGTAAACTCCGGTACACTCCGGTACACTCCGGTACACTCTGGTACACTCCGGTACACTCTGGTAAACTCCAGTACACTCCGGTACACTCTGGTAAACTCCGGTAAACTCTGGTACACTCTGGTAAACTCCGGTAAACTCTGGTACACTCTGGTAAACTCCGGTACACTCCGGTACACTCCGGTACACTCTGGTACACTCCGGTACACTCTGGTAAATTCTGGTAAACTCCAGTACACTCTGGTACACTCTGGTACACTCTGGTAAATTCTGGTAAACTCCAGTACACTCTGGTAAACTCCGGTACACTCCGGTACACTCCGGTACACTCCGGTACACTCCGATACACTCTGGTACACTCCGGCACACTCTGGTAAACTCCGGTAAACTCTGGTACACTCTGGTAAATTCTGGTAAACTCCGGTACACTCCGGTACACTCTGGTAAACTCTGTTAGCGCTACAGCAGAAGCAGGTGGCTGTAGTAAAGTGTTTGACTGAAGTGGGTCTGAGAGGAGCCTGTTGTTGATGTTGTTGCTCTGAGACAGACTTCTGTTGCTGAGAAATAACGAAAAGATCAGTGTTTTCTGTCCAAATGGAGACAGACTTTTTTACTTTAACACAAGTCTTTTTAAGTCCAAGTCCAGAATTCTGAAGTCCAGAATTCTGGTGACGACAAAGGTTTGGGATGACCTTCGGCTGAACCTAAACTGAAGGATAAAAACAGAACAAGCAGTGCTCTTTCTGAAAAGGTTTATGCTGTGGTTTTAAATCATTGTTTGAGACAGATCTGACTTTAGTATCTGTTAGTTTGAGAAATTTAGATAATCCTGCTGCGACTGACATTAAATAGTATAATATACATTTATAGCTGTAGCCCCAAAGACGGAGCCGGGTCAACACTCCCTCGGGGCTCAGTCACTCTAGAATCCTAGTCAGATGGATGTTTAACGGCATTTTTTTCCTTCACACAAACTAAGAAAGGTCAAGTCCACCTGGATGTGCCAGAGTTTAACAGAGATGTGGTATTGTTCAAGTGTGCTCATGTTCTGGTCCAGTTTTGGTCTGGTTTTGGTCTGATTCTGATCGGGTTTTGGTCTGGTTTTGATCTGGTTTTGGTCTGATTCTGATCGGGTTTTAGTCTGGTTTTGATCTGGTTTTGGTCTGGTTCTGATCTGGTTTTGGTCTGATTCTGATCTGGTTTTGGTCTGGTTCTGATCTGGTTTTGGTCTGATTCTGATCGGGTTTTGGTCTGGTTTTGATCTGGTTTTGGTCTGATTCTGATCGGGTTTTAGTCTGGTTTTGATCTGGTTTTGGTCTGGTTCTGATCTGGTTTTGGTCTGGTTCTGATCTGGTTTTGGTCTGATTCTGATCTGGTTTTGGTCTGATTCTGATCTGGTTTTGGTCTGGTTCTGATCTGGTTTTGGTCTGATTCTGATCGGGTTTTGGTCTGGTTCTGATCTGGTTTTGGTCTGATTCTGATCTGGTTTTGGTCTGGTTCTGATCTGGTTTTGGTCTGATTCTGATCGGGTTTTGGTCTGGTTTTGATCTGGTTTTGGTCTGATTCTGATCGGGTTTTAGTCTGGTTTTGATCTGGTTTTGGTCTGGTTCTGATCTGGTTTTGGTCTGATTCTGATCTGGTTCTGATCTGGTTCTGATTTGGTTTTGGTCTGATTCTGATCTGGTTCTGATCTGGTTCTGATCTGGTTTTGGTCTGATTCTGATCTGGTTCTGATCTGGTTTTGGTCTGATTCTGATCTGGTTTTGGTCTGGTTTTGATCTGATTCTGATCTGGTTTTTGTTTGGTTTTGATCTGGTTCTGATCTGTTTTTGGTCTGGTTCTGATCTGGTTCTGATCTGGTTTTCGTCTGATTCTGATCTGGTTTTGGTCTGATTCTGATCTGGTTCTGATCTGGTTTTGGTCTGATTCTGATCTGGTTTTGGTCTGGTTTTGATCTGATTCTGATCTGGTTTTTTTGGTTTTGATCTGGTTCTGATCTGTTTTTGGTCTGGTTCTGATCTGGTTCTGATCTGGTTTTCGTCTGATTCTGATCTGGTTTTGGTCTGGTTCTGATCTAGTTTTGGTCTGATTCTGATCTGGTTTTTGTTTGGTTTTGGTCTGATTCTGATCTGGTTTTGGTCTGGTTCTGATCTGGTTTTGGTCTGATTCTGATCTGGTTTTGGTCTGGTTTTGGTCTGATTCTGATCTGGTTTTGGTCTGGTTTTGGTCTGGTTTTGGTCTGGTTTTGGTCTGGTTTTGGTCTGATTCTGATCTGGTTTTGGTTTGGTTTTGGTCTGGTTTTGGTCTGATTCTGATCTGGTTTTGGTTTGGTTTTGGTCTGATTCTGATCTGGTTCTGATCTGGTTTTGGTCTGGTTTTGGTCTGATTCTGATCTGGTTTTGGTCTGGTTCTGATCTGGTTTTGGTCTGATTCTGATCTGGTTTTGGTCTGGTTTCAGGTACGGAGACATGGTCCCGAACACCATCGCAGGGAAGATCTTTGGCTCCATCTGTTCTTTGAGCGGAGTCCTGGTCATCGCTCTCCCAGTCCCCGTCATCGTCTCCAACTTCAGCCGCATCTACCACCAGAACCAGAGGGCCGACAAGATGAGGGCCCAGCAGGTAAGAGGTTTAGATGGATTTGAACAGGTTTTAGATGGGTTTGAACAGGGTTTAGATGGATTTGAACAGGGTTTAGATGGATTAGAACAGGTTTTAGATTGATTTAAACAGGTTTTAGGTGGATTTGAACAGGGTTTAGATGGGTTTGAACAGGGTTTAGATGGATTTAAACAGTGTTTAGATGGATTTAAATAGGTTTTAGATGGATTAGAACAGGTTTTAGATTGATTTAAACAGGTTTTAGGTGGATTTGAACAGGGTTTAGATGGGTTTGAACAGGGTTTAGATGGATTTAAACAGTGTTTAGGTGGATTTGAACAGGGTTTAGATGGGTTTGAACAGGGTTTAGATGGATTTGAACAGGGTTTAGATGGATTTAAATAGGTTTTAGATGGATTTGAACAGGTTTTAGAGGGATTTAAACAGGGTTTAGGTGGATTTGAACAGGTTTTAGATGGATTAGAACAGGTTTTAGATTGATTTAAACAGGTTTTAGATGGATTAGAACAGGTTTGAGAAGGATTTAAACAGGGTTATTTGGATTTGAACAGGTTGTAGTTTTACATGGACTACATAATGTTTACCAGCAGGTAAGACCGGACTGAACCAGGACAGGCTGGACTAAAACACAGAGTGGATAATGTCTGTATTAATCTCAAAGATGCTGTTGTTTATGGAACATCTCTGGTTCTGAGTGAAACCTGCTGCTGACTCTCTCTGCTCGTTTCTGTTGTGTCTCCGACAGAAAGTGCGTCTGGCTCGGATCCGAATGTCAAAGAAAGGCACGGCCAACGCCTTCCTGCAGTACAAGGAGGACCGCGCTCTGGGGGTGAGGCTCCGACTCTACTGTCAGAGCAGAGGCCTCAACACAGAGGTCAACGTAATTAAACTCTATCAAACATAATGAGAACAGCTGTGGTCACGGCTGGTGCTGAAAAATGCTTTAATGTGGATCAATATTTCACAGTAACATTGCATTTGAGACATTGACTAACACTGACAAACAAACACAACTGAAAATAACGACAAACACAAATGACAAAACTCTCAAAGATATTGTGAACATTAATCAACTGATTTGGATTTGAACAGGTTTTAATTTAATCTCTGTATTAATCTCAAATTTAGTTATTGTTGTAATAAAAGGTTTGCAAGAGGACAAAAAACCTGGTTCTTCTGTAACATGAGAAAATCTCTAAAAACAAGGTGATAAAGTGTGACAGCGTGTGGTTACTGACGTATCAATGGTTGATTAATAATGATTCAGTGATTGTACCATCTGTAGTTTCGGGCGACTGCAGACACTGAAATCATCCAAAAACCTGATATAATCCTCAGA
Organism: Perccottus glenii; assembly: GCA_024416835.2. Taxonomy (NCBI): domain Eukaryota; kingdom Metazoa; phylum Chordata; class Actinopteri; order Gobiiformes; family Odontobutidae; genus Perccottus; species Perccottus glenii. The sequence goes on along the minus strand of CM044555.2, from coordinate 1,460,716 downwards.
TCAGGGCTTGTCTTTGTTCAGAAAAAGCCTGATTGAAGTGTTCGCCCTGAGACTGAGATAGAGACGAGAACCGCTGAGTCAGCTTCTGGATCCGGACCAAAGCTAACATCACCTCACTGCACTTTACCTTCACAACAGAGAAGGAAGGAAGGATAGAGCAGGTTTAAGTGATCAAATAATCACAGACACATCCTCTTTTACTGTAGAAATACGATACTGAGCACAATCTGCAAGCGGTAATTTTGGATTCCTGCACCGCTTATAAGAACAGTTGTACTCATTAGGTTAGATACACTGGCATAATGTGAATGATAACACAAGCAATGTTTTCTCACTCATAGTTAGTGTTTGGGGGAATCCATATTGAAAAAAATACTGTTTACTTTTTTAAAATCATAATGACAACAGAAACTACCCAAATGACTCTGATCAAAAGTTTACATACCATCCATCCATCCACCTTCTACCGTTTATCCGGGGCCGGGTCGCGGGGGCAGCAGTCTAAGCAGAGACGCCCAGACTTCCCTTACCCCAGACACTTACTCCAGCTCTTCCGAGGGGATACCGAGGCGTTCCCAGGCCAGCCGAGAGACATAGTCCCTCCAGCGTGTCCTAGGTCTCCTCCCGGTGGGACATGCCCGAAACACCTCCCTAGGGAGGCGTCCAGGAGGCATCCGAAACAGATGCCCGAGCCACCTCAGCTGGCTCTTCTCGATGTGGAGGAGCAGCGGCTCTACTTTGAGCTCCTCCCGAGTGACTGAGCTCCTCACCTTATCTCTAAGGGAGCGCCCCGCCACCCTGCCGAGAAAGCTCATTTCGGCCGCTTGTATCCGGAATCTTGTTCTTTCGGTCATGACCCAAAGCTCATGATCATAGGTGAGAGTAGGAACGTAGATGGACCGGTAAATCGAGAACTTAGCCTTACAGCTCAGCTCCTTCTTCACCACGACAGACCGGTACATCGACCGCATCACTGCAGAAGCAGCACCGATCCGTCTTTTGCAGCTTTCTAAACAAGCCACAGTTAGTTCAAGCCAAACACGTGAGCCTCAGAATGTCAGTGCAGCTCTGAATGAACGATACATGGGTCCGTCAGGAGCCCAGAAACTCTCTGACCTTTTTTACACACACTGATACAAACAGGTCACAGGTGAGAATGGTTACCTTTAGGAGCCATTCAAACCTGTTTGTGTCACTTGTTCATGTTCTCAGGCCAGAATCACCAGGGTATGTAAACTTTTGATCAGGGTCATTTGGGTAGTTTCTGTTGTCATTATGATTTAAAAAGAATAAACACAGTTGTTTTACAATAAATAGCTTCACCACTAACTATGAGTGAAAGAAAGGTTGTTGTATTATCATTCATATTCTCTGAAAAATGGCCCAAAAAAAATCACAAATTCTGACAGGGTCAATGCTAACCCTAACCCTAACTTATGACTACAACTATGAAAATAAATTACTGTTAATTCTGCAGCCTGTGGTCATTTATGAAGCAAGTCTTGTTCTCTCTGTCTTCAGTTCTGAGTCTTTCTGCTGGAGGCTATCCCAGCTTCAGGTTTGTGCACAGTCTAGACAAATAGCAAGGTTAATGTATTCTGATATATTTTGGTGTTGTGTGTGTGATTCCAGGATCGCGACAGTACAGCTCTGTGTGTGAAGAACAGATCAACGTTTGAGCATCAACACAACCATCTGCTGCACTGCCTCGAGAAAACCACTGTGAGTACAACAGAATCAGTACAAACACTGTCACTGTTTAAATCCTTATACCTCATTCCAGACTCAGGCACTTAAGCTTAGACAAGTGTTTTCTAAATTTTTTTAAGGGAACCCGTTTTCAAAAAACGAAAAGGTGTTTAAGCACCATTTTGTTCATTTTCTGTTTAGGTTGAAATTGTTTTTGTTTTTTTTAACAAAAAAAAGTTTTTGTCTTGTCCTTAATAAAATGAGTTAGAGACAGTTTGATGTTCTTAAGAATGTAGTAAGTCATAAATGTACAGTTTTGTTCTGACCTGGGTTAGACCTGGTTTAGACCTTGTTAAGTCCTGGTTTTGTCCTGGTTTAGACCTGGTTTAGACCTGGTTTAGTCCTGGTTTAGCATTGGTCTTCACAGTTCCTCTGTTGAATCCCTGTCTGAGCAGAACCACGAGTTCACGGACGAGCTGACCTACAGTGAGCTGTGTATGACCGAGTCGGCTTTCAAGACCAGCCGCAGCACCTCTCTGTCCAGCCACCAGGGGGCGCATAACAACTCCACCGGCTGCTGTCCTCGCAGAGTCAGAAGAAGAGCCGCTATGCGCCTGGCCAACTCCACAGTGTCAGTGAGCCGCGGGAGCATACAGGAGCTTGACACCCTGCACAGCAAGACAACCACCATCCCTCCTCAAATGTAAGTAAACGTATCTCACGTCCACAAACGCAAGTAAACGTATCTCACGTCCACAAACGCAAGTAAACGTATCTCACGTCCACAAACGTAAATAAGCGTATCTCACGTCCCACAAACGCAAGTAAGCGTATCTCCGTCCACAAAGCAAGTAAACGTATCTCACGTCCACAAACGCAAGTAAACGTATCTCACGTCCACAAACGCAAGTAAACGTATCTCACGTCCACAAACGCAAGTAAACGTATCTCACGTCCACAAACGTAAGTAAACGTATCTCACGTCCACAAACGCAAGTAAACGTGTCTCACGTCCACAAACGCAAGTAAACGTATGTCACGTCCTGGCGTGTAAGTAAACGTATCTCACGTCCTGGCGTAGGTAAACGTATCTCACGTCCACAAACGCAAGTAAACGTATCTCACGTCCACAAGCGCAAGTAAACGTATCTCACGTCCACAAACGCAAGTAAACGTATCTCACGTCCGCAAACGTAAGTAAACTTATCTCACGTCCGCAAACGTAAGTAAACGTACATCACATCCGCAAACGTAAGTAAACGTACATCACATCCGCAAACGTAAGTAAACGTACATCACGTCCACAAACGTAAGTAAACGTACATCACGTCCACAAACGCGGGATAAACGTACATCATGTCCACAAACGCAGAGTAAACGTACATCACGTCCACAAACGCGGAGTAAACAAAGATCACGTCCACAAACGCAAGTAAACGTCCATCACGTCCACAAACGCAAGTAAACGCACATCACGTCCACAAACGCAAGTAAATGCGCATCACGTCCACAAACATCACGTCCACAAACATCACGTCCACAAACGCAAGTAAACGTACATCATGTCCACAAACGCGGAGTAAATGTACATCACGTCCACAAACATCACATCCACAAACGCAAGTAAACGTACATCACGTCCACAAACGCGGAGTAAACATCCATCACGTCCACAAACGCAAGTAAACATACATTACGTCCACAAACGCAAGTAAACGCACATCACGTCCACAAACATCATGTCCACAAAAGCAAGTAAACGCACATCACGTCCACAAAAGCAAGTAAACGTACATCACGTCCCACAACGCGAGTATGGCGTCCATCACGTCCACAAGCGAGTAAATGGCGTCCATCACGTCCACAAACGCGGAGTAAACGTCCATCACGTCCACAAACGCGGAGTAAACGTCCATCACGTCCACAAACGCGGAGCAAACGTCCATCACGTCCCCAAACGCGGAGTAAACGTCCATCACGTCCACAAACGCGGAGTAAACGTCCATCACATCCACAAACGCGGAGCAAACGTCCATCACGTCCCCAAACGCGGAGTAAACGTCCATCACGTCCACAAACGCGGAGTAAACTTACATCACGTCCACAAACGCGGAGTAAACTTACATCACGTCCACAAACGCGGAGTAAACGTCCATCACGTCCACAAACGCGGAGTAAACTTACATCATGTCCACAAACGTAAGAAAAACATACATCACGTCCACAAACACAAGTAAACGCACATCACGTCCACAAACGCAAGTAAACGCACATCACGTCCACAAACATCATGTCTACAAAGCGCCAAGTAACGCACATCACGTCCACAAACATCACGTCCCAGCAAACGCAAGCGCACATCACGTCCACAAACGCAAGTAAACATACATCACGTCCTGGCGCAAAGTAAACGCACATCACGTCCACAAACCTCATGTCCACAAAAGCAAGTAAACGCACATCACGTCCACAAACATCACATCCACAAAAGCAAGTAAAGCGTGCATCACGTCCACAAGCGCAAACGTGCATCACGTCCACAAACGCGAGTAAACGTGCATCACGTCCTGGCGTAAGTAAGCGTGCATCACGCCCGTGAAGTAAGCGTGCATCACGTCCTGGCGTGAAGTAACGTGCATCACGTCCTGGCGTAAGTGGCGTACATCACGCGTCCTGGCGTAAGTAACGTGCATCACGTCCACAAACGCGAGTAAAGCGCGCATCACGCCCACAAACATCACGTCCACACAAACGCAAGTAAAGCGCACATCACGTCCACAAAGCGCAAGTAAGCGCACATCACGTCCACAAACATCATGTCTACAAACGCAAGTCGCACATCACGTCCACAAACATCACGTCCACAAAGCGCAAAGTAAGCGCACATCACGTCCACAAACGCAAGTAAACATACATCACGCCCACAAAGCGCAAAACGCACATCACGTCCACAAACCTCATGTCCACAAAAGCAAGTAACGCACATCACGTCCACAAACATCACATCCACAAAAGCAAGTAGCGTGCATCACGTCCACAAACGCAAGTAAACGTACATCACGCCCACAAACGCGAGTAAACGTGCATCACGTCCTGGCGTAAAGTAGCGTGCATCACGTCCTCACAAAGCGCGAGTGGCGTGCATCACGTCCTGGCGTAAATGGCGTACATCACGTCCAGAAAGCGCGAGTAAACGTGCATCACGTCCACAAACGTAAGAAAAAGCGTACATCACGTCCACAAACGCAAGTAAACGTACATTACGTCCACAAACGCGGAGTAAACGCACATCACGTCCACAAACGCGGAGTAAACGCACATCACGTCCACAAACGTAAGAAAAACATACATCCCGTCCACAAACGCAAGTAAACGCACATCACGTCCACAAACATCACGTCCACAAACACAAGTAAACGCACATCACGTCCACAAACATCATGTCTACAAACGCAAGTAAACGCACATCACGTCCACAAACATCACGTCCACAAACATCACGTCCACAAACGCAAGTAAACGCACATCACGTCCACAAACATCACGTCCACAAACGCAAGTAAACGCACATCACGTCCACAAAGCGCAAGTAAAGCGCGCATCACGCGTCCACAAACATCATGTCTACAAAGCGCAAGTAAACGCACATCACGTCCACAAACATCACGTCCACAAAGCGCAAACGCACATCACGTCCACAAACGCAAGTAAACATACATCACGCCCACAAACGCAAGTAAACGCACATCACGCCCACAAACCTCATGTCCACAAAAGCAAGTAACGCACATCACGTCCACAAACATCACATCCACAAAAGCAAGTAAAGCGTACATCACGCGTCCACAAACGCAAGTAAACGTGCATCACGTCCACAAACGCGAGTGGCGTACATCACGTCCTGGCGTAAAGCGTACATCACGCGTCCTGGCAAAGTAACGTGCATCACGTCCACAAGCGTAAGTAAAGCGTACATCCGTCCTGGCGTAAGTAAGCGTACATCCGTCCACAAGCGTAAATGGCGTACATCACGTCCTCAAAGCGAATGGCGCGCATCACGTCCACAAACATCCGTCCACAAAGCGCCAAACGCACATCACGTCCACAAACGCAAGTAAGTGCACATCACGTCCACAAACATCATGTCTACAAACGCAAGTAAACGCACATCACGTCCACAAACATCACGTCCACAAACGCAAGTAAACGCACATCACGTCCACAAACGCAAGTAAACATACATCACGTCCACAAACGCAAGTAAACGCACATCACGTCCACAAACCTCATGTCCACAAAAGCAAGTAAACGCACATCACGTCCACAAACATCACATCCACAAAAGCAAGTAAACGTACATCACGTCCACAAACGCAAGTAAACGTACATCACGTCCACAAACGCGGAGTAAACGTACATCACGTCCACAAACGTAAGTAAACGTACATCACGTCCACAAACGCGGAGTAAACGTACATCACGTCCTGGCGTAAAGTAAACGTACATCACGTCCAGAAACGCGGAGTAAACGTACATCACGTCCACAAACGTAAGAAAAACGTACATCACGTCCACAAACGCAAGTAAACGTACATTACGTCCACAAACGCGGAGTAAATGTATATCACGTCCACAAACGCAGAGTAAACGTCCATCACGTCAACAAACGTAAGAAAAACATACATCACGTCCACAAACGTAAGAAAAACGTTTATCACGTCCACAAACGTAAGAAAAACATACATCACGTCCACAAACGTAAGGAAATGTATATCATATTTAAAAATGTAAGAAAACAAACATCACATTTACAAAAGTAAGGAAACGTACATCATATATATATCATATATATTTTTTACGTCTTTTAATCATACACTTTTCGTGTTTGCCAGTCGTTCGAGTCTTAACGCTCGGACCGAGGATCTGAAGATAAACTGTGGGGAGCAGGACTTCACAGCAGCTATCATTAGCATCCCCACTCCTCCAGCAAACAGTCCAGATGACAGCCTGCCTCCTTCGCCGGCTCCCATTCCCGGGATTCTACGAAACACCAGAGCCACTGCATGCACCTATGACACCTTCAAAATCTCCTCTTTATAACGCACCTTCCCATTAGAACTCACCAAGACTCAGACCCTACTCCAAATCTGACCGAACATCCGTCACACTAAACCGGGCAAAAACAGCAAGGACTGAGACAGAAGTGTGCGAGGGTTTTGAGAGAGCAATTATGAAAAGGATATATATTTGAGTAATTGCTTTAAAATTGTGGCTGGAAATCAAGGGAAGATGTGAAAGGATGGTTTGTTGGAGACATTTAGACAAAGAACTGTCTGAGATTTGAAATGAAGGCAATACCTATAGTAAAAGGGAAGAAAATTTTTATTTGAGTCATTTTTATTTAGTTTGCAAGTCAAATACAAAAAAATGGCCAATCGGGATTGTGTTGTTGAAGTGATTTTTAAAGAACTTTTCAGGACAGATTCATGATGGTGGAAAGAAAACTGTGGGAAAAATAATAAAATATGGTTTGTTGGAGCCATTTTGAATATAAAATCAATCTGTAGTCATCAATGTTTGTTATGTTGGAGTTATGGAGAATTGTTTAAGAAATTCAAAATGAAGGAAGGGCTTAAGAAATAGTGATTTTAATGAACAAAAATATTTTTCTTGAATTTGTTAAAGCTATAATGAAAAAAAATGTTCAAGGTTTAAAAAAATATAGATGGAATGGTGGAAATTGTAAAAGGGATACCAAACTAAAAAGCCATTCTGGGTCTAACTTAACAGTTACAAAAGAAAACCAAACAAATTCCTGTGACAAACCAAAAAAAGAAAAAAACAGAAAAAAAAAGTAAAGATGTTTGAGTCAAAGAACAAAGTCTTTTAAAAATGCTATCTTCAGTCAAAATGCTGCCAATAACAGGTAATGGTTATATTTTCTTAGAATCTTGTTAAATTGTATAAGTTATGGTATATAGAATGTATATATGTCAAGGAATCAATACCTTCAACCAATTGTAAATTAAATATGGGTCAGACTCAACTTAAGGTTTTTACATGCATGGGGAGAATCAGCATGTGGCGCATTGACTGCTTGTCCCACCTCTGTAGTGCTCACTGTCTGCTTTTGAATTTTAAATTTAGGACGAACTGATACAAAGAACTTGTGCATCTTTAAAAACCCAACAAAGCACATGTCAAAGGTGAAATCCAAAATGGCCTCCACAAACCTCATGAAGCAAGGTCTCCAACAAAAAAAGAACAAGAATAATGGTTGCTTTATTACCACCATTTTGTATCAAAGGTTTTAACAGAATAAGCCAAGATGGCCGCAGAGAGAAACCAGTGCCTGTATTTAACAAAGCCATAAATGGACTCTTATACTTTCCCTTTCAAACCTCAAATCCTAAACTTGTGGCACTATGAACAGGGTATAAAATTGAAAAATAAGCTCTTACTGAAGAAAGGATGGAAGATTTAACAGATGGACAAAATAAGACTGAAATAAGACTAAGTTTGAAAATGCAGCAAAACTTCCCAAAGCCTACTTAGCCTCTTACTTTGTACACAACACTTATGCACAATGTTTTAATCCTTGCACAAACCTTGAGAGAAAAGATCATTTTGTTGGCGCCAAATTCCAAAGAGCATGGTGAAGACTCAAAATGGATACCGAGTCAGTAGAAGGCTTTTCTAAATATACAAGCCTGCGTTTAACTAAAATGTAAGGAAATGACTAATGATGAGAATAAACCTTGTCTTTGGATGAACTTACCTCAAATGGAACAGTTTGCTTTCATATCTTCTTTTGGAACTGGATTTTTGAAGAATGGAATCGTAAATGTCTTGAAACTGTAGATATTTTGTGACGTAAAGTCAAGCTGTCAACTTTTGACTTGGACCAAAAAGAAAAGAGGAAAATCATGAATAAAACTTTCAAACTTTGTGAAAAAAGAGGGGTTTGATGGGATACAAAATGGAAGTACAGAAGAATGTTTTGGATTTGTTTCTTTCTTTTGATTTTCACCTGAAACATGGAATTTCTGGAAGGATGAAAGACTACAATTTCAAATGGAACGATGCTATTTTGGTTTAGAATTCATCCAAAATGGAAAATTAATGAAGACAAGCAAAGCAAAAATGGAAAAAACAAAATGACCGCCAAGAAACACCAGTTGAAATTCTGCCTTTTGCTGCAAACTCTTGGGAATTGGAAATGGAAAAAAACTATAAAAACTGGACTTTTATGGTTCTACTTTGAGCCAAAAAAGTTTGAGTACTTGCATCAGTGAAGAAAAGCTAGAATATGTAAAGACATTGAAAGACGCATGAATTTACTCACTTTTAATCGATCTATGCTGAGCCCGGATACTGTTCACATTTAAACACTGAGCTAAAAATCCTAAACTGAGCTGGACTTGCCTCAAAAACGGGTTGAATTGAACGCATAAAGTTTTGGGATTTGACAAACGGAAAGAACGCCTTTTAAAATATGCAACATTACAACAAGCAGGAAAATACCATCAACAAAGAAATACAATAAAATATATGATACATACAAATAATACTATTAATATCATTGTGTGTAATTATTGCAGGGAACTCATTGTAAAGACGTCCATTTGTTGTGAGTGGAAACATTACTGCAATATTCAAGGAAAAGGAAACAAAGGTCCATAAAAGCTCTTAAATGCAAAACTAATTATTGACTGCTTTTTGCTTTTTAAAATGGAGCTAAGCTTTAGTCAAACAAATCATCTAAAATCTTAATAAGAATATATAAAAAGTAGCTTTAGAAAAAGGTAGAAAAAGTTCTGTGGAAAACACAAAATGACTGCCGCTTAAATAAATTCAAACTATAAAAGGGTTTGAATTTTTTATTCAGATTATTGTACAAAATAATTTAGCACAAGACTCCATCAAATGAACTGTTAATATGTGTTAGTAAAATAAAAATGTTTCAAATATATTACTGCCACAAATACAGTGGTCAGTGGTCACTTTTACTCTTCTGCGAGTTTAGTGTAACGTTAGCTTAATGAGAACAAACGTCTGCTAATGACTTACCCTCAGCTCCTTTTTGCCCTGAAACCTTATTGCCCTCTTTTTCTTTTGTTTTCTCTCTTTTCTAAATCACAGGAACGTTGTCTGTTTTGGACCAGAGTTAAATCTGGGCTTTTCTAGTCTCAGTAAGAATCAGAAGAAGGTCGTCGTTAATTCAAGTCATATATTTGTATTAATCATACAAGAAGAATAAATAAAAAGCACAGCGTGACACAGACTTTAAAAAAGAATGACAACGTTCTTGTCTTTGTGAGTTTATATTTTTGCTGTTGGACCAAACCTTTTCTCTCTAAAATCATCTTTGTGTGATTAATTGAACATTCCAACCTGATTAAGAGCTCAACCCTTTTGTTAAGTTATAATTAAAAACCTGGAGATACACCTCCTTCTACAACATGAGCAGACATTGCAAAACAATGTTGTTAATATTGGTTTAGTTAAAAATACACTCATGCATTTCAAGCTCAATGCTTTAATTTTTTTTAAATATATAACTTCATTTCACAAAAAAAAAAAAAGAAAAAATGCTTAACTTAGCATTTTTTTACATTATTATTATTATTAAAATCCTTTCCTTGATCTTAAATTACTTCATTTTTAAAAAGCCTTAAAAACATAAAAATGCAATGAGAGCTTTTACCCTCAGCGTTTCCTCTTCCTCTGTAGACGTTAGTGCGACCGATTGAAGAGAAGTCCTACAGAATGTAACATATTTTGTATTATAAACTTCACTTGCATCTTCCAATGAAATCCTCCATTTAAAAAAAAATATATAAAAATAAAAAGCTAGAGATGGGAGTCGCCGGTTGAGTTCCGACCAACGGCAGACTTCCTGCATGAGCCTCATTAGAAACAGTAGAAGTAGCACTACTGCATTAGAACCATATCATGAGCGGGTCCACGAGGGGCTCAGACCGGGACTTAGACCTGGACCAGGATTTTATCATCTCGAAGATCTCTAAGCTAACATTGGTCTGTGATACACAACTATCTCTGATTTAACGATAGCCCAAAGAAATGTAAATAAACATTATTACATTATTTTCAGTTCCTCAATGAGGCCAGCAGATGGCGTATGTGGCCTTGTGTTTTACTCCATTACAGCCATTTTTGTCACATTTTCCAACCTCGAAACAACAGCTCTGTTGTTGTTGCATGGTTCAGGAACCTTTCTTTTTGCAGCTTTCTAAACAAGCCACGGTTAGTTCAAGCCAAACACGTGAGCCTCAGAACGAGATTTTAAATTAAAAAGTAGGCCATGGCTAAACGTATACAGATCATTTTATAAACCCACATCTTTAGTCCAGTTTACCTCTTTTGTTCTGTTCTGTTGATTTGTCCAAAGAGCATAAATGTCTCTCTGTTCAAACTCTAAATAAAGCCTGGTGTAAGTGTAAAGTCTGGTCTAGAGCCCTCTCTGGACCCGGTCCAGTCCACAACACTGTTATGAGTCGGAGGAAAGCCTCAGTTCTGGTTTTGCATGACTTGATTTTGTCTCCTCCAGGTTTAATTCTTTGTCCTGTTTCTGAACGAAGTCTGCACTGAACCAATGTAAAGATTATATTCAACAAAAGATCTACGAGAAACATGAGACACACACATTACGACCGGAACCAGACATTTAGACCTGGATTAGACCAGATTCTGACTGGGTTTAGACCAGGTATAGTTCTGGGTTTTGCTCTATTCAAATGCAGTTCTAATCATGTTTTGTTCTGGTTTAAAGTTCAGACCAAGTTTGGTCTTGGTTTAAGCTTGATTCTAGTCTCGGCTTTAGACCAAAGTTAGTCCTGGTCTAGCCCTGTTTTTCTTATTTATTCTTGTTTTAATCAAGACTAACTTTTTTAAGTTTTAGTCCTAATTTTATCCCTTAAACCGTTTTTTTATCTGTTTCATCATCAGTTTATGTCTTTGTTATTGTCCCAGTTTTAGTTGTAGCTTCCTTAATCTTTATTGGTCCTGGTCTGGTCCTGGTCTGGTCCTGGTCTGGTCCTGGTCCTAGTCCTGGTCCTGGTACTGGTCCTGGTCTGGTCCTGGTCTGGTCCTAATCCTGGTCCTGGTCTGGTCTGGTCCTGGTCTGGTCCTGGTCTGGTCTGGTCTGGTCCTGGTCTGGTCTGGTCCTGGTCTGGTCCTGGTCTGGTCTGGTCCTGGTCCTGGTCTGGTCTGGTCCTGGTCTGGTCTGGTCCTGGACTGGTCCTGGTCCTGGTCCTGGTCTGGTACTGGTCTGGTCCTGGTCTGGTCCTGGTCTGGTCCTGGTCTGGTCTGGTCCTGGTCTGGTCTGGTCTGGTCCTGGTCCTGGTGCTAGTCCTGGTCCTGGTCCTGGTCCTGGTCTGGTCCTGGTCCTGGTCCTGGTCTGGTCCTGGTCCTGGTCCTAGTCCTGGTCCTGGTCCTGGTCTGGTCCTGGTCCTGGTCTGGTCTGGTCTGGTCCTGGTCTGGTCCTGGTCTGGTCTGGTCTGGTCTGGTCCTGGTCTGGTCTGGTCCTGGTCTGGTCTGGTCCTGGTCTGGTCTGGTCTGGTCCTGGTCTGGTCCTAGTCCTGGTCCTGGTCTGGTCTGGTCCTGGTCTGGTCTGGTCTGGTCCTGGTCCTGGTCCTGGTCTGGTCCTGGTCTGGTCCTGGTCCTGGTCTGGTCTGGTCCTGGTCTGGTCTGGTCCTGGTCTGGTCTGGTCCTGGTCTGGTCCTGGTCCTGGTCTGGTCTGGTCCTGGTCCTGGTCCTGGTCTGGTCTGGTCTGGTCTGGTCTGGTCCTGGTCTGGTCCTGGTCTGGTCCTGGTCTGGTCTGGTCCTGGTCCTGGTCCTGGTCCTGGTCTGGTCTGGTCCTGGTCTGGTCTGGTCTGGTCTGGTCCTGGTCTGGTCCTGGTCCTGGTCTGGTCTGGTCTGGTCTGGTCTGGTACTGGTCTGGTCCTGGTCCTGGTCCTGGTCCTGGTCCTGGTCCTGGTCTGGTCCTGGTCTGGTCTGGTCTGGTCTGGTCCTGGTCTGGTCTGGTCTGGTCTGGTCTGGTCTGGTCTGGTCTGGTCTGGTCTGGTCCTGGAGTGTGGCTCCAGCTGAATGCCACTGCTGCATGTAAGATACCGTTGTAGGTATTTCCTGTTTTCTCTAAATCACTTTATTTCAGCTTTAACTATGATTTTTAACGTCTCATTGTTAACAGTACTTTATTATCCACTATTTATTTGAGATTTTTACCATTTCTGTGTTTGTAAATGTTTGACAAAAGTAATGATTAAATGCAATACAAAAAAAAATTATAATAGCTTTTTTTTTTCTTTTGATTTGTTGCTTAGTTAAAAGATAAAACATTTAAAGAAAAGGCCTGAAGCAATATATATATATATATATATATATATATATATATATATATATATATATATATATATATATATATATATATATATATATATATATATATAAATTATTTTTATTCTCTATTATTTAAAATCTCTTAAACGAGTGATACATGGATTGTACATGCTTCGACAGAACTTTATAAATACTTTACATACTCAGGTTTTATTTGCATTTTTATTATTTTATTTATTTGTAATTTATGTACCTTCTCTAAAAAAAACTAATATCAGGTTTCCTTTGATCAACTGTGTCATTTTAAAATTGTGAATACATTTTATGCACCGTTTATTTATTTGTACAGTTTAGAAAAAAATGTTTACAATTCCAGATTTGAAAGAATTTTAAATCTGCCTTTGAACTTAGCCATATTTAACTTGTTGGAAAAATTGGAGCCGTACTTCAATCTAAACAGTTTTCTTCCATTATATTTCTGTTAAATGTTGGTTTTTGTTTGGTTATGAATCAGAAAAGACTGAAAAGGCATAGTTACTGGATGTAACTACAGTTCTACGAGTAAACGTACCATACTTGACAGGTTCTGTCTGTTTTCTTTCATAAATATGACCATTGTTTTATGCATTTTCAGACTCTGTCGTAATGATTTGTCCTGTTTTGTTCACTTTAACCTTCGCAGATGTTTCTGTGGTTGATGTTTGAATAATTTGGTTTAAATGCTGCAGACAGTGGAGTCGAGTCACAGAGTGTATATTCCATTCCACAAATAAAGACTACAGGAACCAGAATGCACTGCGCCTCTCACTCTCTGTTTGTCCAGCTCTTCACCTGCAGCTGCTCCTCTTTAAATGTAAACTAACCAGATACGAACTGTGGCGTCCTGGACAGAAAGAAGAAGAGTGTTTTTCCATTTTATTCATCTGTTCCATTTTCCATTGGAGCTAGAAACATATACAATCAAACAGTGCATTATTTTGACACACAATCGATAAATAAAGGACAGACAACAAAACACATACCTTACACAACCTTTAGCCAGGTGCTAAACCTGTTCAGAAAACTTCCCCGCCAAAACCCCACAAACATTTGAAATGCTTTCTGTGACCTAAACAGGAAGCTCCGGGCTGAGACCGGAAGTCCTTCACAACAAAAGACCCTAATGGGTTTGTTACACTTCCGCCGATCACGAGTAAATTAACAACAATATAATCAAGTGATTCAAACCTTTACCTTGTACACAACAGATTTTCTTCTCATTATATAAAAGATAAACACATATTTTGTGTTTCTCTGTAAGTTCAAGTTTCTCTCTTTTCTCCGTCAGACATTCTTCCTTTACATGTTCAGAAAAAGGATCAGCGTGTTTCCTAAACCGTTCCCTAGTATCCTCGTTTATACTGTCTGTAATGTTTTCTTTGTCTGCTTCTGACCGTGACCCAGACTTTGTCCATCTCTGTGGGATCAGCTGGGGGGGAGGGGGGTTCTTTAAACTTTGCAGGAAGTGTTTTATATGTTTAACGTGTTTACTTCTTCAGATCTGATGATGTCTCAGACGACGATGATGATGATGATGATGGCTCTTGAGGTGGAACTGAAGCCGACAGAACTCTGTAAACGAATGAATGTTTTCTGAACTCTTGAAACTGGTGTTTCTCTTGTGTTTTCTGATCAGCTAAGCATCACTTTCACACTTTTCTTGTTCCATGTCTTCTTTATAAAACATATTTTCTTCATCTTTGTCCTTCTCTATTAACTCCTCCTTCTTTACCATCTCACATTCTTCACCAAATGCTTGAGCTGAAACAGAGATGTCACAGGTTGATTCTTCATTTTGAAACTCATGTTGTCATTTTGGACTTTCCTTATTGTTTAAAATCTCATCTTGAGAAAGAAATTTCACAATTTTAAAGTTTTTCCACCAGTTTCGGCGTCTCATCGTCTCTCAAGCCTTCATTCAAATCTATATCTTCTCGGTTTAGCTCCTCCTTCCTTTCCTCAGCATTAATTAAAGAGGGTTGTTCATTTTCTATATTGCATTTCTTTTACCTTCGATAATGTTGTTACTTTTGGACTTTGTGAGCACAGACGGACTTTGAAGACCATCTGTAATGTCTCTGTTACATGTGTATATTTATTCTTCACAAACTTCTCACTTTGTACAACATCTGCACCATTTGCAACATGTATTTCATCACCAGCCTCTCCGTTTCCTCTCTGGGTCATTTTCAGTCCTTTCTTTACAGAGTTTACAGAACAAACCACAGTCGGGCTGAGAAAGATCAGAAAACAGTGTCATATCTACGCATTTAGTTTTTTATTTAAAAGCTTATTTTACAGACGCTGCCAGGTCAGTAAAAGAAATGATCTTTATTCCATTAAAACTAAAAACAAGAGTATTATCAAGTTTAACATCTTTTAATATTTACCAGAGTAATTCAACCAGGCCTGTTTATTAATCTGAACACATCTCCATCTCTCACCAAACCTTTATTTATGACCCTTCACAATAAAAGCTCTCAACATGAAAGCCTCCATGACTTGTGTCATAATAATGATCTAATAATATCATAAAGATTTATCAGAGGAAAGAAGTGTTACTGTGGGTTCTCTCCAGGTACTCCGGTTCCTCCCACCGCCCAAACACATCTCCAGGTCAACTGGCAACTTTAAAGTGTCCCTAGTGACTGTCTGTCTCTAAGTGTTAACCCTGTGACCCTGGCCACTATCCAGGGCGACCCCCGCCTCAGGCCCAAGGCTGCTGGGATAGGCTCCAATCACATGACCTACAACAGGACTAAGAGGAAGAATATGAGTGATAATTATCATGTTACAAACATATCGTGACCTGGCACCAACACACTTAAGTTTCATTTAAAACCTCCACTGGTCCCTTTCCTTTAACCACAGAGGGATCTGAGACGGATATCCCACTTATTATTCTTGTTAGGCCCGAGCCGGTGATGAACGGGAGGGCCTATTGTTTTTGCTCAGAATTTTTTTTTTTCTGCAAAATGATCCTAAATTTGACCCAGTGAACATGCACAAAAAGTCATTTTTATTGGTCTCAGACTTCAAGCTCGGCGAAAAATGTATGTATTTAAAGTCCCCGAAATAAAATTACAAAACATTCAGTGGCGGCCCCTAGAAAAGTCAAAATACATTGGGCCTATGGAAAGTGAAAGTAACTTCTTTCCAACGTAGAAAAATGAAACTTGGTACATCCATAGGACACCCCAGGGCAAACAGAAAAGTCTATGACAGCCACACCCTAAACTCACAAAGATATGTAAATAAAAGGGTTATCTTTAGAAATGGCTCTCCAGCGCCCCCTACAAACTTATAATGGGACCCAAGAATTTAGTTTGTCATAGAGACATAAAATTTGGTACACACATCTCTTATGTCATGACGAGCATAAAAGCCAATGACAACCACCCCCTATCTATAAATGTGTTGCCATAGCAACGTCCCAAAAATGTGGAAAAAGTCAATGGGAAGTGAAAATTTTAGTTTGTCGTAGGCAAATGAAACTTGGTACACATATCCACCATGGGCTTATGAACAAAAAAGCCAACGGGGACCACACCCTATCACACACGGGAAGGCGGCCATTTTGAATTGAAAATGTGAACCAACTTAGAATACAACCTCTCTTTTAAAAAACAACAGAAAATAGCTGCTTCATTCCACAGACACCAAACTTGGGCAAAATAAAATGTGTGTGAAATAGACAGGCGTTTTTCTTGTCGTTTTTGCTCGAGTTATATTTTTTTTAATTATAATTTGGTATATTTTTTTTTCTGCAAAATGATCCTCAATTTGACCCAGTAAACGTGCAACTAAAAGTCAATTTTATTGGTCCCAGACTTAAAGTCCGGCGAAAAATGTATGTATTTTAAGTCCCCGAAAAAAAAAAAATACAAAAAATGACTCAGTGGCGACCCCTAGAAAAGTCAAAATACATTGGTTCTATGGAAAATGAAAGTAAATTTTTCCAATGTAGAAATACAAAACTTGGTACATCCATAGGACACCTCAGGGCAAACAGAAAAGTTTATTACAGCCA
Organism: Perccottus glenii; assembly: GCA_024416835.2. Taxonomy (NCBI): domain Eukaryota; kingdom Metazoa; phylum Chordata; class Actinopteri; order Gobiiformes; family Odontobutidae; genus Perccottus; species Perccottus glenii. The sequence continues at coordinate 1,443,597 of CM044555.2, read as the reverse complement.
TACTGTAAACTCAACAGAAAATCTACTATGTTGGGTGGAATGCGTGACCACCTAAATCGCACCCCTTGTGTCTAAAGGCTTTTCATCTAAACAGCTCCAAATTTGGTGAGTATCCTCTAGACATGTGTAACAAAAAAGTTATCAATTTGTTTTTTGATATATTTGTGGCTGTGGTCGTAATGAGTCTGTGAAGAGGCAGCCATTTCTTTGGGAAATAAATGCCATTTCCCAATTGCCAGGATCCTTCCTTTAGAGGAGGCCCCTCCAGAGCCACGGCTAGAGTCTTAGAAAACTCCTCAGAATCCTTTGGAACTTGTAACCTTGTACTTTTAGACAGGTTATATTTACATTTTGCCTTTTTAAACAGGGGGGTGCAGCGATTCCTGAGTCATCTCAGATCTCCAGCCAGTACTTTGTTTTTCTCGCATTAGCCCAAGCATAATCTATTATTTTCAAAGGTTCCCCGCGGTCTCAAGGGAGGCGAGGGCCTTTAACGCCGCTTGCGGCTTTAATTATTATATTATTATTATTATTATTATTATTATTATTATTATTATTATTATTATTATTATTATTATTATTATTATTATTATTATTATTATTATATTTTAATGTGCAGCTGCAAAACCACAAAACTAATAAAATATGACTGAAAAAATGTAAACTGCATGAAAAGTTCTCGGGTTGTTATTACACGGTCTTAGTCTTAAACAGAATTTAATTAACTTTAATATTTGTAATTACTGAGAGATTTAGTGAATTTAAGCTTTAACATAAACTGTGCTTCATTAAGTATTCCTCCTAAAACTGCAGGACGAGCTGAAAGAATGCATCAACAACAAAATCAGATAAAAAAAACCTGCTGAGACAAATTTGTTTATTTCTAATAAATACTTTTACAAAAGAACATTGTGCTCTTTTTTCAGTTTGGTCTGGTTCTGATCAGATCAGTGACGTGTTCAGGCTTTGCACACTTGCCACGTCCCACCCTTCCTTTTATAAACGGCACACATCGGGTACTATCGAGGCGGCCGTGCAAGGGTTCTGCTTCCTGTGGTTTAGCCTGGTTTTAAAGATAAGCAGCTCAGTGAATCTTTGGTCTGAGTCTGAAGATGGAGACGGTTAAAGCGGTGCTGGTCTGGTTTGTTCAGACCCTGGTTCGACGCTGGTTTTTCCTCTTCACTTTAGTGGCTTTATATTATTACCATGTTCGTCTGGACAAAGACATGCGCTGCTCCTGTAAATCCCAGAAGCTGGACTGCCGGACCTACCTGTTGGTCCCGGGTCTGGTCCTGTTCCTGGTCCAGCTCTGGGTGGATCTCAGTCTCCACAGAGTCTGTAAACTCCTCTGTGGGAGCCTCTGGAAGAAGATGGTCCTGGTTCTGCTCAAACGGGTTTTAGAGGCGGCCTTCGTGGGTCTGCTCTGGGTTGAGTCGGTGCTGTTGGACGGAGACTGGTACGTCTGCTGCGGACGAGGAAACATAAACTGCTCCCCGTACGAGGCCAATGTGGTGCGGCCGGGTTCTGACCAGATCCGCAACGAGTCTCAGGTCAGAAACCTTTAAAACTTTAGATTTGAACAGTTTTAGAAGAATTTGAGTAGGTTTAAGATGGATTTTAACAGGTTTTAGAGTTGGATTTAATACATTTGAATGTTTCTTAAAGAAATTAGGTAAACTTAACATTTCTTCAGTATTTACTGAAAGTTTGTGAACTAAGTTGAATGAAACGGATGAATGAATTTTTGTTGGTACAAAAATTATCTCAAACATTTTCCAATTAAGTATCAAGAAATTCAATATTTCAGAATATATGAAAAGGAAAGTTCAGATTTGAGTGTGTTTTTAGGTAAATATTATAATTTTTAAGCGTTGAACCTGAGCAGTTCATTTGAATCTATATTTACACATCTATGATATTAGATCATAAATATATTAATATCAAGTCCCGTATTAGTCCCGTTAGAGGTCATGTGACTGGAGCCTATCCCAGCAGCTTTGGGCCTGAGGCAGTTAGTCGCAGGGTTAACATTTAGAGACAGACAGTGACAGACAACCATTCACTCTCACATTCTTTCACGAGGGACACTTCAGAGTTACATTTAACCTGTACATGTGTTTGGATGGTGGGAGGAACTGGAGTACCTGGAGAGAACCCACAGTAACACGAGGAGGACATGCAGACTCTTCACAGAAAGACTGAAGTCGAACGGGTTTTGAACTCACAACCTTCTTACTGTGAAGCAGGAGTGCTAACCACTCTGCCTCGTGCTCCTGTTTATATTTGACTAAACTAAATGAAACTTTACACATGACGTGTCGAGGATTATTTATAAATTTATAAATGGGGCGGCAGTAGCTCAGTGGGTAGAGTGGTCGTCCTTCAACTGGAAGGTAGGCGGTTCGATTCCCACTCTCCCCACAGTTCATACTGTCATTGTGTCCTTGAGCAAGACACTTAACCCACCTTGCCTCCAGTGGCTGTAACACTGGTAATTACATTAGAACAATGTAAGTCTCTTTGGATAAAAGCGTCAGCTAAATGAATAAATGTAAATCCTGTTTCTATTTGTATTGAAAATTAATCAAGAAAAAACAGTTACCTTACATCTGGACTTAACCTGGTCTAAACCAGGACTAAACCAGTCTCTGCAGTAACAGTGGAGTTTCAGAGGTGTGTTAGTTTCTAAAGCAACAGGAAAGATGTCGTCAGAGTGGACTTTGGTTTTAATGAAATCACAGGAAACACAAAATGAAGGCATGCACCTTCACCTTTGGTTCATGATAAAGACAAACAGGATGTAACTGTGTGAAAACAAAGGCTCCAGCTCAGTTCAAATTAAATTACACCAGATTTTAATCAGTTTAACCTTCTTTTTGTTTAGTTGAAAATGTATTGTTGGCTTTTTAGTTTTGTCGACACTAATAAAATCACTTTATCAACCGAGTTCTCATTTTTGACAGAAAGAAGAAGAGATGTTGTTATAATAATTTTTATTATTATAATTGTTTATATTGTTTATAGTTACTGGGTGCTCATAGTTCTCTACAGGTCATGTCAAATCATGTCATGTCCCCCATGTTAGTCCAAGCATGGAGTAGACATAACTAGAGACATGGCTTGCCAGAGGACTTCTGCACCTGGAGCTAGGGCCTTGGGAGATACACCTCCCACTGACAGCCCCCACTGCAGTGATATAAAATCTTATGTTTTGTTTACTTCTTTAAGCAAACTCACTCTGTACCTTTGATACGTGTCTTTGCTTCATTCTTGCAAGAATAAAACCTGGCCTTTCGCTTTTTATAATATAATCTGTCTCCGTGTCTCTCTGGATAATATAAGGATATAGAATTCTTATAACAGTTGTTGTAATGTCTAAAGCAGACTTAGAGAAACTTATCCATGCTTTTATCTCCAGCAGGTTAGATTACTGTAACGGCCTGCTCACTGGTCTCTCAAAACGAGGGTTAAGACAGCTGCAGCTTATTCAGAACGCGGCTGCTCGGGTTCTTACCAAAACCAGGAAGTACAACCACATTACACCAGTTATAAAATCTCTGCACTGGCTTCCTGTTGCTCAGAGAATAGACTTTAAAACAGCACTGCTGGTTTACAAGTCTCTAAATGGTTTAGCACCAGAATATATCTCTGACATGCTAGTTACTTATGAACCTCCTCGGACTCTGAGAACATCTGGGACAGGCCTTCTGCTCGTGCCCAGAGTTAGAACTAAACAGGGTGAAGCAAGTTCAAGAATAAGTTAAAAACCGTCCTCTTTAGCTCCGCCTACATTCAGTAAAGACAACTGAGAGTGTTTTAGCTTCTATCTTTTCATTTTTTATTTTATATATACTGTATTTTAATTATGTTCATTATTCTAAATCTTGTATATGTATTTTATTTTTATTTTTGTAAAGCACTTTGAGTGACCCTTGTATGAAATGTATTATATAAATATAACTGCTTTGCCTTTAACATTAAACATTTGTACAAAAGAATATCAAGCACCAGGAAGTGATGTAAACTTTTAGAAAAATTCAGTTCAACAAAAAAAGAGAAGTTAAAAGGCAAAGAAAGAAGAGTTATAGTTGGATTTGAACAGGTCTTAGTCGATCTAAACCTGGTCTAAACCTGGTCTGGTCCTGCAGGTGATCGGGATGCTGCTGGTCTTTGTGGTGACCCTCCTGGCGGCCATCTTGTCTTGGTTGCCGTGGAGACGCTGGTTCAGTTCCGCCGCCTGTGATTGGCCAGAGGCGGTTCTGGAGGAGGCGGAGCTTCTGGTGTCTCAGCGAATCAGAACGGCCGCTCGGGACCAGCTCCGGACCAGACTAGACCAACACAGCACCAACGAAGACTGGAGCAAGTGTCAAGACCTGGACCAAGACCTGCTCCAGAACAAGACCGGGTTCACAGACACAGTCCAGATGAGCTCCCTGCCAAATCCAGACCAGATCTAGACTAGACTGAACCGATGTAGACCAAACCCGGGACTAATCCTGGAAGAGACTGGACTGAACCAGGTCTAAACCAGGACTGAACCAGGTCTAAACCAGGACTGAACCAGGTCTAAACCAGGACTAAACCAGGACTGAACCAGGTCTAAACCAGGACTGAACCAGGTCTAAACCAGGACTAAACCAGGACTGAACCAGGTCTAAACCAGGACTAAACCAGGTCTAAACCAGGACTAAACCAGGTCTAAACCGGGACTAAACCAGGGCCTAAACCAGGTCTAAACCAGGACTAAACCAGGACTAAACCCGGTCTAAACCATGACTAAACCGGGTCTAAACCAGGTGTAAACCAGGACTAAACCAGGTCTAAACCGGGTCTAAACCAGGACTAAACCAGGTCTAAACCAGGGTCTAAACCAGGTGTAAACCAGGACTAAACCAGGTCTAAACCGGGTCTAAACCAGGTCTAAACCAGGACTAAACTGGGTCTAAACCAGGCCTAAACCAGGTCTAAACCAGGTCTAAACCAGGACTAAACCAGGACTAAACCGGGTCTAAACCGGGTTTAAACCATGACTAAACCGGGACTAAACCAGGTCTAAACCAGGACTAAACTGGGTCTAAACCAGGCCTAAACCAGGTCTAAACCAGGTCTAAACCAGGACTAAACCAGGACTAAACCGGGTCTAAACCGGGTTTAAACCATGACTAAACCGGGTCTAAACCGGGTTTAAACCATGACTAAACCGGGACTAAACCGGGACTAAACCATGACTAAACCGGGACTAAACCAGGTCTAAACCAGGACTAAACCAGGCCTAAACCAGGTCTAAACCAGGACTAAACCGGGTCTAAACCGGGTTTAAACCAGGACTAAACCAGGTCTAAACCAGGACTAAACCGGGTCTAAACCAGGACTTAACCAGGACTAAACCGGGTCTAAACCAGGACTAAACCGGGACTAAACCGGGACTAAACCAGGTCTAAACCAGGACTAAACCGGGTCTAAACCAGGACTTAACCAGGACTAAACCGGGTCTAAACCAGGACTAAACCGGGACTAAACCAGGGCCTAAACCAGGTCTAAACCAGGACTAAACCAGGACTAAACCCGGTCTAAACCATGACTAAACCGGGTCTAAACCAGGACTAAACCAGGTCTAAACCGGGTCTAAACCAGGACTAAACCAGGTCTAAACCAGGGTCTAAACTAGGTGTAAACCAGGACTAAACCAGGTCTAAACCGGGTCTAAACCAGGTCTAAACCAGGACTAAACTGGGTCTAAACCAGGCCTAAACCAGGTCTAAACCAGGTCTAAACCAGGACTAAACCAGGACTAAACCGGGTCTAAACCGGGTTTAAACCATGACTAAACCGGGACTAAACCGGGACTAAACCATGACTAAACCGGGACTAAACCAGGTCTAAACCAGGACTAAACCAGGCCTAAACCAGGTCTAAACCAGGACTAAACCGGGTCTAAACCGGGTTTAAACCAGGACTAAACCAGGTCTAAACCAGGACTAAACCGGGTCTAAACCAGGACTAAACCGGGACTAAACCGGGACTAAACCAGGTCTAAACCAGAACTAAACCAGGACTAAACCAGGTCTAAACCAGGTCTAAACCAGAACTAAACCAGGACTAAACCAGGTCTAAACCAGAACTAAACCAGGACTAAACTGGGTCTACTACTACCATGCTGCTCACTCTTGGTCCAAGTGGGGTTCCTTCCTTGTGAATTTTGGATAAGACTGTTTCCTATGGTTAATCAAATCTGATCCTCATGTCCTTCATATTAATCCAAACATGAACTACACATAACTTCTGCCTCTGGAGCTTGTTCTGGGGAGTGTGTGTGAAAGATACGCCTCCTACAGCTTAAGATAAGATAATCCTTTATTCGTCCCACAATGGGGAAATTTCTCTGGGGAGAACATGGTTGTCCCACGTCTCAAAAAGGGGGGAGAAGAAGATTCAAACCAGACTGTATTAAAGTGATTAAGGAATGCTTGGTTAACCTAATGGTTAGCATGAGGCTAAAACAACAGGGTTTAATACAGTTAAAGTTTTATGACGAAAACCTAGGAGGCACTTTCTATGGGTCTATAATGTCAGAGAACGTTCTGATTTGTTTGTTTGTTCTTTATTTGGATGGAAGCCAACTACAACAAGTATACCAGTTCAGAAAAGGACTTTTGACAATTAATATAGGCACCACCAGTAAGAGCTAATATTAACATAGTTCTTTGAACTTATATCATCTTGGTTTACACCTGTGAAGGGAAGTACACCTGTGAGCAGGGCTAGTGACGGGGGTCACATGACTTCCTGTGACATCACTCTGAACTTGACAAACGTAGAGATCAGGGACAGGTTTCAAGATTCAAGATTCAAGATTTTTATTCGTCACATACAAAATTATATACAGCATATATAACCAGCAGTGAAATGTGAGTCAGGTCCGCTCCATGGACAGTGCAATTATTAAGGAAAACACACAGATGAAAATATACATAAATGTAGCTATGTAAGAATGAAATAAAAGTAAACAATAAAAAAAATAAGAATAAAATCTAAAAAATATAAAAAATGTGTAATGTGGGAATAAATCTAGATCGCAAAATAATGTACATGAATGTAAACTGTAGACTTAAAATATTAAAATATTAAAAAATGTACAGGGATGTACAGTGTGCATATATGCATTTAGCTGTGGTCTTAAATATTAAGAATCACATGAAGGTGCAGGAAGCAAATGTGCAAAACAGTTTGTAACAAAACAGAGTGACACTGTCAGTGTGTCAGTGTGAGGTGGCTGGTTTAGAGTTCAAGAGCCTGATGGCCTGTGGGAAAAAACTCCTCCTGAGTTTCTCGGTTTTTGCCATCAGGCTACGGTAGCGCTTACCAGATGGCAGTAAAGTGAAAATATGATTACTGGGGTGGGTGGAGTCTTTGGTGATTTTTGCAGCTCTGCTTCTACAGCGTTTGTGGTAGATGTCCTGCAGAGAGGGGAGGGCAGACCCTGAAATGCGCTCAGCTAAGCGCACAACTCTCTGCAGGGCTTTGGAGCTGTTCCCATACCACACAGAGATACATTGAGTCAGTATACTTTCTATAGCTCCAGAATAGAAAGTTTTCAGGATTGAGACCCTGAATTTCCTCAGCTGTCGCAGATAGTACAGTCTTTGCCTGGCTTTATTAACCTGAGTTTGAGTGTGAGTAGTCCAAGTCAGGTGCAGTGCAAAGCAGAAGTCTGGAGGTTTTGTGAAAGTAAGACCATTAGACCAGCGTTGCCTGCTGACCGGAAACATGCGTCCTTAAAGGATCCTCGTTTTATTTGTGTTCACATACAATGTGACGGAGAACATCGTGAGTGGAAACTCACACTTTAGGAGCCAAACAGCAGCTCCCTCAGGTTCATTTGAGAGCCCCATTTACATCGACGACAGAGGTGTCCTTCGAAGGTGTCCTTAATGAATATAAGGCTAAAATTAAATTAGCATTAGGATTTGAATGTTTACCATTTTGAGACAATTTATGAAAATGTGGATTAAATTAAGTATATTTATAAACAACAAAGGTTTATGAATTACACAAGAGATGCTGTAACTGTTAATTAAAACTGGAAATGAGAAGAAACTGGTCCAAGGACTGACAGAACAAAATAGCACTGAGCATGCTTTTAGCTGAAAAGGGGGATCTACAAAAGGATTTCCTCCAAAGTAACACAGGACTAGTTACAGCAGAACTAAAGTCTTTAAGAAAGAACTTCAAACTCTAACAGAGGAATTAGAGTATTCTGGTATAGAGAAATTAATTTTGACCTGGTTTTACAACATGTTTGCGAAATTTACTGGGATTTTAGAATCTGTATTGAGATACAGTATTGTTCAAAATAATAGCAGTACAATGTGACTAACCAGAATAATCCATGTTTTTAGTATATTATTTTATTGCTAAGTGGCAAACAAGTTCCCAGTAGGTGCAGTAGATTCTCAGAAAACAAACAAGACCCAGCATTCATGATGTGCACGCTCTTAAGGCTGTACAACTGGACAATTAGTTAAAAAAGGTTGTGTTAAAAAAACAGCAGTGTCTGCCGATGACTGTACAAACTCAAAACTATTTTGTAAAAACGTTTTTGTTTCTAGGATCACTACTATTACTGGGTGCTTCTAGTTCTCTTCAGGTCGTGTCAAATCTGATTATGTCATGTCTTCATATTAATCCAAACATGAACTAGACATAATTAGATGTGGACATAACTTGCCTCTGAATAACTTCTGCCTCTGGAGCTTGTTCTGGGGAAGTGTGTGTGAAAGATACGCCTCCTACAGACTTCACTGCAGTCATATAAAATCTCATGTAATGTTTACTTTTGCAAACCTCAGCCTGTTCCACTCGTGACATTGTTTTGTGCTTTTGCTTCATTCTTGCAAGAATTAAACCTGACCATTCCTTTTTAAATTATACTCTGTCTACGTGTCTCTCTGGAGAATATGGATAACAGATAGAGATATGGAGTGGTGTTCCCAGGATACAGCCTATAATACAGAGGAGCAGCTGCAGACAGTCTATGACCTTCTTCTTGTACCCACTCATAGGTGCTGGTGTCACTGAGTGAGCTGACAGGTCCCTCCTTTGCTCCGGGGTGATGGAGGGGGGTGGTTTGGCACTAACCTCATTTTCAGTTTGGGTGAGAACTCTGTAAGAGGTGTTCTTGACAAAGCTGTCCTGAGTGGCTGGTGTAATATCCTTATGGCTGGGATTGTCACGGTTGTGCCTTTGTTGTCCTTTAATCAAAGGAACTTGATGATTTGGCGGTTCTTGCTCTTGTTGTGCTGTGCAAGCTGTACCTTCTGAATGAAATCTACTAAACTTCCCCTGGAACTAACACAGCAAGTTGTTTCTATAAAAAATCAAGCTGATATAGAGGTTATTTATTGTGAAATGAGTCTGTCTGATCCTTTCACACAAAAGGCTTTGAGGAATGGCAGTGGCTCAGTGGTAGAGCGGTCGTCCTTCAACCAGAAGGTAGGTGGTTCGATTCCCGCTCTCCCAAACCATTTTATTCTGTCGTTGTGTCCTTGGGCATGGCACTTAACCTTCTGGTGAATAGAAGCTTAATGTAAGTTGCTTTGAATGAAAGCATCAACTAAAAATGTAAATGTAAGACTGGTGAATGGAAGCTTCATGTAATAATGGAATGGATAATCCAAAGTAATGGATTGGTAATGAATCTGCTAAAAGACTAAATGTAAATATTCACAGTTGCTTATCATCAAAGGTTTGTATTGCAGTGCCTTATTATTAAACTCACATATTATGCACATTGCATCATTAATAAGCGAATGTATTACGCAGTTGCTCATCATCAAAGCAGTTTTATCACTCACCCATGAGCTGCAATAAAATGAATTTAGAATTGGCATTTCAAGAATGTCCTAAATTTTCCGTAAGTTGAGTTGCTCACATGACAGACCGTTGTCATGTGACAATATTATTAGAGACATTAACAGTCTCAGCTCAGCTGAACTCTGGACTTCCACACATTAATGACTTTTTAGCTTGAACTGAACAGGTTCAATTGGATCACAAAAGCATACAAGAGCTGTTTGCACATCTGATTATTGTTCCTGAACCATATTTGTGATATTGAGTAGGTAATGGAATAAATAGGCTGAATAATAATAAATATTGATTTATCAATTCCTTCTCTTAAAAAAAAAATAAATAAAAAAATGATTTCTTATCCTTAGCTTTGTAAACTGTGCTGGGTTTAAACTATTTTTTGTGCACTTATGCTTTTTGTACCTTGTGTTGTTAAAATTGCTTCCATTGTTTTCCTCACTTGTAAGTCGCTTTGGATAAAAGCGTCTTCTAAATGACTAAATGCAAATGTAAATAAATAATTATTGAAGAAATAATGAATAAATAAATGCATAACTATAATAAAGCTAATATAAAGAGGATAACCAACGTCTTGAGTTTGTACATCATGAGTAGTCCCTTCAAAACTGAAATCAGCTCAGTTATTATTTTAAATCTGTAACATGCATAACAATAATCACTTCCCAGTCTCAAGTGACAGCCTCTGCTCCTTCTTTGTATACTGCATCCAACACACTGCTCTTCAATACATTCTATCCAAGCCTGTTCAGTGATTATTGCTCAAAAGCATAGCAAAGAAT